>CM056955.1:5029044-5396439 GCA_029856935.1 Cyclocarya paliurus | reverse complement strand
CAATTTGAGTGAAGACATAAAAATGATCATTGCACAGAAATAAGCTATTATCATCTCAGCATTTCAAAACTATCAGCAGTATATTGCCAAAACTTGAACCATTTAGTTATAAAACTTAAATACAAATGCAGCTTTGGATGTCAAATTCTATCAATTAAAATGGAGGCCAACTTTTAGAAACTTACATGCTATGTAGATGACGCAGACTGGATATATCATCAGGCAAGAACCCGCAGGACCCTGGTTGTCAAGACCACTGATCAGGCAGGGAAACCAGTAATTACTCAACACTATACTACAATAGAAGATTTACTGTCTTAGCGTCTTAAAGTCTTAAACATCAAATCATCTTTAAAAAATGCAATATACTTTGGTCATGTATGGGTGTATGAGAGTGAAAAAGAATGGTCCTGAATTTATTGGGAATTGATATTTTGACTTTCTTGCTTGGAAAATATGGCAAATGCATAAAAAATGGCCAAATCCAGCTTAAGTTGCCCAGAAAAGACATAGAAAAGTCCACAAAAAGGTAGATGAGCTGTGTTTACTTAATCAAAAAATTGTAAGAATGTAGGTGGTCCAATCGCCTTAGAGCCAATCATCGAGGTACAACTCATTACCAAAATCTAAATGCATATGACTCAGTAAGAAATCCAAAATGTAAACTTAAAATCTTTAATGAAAATGGAAGCTGCTCCCACAAAAGTAGGGATGGCCTTCATCAGTTCAGTCACTTTTGAAACATATGCTATTTCTACGAGTGCACCAAGAATTTACTCCATATTTCGTGGACTTGGAAACATTTAACAAATATGAGATATGGATCAAACGAAAATTAAATGGAAAACTGTACATTGTAAAAAGGATCAATTCTTTTGCTGGAACATATGTCAACCCTATGTTATCCAGGTCATATCTATTAATGGTTGGATATTTAATATGAACTTCTAAGGGTCAATGTCTATATTGGAACTAGTGTGGCAGCTTTTGATGAGGTGCCAAATCAAATTTAAGGGAGTAGCATAAGCAAGAGCCCTTAGTTTTATTAGATCTCAGCTTGGCAACGATGGATTATATGGACTTAAAGATTGCTGTCGAATGAGTTAGAAAGAGATTCAGAGTGTTGCAAAGGCTAGGAAATTGAGCATTTTCAATGGATCTGATCCCAGTAAAGGACATGGGGGAGTTGTTGATTGGCTCGGTTAACTGGTCCAAGCTTGAAAGTTGTGGGATGGTAGTTTTTTCGGCAGTTACAAGAGCCAAATACATTAAATACGAGACAAAGATCAAGAAAGTACAGTCCATCGATGACCCATTTCCCGCTAGTACTGTCAAGCTGGCAGTCTGCCCCACTCCATGGGTGTTGTTGGGGAAACATGGATCACCATTCCATCCTAGTCGAAGAGGAAGCCCCAATGCTTTCTTCAGTGCTCGTAGAGCCCTAACTAGAATAGGACAAGGATAATCAATTTATTGACACTATTTACACACCAACTTACAATATGCTTTATTCATAAAGAGAAATAAGTAAGCACAAGCAAAAAAATTTCATGCTCACTCCTGCCAAATACATCGACAAGATTGAGTGGATAACAAAGTGGGTTGATATTAACAAGCAAAGACTCACTAAGTGATAATAGAGGAGAATAGCAGAAAGTTGTGGTCCTAGAATTTTATCACTAAAGTAGTGCCAGTATTCAGCAATAACATACCAACGTACTATATAGGTTGCTCTGTCTTACATACATGAAAGTGCATATATTTTGGCCTCATTCTAATACTATATTCGAAAATTTTAAGCAAACTATATATATGGTATGGACAATAAAAATGTGGCATACATACCTTCATCTGCTAAGGTTTTGGGCTCTGCTATAATACCTCAAAGACCTCAATAGCATTGATAATGGCATGACCTTCTTTAGGATGCAAGGTTATTGTCAAAGTCCTTCCATTAATAGCAACAGTTGTGTTAAGAACAATAGCGGTATAACGACCCCCACTCATTTTGATAATGTCTACATCTTCAAATACAACATTGCCATTTATCAGGATATCGAATACCCTTTTACCTACTTTAGTCACTGAAGAATCAATCTCTGCAAAGTGTAACCAAACCGAGTAGTTTCCATTGGGCTCCACATCAATAGCATATGTTAAATCAGGCTGATTATCAGTACTAACAAGAGCTGACTGATAAAGAGCTTCAGGATAAACGTTTGGTGAAATTGAAGCCTGCTTAATGCTACTTTCAGTAGATCTAGGCCGATCAGAATTCTGACTGAAAGTTGGTATGGCTTTCCAAAACCTATCCCCACCCCAATGATCACCACTATAATCAACATCAAACTTTGACTTCCCTGTGCCACAACTCAATCTTGTGGCTGTTCTAAAAATTGTTCCTTGACCCCACTCTTGACTGGAATAGTAGGCTTTATCATCGACTTGAAGAATTTCAATTGCAAGAATTGCTGGATCTCCATGACCAGTACTATGAAAGCAGAGAGAGACCGTGTTATTAGTAAGAAACACGAGGGCTTCAGCAAATGCTTGATCATCCTGGTTGCTCCAACCTGATTGCAAAGAACATATCTGAGTGCCTTCAACAGAAACATCAAATAGAGGTTCGTAGTCAAAATTAGGCTGCGCAACCAATCCAAAGAATATCCTGACAGAATAGTGTCCTTTTGGCACTCTATTAATGTTGTAACAATTTTCGGGACCTTCAGATAGGGGAAGTAGCGAAGTGTTTTAAGATGAGGAGAGACAGAGCTTTTAACCGTTGCATTTGTAGGTACGCCTCCCCGTATGCAAAATCCTTATACCAAAGTGTATTGGTAGGCGGTGTATGGACATTTTGGCGAGCTCCACAGCTTATGCGCATAACAAATGGTGCTGTAGTAAGAGAAAATATTTCACATGTTCAAACATCACCATTAAAATCAAGTAGAAGGAAAAGCAGCTAAAGCACGAGAACTAATTATAATTCTCTAATCCTCAAGCATATGCAGTCGGTCATGGTGGTTCATAAATTACGCAAATTCACCCAGAAACTGGCAATTACCACATAAAGATGACCTGCTTCCATACTTAACATGTATCTTGCATGCTGCTAATTGATTTGTGAAATTCACATGCTGCTTCACTGAAATGTTGTGGTTGGTTCAAGCTAAAGGTTATCGCTATAGATACTTAGCAATAGTTTATGCTATAGATTCTGCGACAATACATACATATCTATAGACCTGAGTATTCAGTCATTAACCCTAACATATTGCATAACTCTTGGGCTAAAAAAGCCTGGACAAGCCACGCAAACTGGGAACTTGAACGCGTGGTTATGTTGCAAAAAGAAGATGAAGGAGAAGAAAATAGAAGTTCAAATTTGCTTTCTTTTCCTTTCCAGGTTTGGAACTCAAGTCAGGTGCAGCTTAGTGACTTCTTGCTTTCTGATATCGAAAAGAGCAAAAAGTTCCTACGCATTCAGAATGTTGATTTATTACTTTTCTTTTATAAAAATATTCACAGGAACCAAACGGATTCAAAATCATTCTTTCATTTTAAACCGAAAAAATATAATTAAAAAAACCAATAAATAATATCCGTGAAAACAAAGAAAAATTTACACACTCGCATCCAGCTTCTGCTCTCTGATGCATCATTTCAATTACTTACTAACATGAACGCTAGCAAATAAAGCAGGATAGAAAATAAAATATAATATAAAAAAATGGAGAAGAGAGAGAGAGGAAAAAGAGACTTTGAGGACTACATCTTTGCTTTCTCAATTGTTATCGAATATAAGGTATATATCCCTATTTATAGAAAAATTACAAGATAAGATGAACATTATGAAAATCAAATCAATAGAATATCAAATCAAATTATCTTGAACAAAGCACAATATAAGATCTATCTCAAACCAAACCCCGAAGAGACCAAAAAACTACTAAAGGCATCGATTCGTCATCAAAATTAAATACTCAATCATCACTAAACAAATCAAAATGCAACAAAAAATACTTAAGAAACGCTAACTCAAATCCTTTACCACTCCAGCACCCGAATTCCCCACGAAATTGACTACACAGTGAGTGAGAGAGTGAGTAGCGGAAGCTCACCGCGTCGAGCTTTAGACGAAGACAAAGCCGAGCAGAAAACGAGCAGCCATAGCAGACGAAATCTGAGCATCGTAACCTCGGAAAGCACTTCTCTTTCTCTCCGTGTCTCTGTCTCTGTCACCACTACAGCCTCCTCATTCTCCATCTCTCGCTTTTCATCTTCTTTCTCTTTCGAGAGAGAGAGAGACTGAGATAATACACGGTTGGCGTCTTGAAGTCTTGGAGATTCTACTAGTACTCTTCAAACTAGTGGACGCGTGACTGTGGAAGACACCAATAGTACAGGTGAGCTTCATGACAGTTGATGGACTTCTTTTAATCGGACAGTGCAGCTTCTCATTCCGTCGAATTTAAATTTTAGAAAAAATCTATTCATCATTTTAACTTTTATCATCTTTTCATTATTCCATAATGTGGTCTTAGATGATAAGTTTATAAGTGAAATATAAAAAATAATCTCCAATCATCTAATACCATATTATAAGATGATGAAAAGATGATGAAAGTTAGGATAATGAATAGTATTACTCTAAATTTTAACATTTATTTTATAGATTAACAAGACGTCGTTTGTGAATATATGAATTAAGATTAAAGTTAAAAATTGAATAAAAAATTATTAAAATATATATTTTTAATATTATTTTTATTTTAAAATTTTGAATTATTTATTTTAATTTATATTAAAATTTAAAAAATTTATAATAATCAGATAAAATAAGATTAGATGAATTAACAAATTTTTTAAAAACGAATCAGGCTTAAATTATGGTCAAATTATAATATAAATAATTTTAAAAAAATAATTCATTATTAATTGCAAAGTGGGTTGAGTTCTTGGGCCCAGCTGTGGACGGTCATGATGTAAGGTTCATACAGTTAACAATCAGGGAGGGTAGTTATAGTTATAAATTTGACTGACTTGATCACACTCAGAAAACATTTTTATAACATTCATTTTAAAGTCTTTAATTTTATTAAAGTAATATTATCTTCATAAAAAAATAATTATTAAATAAGTTTAGAATAAACACGTAATATTATAGTCTTATCATCATATATCGTATTAATTAAAAAGTAATATTTATTTTTTTAATTTTTAATTATATAATATATTGGAATAATATATTATTCATATTTATGGGATATTTATAAGGAACTTTTCATCATAATTATATCAGTTCATATAAGATGATGGCCCATGGTTGTTATAAAAAAATAATAATTTGGTTCAATATGATGTAATTTCAATCATTGGGAACTTATAAATTGACTTTTACCGTGAAGTTTCTATCTTGGTTCTTGTCCTGAAACCATAATTTTTGAATTTTATATGTGGAATGGCAATAGAATCATTGTTAAAATAAAATAGTATATTTGTCTTATTTAGTGGTAAATCGGACGGTCCAGTATAGTCATAAAATTCAGATGAGTGGACCTTTTGACTTTTGTCGGCTTTTGGGCTTGGATTATTACGCAATCAGCGGGTAGCATCTCAGCAACCTGTGCTCCTTGGAAACGGATTAGATCTGAATTAGGATCTTTCAAACTTCAGAAAAATATTAGTAATTATTACCATAGAGCAATAGTTCAATTTTAGCTAAGATAGCACCTTGGTTATTTTATACAATTTAGTTGCTATGTATTCCAACTTCCAAATTATCTAAAAAGTTTTTAATTGAAATGATGTTTAGAAGGGTTGAGACAAGTACAATTTTGAATTTGAATTTAAATATAGATCCACCTTAATCTATTAGTATTAACCGCCTAATAATTCACTAAAATTTTCAGTAAGATTGGTTTTATGTTATGGCTCAAACCCTATTTGAGGGAGTGTCTGAGGCTTCTCGCGTTGTCTATTATGATCAAGATCAAATAAAAAAGTCACCTCCAATCACTTCCTCCTACCTTGTTATTCATCAAAATAGAAGAAGATATTTTGATTATGCAAATGATTTTGATGATATGCCATCCACATCCTAGAACATCTAAAATTCAGCTTTCGTATCCTAAAAATCACAATTAAAAATCGTGTGCATAAAAGCCAGGGATAAGCTCAATCATTGCAATGAAATGAGTGTTAGATATGTAAAGATTCTCTCTCTTAAGTTCTTAACTACAATAAGCATTGCAAAACTCATTATATATATATATATATATATATATATATATATATATCTCTCTCTTTTGTACTCAACACTCCTTAGAGTTTACACAGTAATTATGGAGATCTAAGATCTTGTTTAAATAATGAAATGAGATGAGATGATATATTAATTGTAGTGAAATGATTTATGAATAATAGTGAAATTTTTAGAGTTAAGATATTTTATAAAGTTTTGAAAAATAAAATTGAATAAAAATATTATAAAGTTAAAATCTTGTTATAAAATAATTTTTGTTTTAATATTTGAAAAAGTTGAATCGTTTTTTGTGTTTAATTTAAAAGTTTGAAAAAATTATAATGATTATATAAAAAATTTGAAAATAAAAAATATTTGCATTTGTTGTGTTTAAATATTCAGATGAGATAGAATGAGATAATAGACCTCTTGGTATCCATATCAAGCCTACGACCCCATTTCGATGTAACTAGTAAACGATATCAATGAGTACCAAGAGCTGCATCAATGTGTCCTCATACCCCACTTTGACTCCTCATGGATCTGTATTCATATGGCAATATATGTTAGGAACCTTAAACGGAACTCAAATATTCTCAAACACTCTCACTACTATTATTTATTTTATTATTATTTTTCACATATTTTTTATTACTATTCATTATTCTTTTATTTACTATTCATAAATATTCTCAAACACTTTCACTATCCAAATGTGAAGTTGAGAGAGGAGTTCTGAAGTGGTCGAATGAGTTGGAGTTGAAGTCTTACTGAAACGGCGTCGTTGGAGTTGAAGAAGGCTGGATAAATGAAGTTCAAAGCTCACCGTTTTTATGAAGAGAAGTTACTGTCGTTTGAAGTATTTTTAATTGAGTATTGTTGTTTAAAGTACGGATAGGAAACACATCGTTTGGGGAGTGTCCCAAACGCACTTTAATTACTGTCATTTTTTTTATTTTTTTGATAAGTTAATTACTGTCATTTTAATTCTTGTTTTAGTGTGTAAGTTTATCAAAGGGGAAGAGTTGTTACGGGAGGGGAATATAGCAGAGAAGGGGGAAAATGGTGAGGACTTGTCTAGAATCTTCTTTGTAATTGGAACAATAGGAGGAAGGGGCACCTCGAATGCTTCAGCGTGACAATACAATTATCCCTTTGATGAATTTCATCAATCACTACACTCTTGCATCCATTTCTGTGTAGCTCATTCAATTCATTACTGTTTCATTCACCATTCCTACATTACAACAATTGTCTTAAGCTCTACTGGAAGAACTCTAACAACATATGGTGTACATAACAGACCTTTCATGAAATTGGATGAAGATCATTGGACAGTTGGACTTCGGATGAGACAGTCACAAAGATGGTTGCCCTCCGATGTTTGTGTTGACTGCAATGACGTCAAGAGACGCTGGCGCCTAGGGATAGGGCGGCAATATTGGACTTGCGTGGAAGAGAAACGGTTGCATTATTGGATCTTCTCATGGCTCGGTTTAGTTTGTGTAATGAAGTATTCTGTAAATAATAATAAAAAATAATATATTAAATAATAATAAATAATAAATAATAATAATAATAATAAAATAATAAATAATAGTGATGAGATATGCTCAATAAAATCTTGAAGGGCTGTTTTTCCTTCCTTCCCATTTTGGGCTTTACGAAATACGGTACATGCTTGCCCAGACCGAGTCCTCCACAACCCAAATACCAACTATAAACTTTGAGTACTAATATTTTTTGGTAAGTATAATTAAAATAATTAGTATACGTATTCATTAATACGTTGACAGATAAAACCTTTTCTTTTTTGTAAGCTAATAGATAAAACTATTTATTTGTTATTACAATTAATCTCCTTATTTATTTACATATGACAAATCTAAGATTAATGGGTAGACAATGCTGCCAGATTTTTATTCAAAGGGAAGGAAAACATTTCACAAAAAAGAATTAAACGGGGACGAGTTTATAATATTTATTCAGATTAAAGCATAAATTATTTTGGTTATTTCAATAACTAATTTTTAAGAATACAATTGGATGTCCATATAAATGCCTATCAGTATTACTCAAATGTGCTGAGCTCAAATGCCTATCAGTATTGCAGGATGTCCAGATAAATTAGTATGGAGATGCACTCTTAATGGTCTTTTCAGTAAAGAGTGCTTATCATCTTCAGATGGAGTTAAATGAGAAGGCTAGAGGGCAATGTTCTACAGGAGGAGCTGATAGGCAGTTATGGACATCCATATGGAGACTTAATGTGCTGAGCTCAGTGAAATTCTTTATCTGGAGAGCTTGCTTGGAATCTCTTCCAACTAAGCTTAACCTCTTTAAAAGAAGAGTAGTTGACTCACCAATTGCCTGTTTGCTTATCTGAAGAGGAGTCAATTTTTCATGTACTTAGAGCTGCATTGAAAGAGATACATGGTGTCTAGGTTCCAAGAAGATTTAGAAGACTAGTGTTCGAGGTAGAAGACTTCAAAGGATTGTACAAAGGCTGACTAACTACTATGGAGCAGGATCAAGTGGAGGAGATGGCTGTCATAGTCAGAAAATCTGGCAGAGGAGGAACAGCTTTGTCTTCAAGGGAGTTTACTCACCCATCTGAGTTGATGAGGCAAAGCCTAAAAGCAGTGGAGGATTTCAGAGAAGCTGCTGTCATGGAAGTTATCTCTCAACCAGATATCCCAATCTGCATCGAGAGATGGACAGCCCTCCTGAAGGACTCTTAAGGTGAATTGGGATAGTGCTTTGTGCAAAAGCAAAAACTTGGTTGGAATTGGCATCATAATTAGGGACCATGAGAAGCAAGTCATTGCGGCTAAAAGGATGAGAAGATTTCTCACGCAGGATCCACACATTGCAGAAGCCTATGGTGCATGCCAAGCTGTTGGCTTTGCTCTAGAGATTGGGAATCAGAAGAATTATACTGGAAGGAGACTCTCTAGCAATGATCAACAACATAAATGGAGTGAGGAAAGTTGCAATATTACAAGGCCTATTATATGGGACACCAGAATTGATGTGGATCTTTAGAATGAAAGCAGTTCACACGAAGAGAGGGCAATTCTGTTGCAGATTGTTTAGACAAAATGCTCTTGGAGCTAGTGAGGATTTATTGAATTTGAAGTGTGGCATCATGTATTACTTCTCTCGATTGAGAATATGAATGAAATGATCTTTTAAAAAAAAAAAAAAAAGAATACAATTGGATAAATTATAAATATTTTAATCATAAAACATTTCATAAAAATAAGGGTGATGCTAGGTTGCCCGTCTCAACAGTGCCCATACTGCATTTTATTAATTTTATTTTAAATATAAAAAAACATACTTCATTAGTGTTAATTTTTTTAAACATTTAAATAAATAAAAAACAAAATACACCAAGAGACATTTTTGAGAACACATTTCGAGTACGACCAAAATTCAGGAATCTCGTAGACATGTTATACCATTTTTATAAAAATATTTTGAGTAAGAAAAATAATAAACACATTATTTTTTACAATATTTTACATAATAATATTTTAAAGTATTTTTATAAAATATTTTATATAAAAAAAATTTTATTCATCATTTTTATACATTATACATCATATTTATTTTTTATTTTTTATTAAATATGTGTTGTATGATTAATATGTAAAAAAAATTTAATTAATTTTAAAAAAATAAAAAATAAAAAATAAAAAATAAATATAATGCGTGATGAGTGGAAAAGGAGAATAGCAAAACTCGTAAACGGAATTTGGCCAGCACTTCTCAATGGGTAATCTTTGTGCGAAATACGCAGGAAGCTGACCTAGCGCCCAACCGTGGTCCCTCTCACTCAACTGCACCTCGGCGTCTGTATCCCTCTCAACTGTTGGCTAGTTACTGTACGAGCCAAATACACGCAGCATTTTAGGGGCTCTTAACTTCTGATGCCTCCCTCGGCCTCCGCCGCCACGCGCTCCGACGATGATGAGGATCACGGTGCGCCCGCTGAAATTTCAGATGCCGATGGCGACGGAAAAGAAGAACCGGAATATGAAGAAGTGGAAGAAGATGGTGATGTGGAAGAATACGAAGAATATGTTGAAGAAGTTGAAGAAGTTGAAGAGGTTGAAGGAGAAGAAGAAATAGAGGAACTGGAAGAAGAAGAAGTGGAAGAAGAAGAAGAAGAAGTAGCAGTGGAAGTGGAGGAGAAAAAAGTGGATCAGAAGGACGAGGTGGATGTGTCAGATTCTTCAATTGAAGCCGATGAGGATCCTAATGGTAAGTTTTTCCTGTGATTGAATAATTTTCTTATGAGAATGATTCTGTCATTATTGTTTTATGTTTATACGCGTTGATTATGCATGATAGTGTGGCGATTTCTGCTTTGTTTGTTTTTTTCCCTCTTTAGAACTTCTGTTTTTGTGCATTTTATTTTGTGAGAGTTTCTCAATAATATGGTGATAGAGCGATTACCATTTTGACATTTTGGAAATTGTATGATTTACGTGTTTGGTACAGAGAAGAGAGAGCATGCCAGGGGCTCATGGAGAACTGCTATATAGTAAATCAAATTTTTAGGTGCTTGAAATGCATAACTAGCTCCTAGAGCTAAATTGGCCGTAGATGATATCGTCTCTGTTCTAATTTGATTTCTTAGAGATTTCCACTAAAATTTTGTCTCAAGTGGGAGGTGAGCAAGGAAGGTTTACTAATTAGCACAATCTAATTTTATCTTTTGTTCCCATTGGTTTTTACGCCAAAGATCTAAGAGCGCCGGCAGGCCAAAGGTGGGAAGGATCTGGTGCTGGAATGCTAATATTACGCTTAAATTCTGGTTCATCTCGGTTTAGAATAGTTTGAGTATAGCAATTCTGGCAAAGGGTTTTGCAGTTGTGGCTTAGCCTGAAGTTGATCTGATAATAGTTGAGAATATACCTATATATATATATACCTTGGTTCCTTATGGATCAGATCCATATATTATTTTCTCTCCATACACTTTCTCTCCTTACGCTTGCGAAAATTAGTTTTTTTTTCTCGTTCTATTGATGATGTTGCTACGTTAATGATCATAGTAGCACAATGGTGGTATCTAGATGGGGTTTACAAGAGAGCTTGTGATTGAATCAAAGTTATTTTCACTCGTGAAGGAAGGATGTTTGCTACGTATCATAGAGAGAGGTAGGAAGATTGAGCATGAGTTATTGCTGGGATTTTCCATAGTGCAATGGCTCGGGAGAGCATTGGAGGACTGTCTGAAAGGAGATAAAAATGAGTTTTACATGATGATTAGGGAGGGATATCGTAGTTTTATTGCACAACGGTGCTTGAATAGCCGTGGTCGATATATGGCGATAGTAGAATATAGTGAGGGAGGAAGGCGAAGCTTTATCTTTATACTTGAAGAGGAAGGGGGGGGGGGGGATGGAGGAGATTTAGGGAGGCATTGCAGGAGTGTTTATAGGAAGGGAGAAAAACATGGATGGGTCTCGCGGAGGAGCACGGTTAAGGCCAATGGTGGAAGAGCTTCAACCGAATACACGGTCCTATAAGGAGGTGCTCATGTTGGCAATGTTTCACCGTGAACCGTGAGTAAGGGACAGCAGTGGTAGGTCTGAAAATGGGTACACTGCTGGAAATATGCATCGAGCCCCTCGTTTTGCTCTACGGAAGGGGGGCGTTGGTAGGGAAGTTGTTGGCCTGGAGGAGATTGACGTACGCAACATGTTGGTGGAGATGCAGGCACAATTGTGGAAGTTGTAGGATGAGGTGGAAAAAGTGCTGAGATGTGTTGAGGGTAATAAGGAAAGTGATAGGGACCGGGAAAGTAAAGGGGCTGGGGTGGGCTTAGGTGATCGGAGGCCCAATAAGGTCATAAATAAACATCAGAATATGGGGGAGGACTTGAATTTTGCTGGACCAAGTAAGGGGGGTGAGGCTCGAAGGGCTGGGCCAGTTGGAGAAATAACGTGATTCAGCCCATGGGGAGAAGTCAAGTGGGCCTACAGGTTGGGCCTCAGCCCATGGGGTAGCATGACGGAAGAACCCAACCTGTGTGGAGAGAATGCAAAGGAGCTCCATCCAATGGCGGAAGTCGTACTCTTCCACTGGAAAACTTGAAGCGAAGCAAGCGGTTGACGGAAGATCCATCAACAGCGACGCTGACGGAACAATTAGTAGGTGGTTAGTACACGATGTGTGTCCAAAAAGCGGTGGTGGAGCATCCAGTGGGCATTCCTACACCTCCATGTGTTGTTTCACCATCGAGCGGTGTGGCCAGAAAGTGCCGATGGGATGCTGGGGAGAAGGGTATACTCTGGCGAACCCCCAAACATGGCTCCTCGATGATTCTAAGATGGACTAATACTTAGAGGAAAATTTGGAGGCGTGTTCAAATTACCTTTCCCAACCTGGCAGTGAAGAATTGCCTTTTTCTGAAGAAGAGAGACTCATCCAGGTGCTTAGTGGGCTTGTTGGGGAGGGTGAATTTTTTTTTGGGGAAGAGACACAGGGTTTGCCGATGGAATTCAGAGTGGGTGAGCCTATCCCTCTGAATTATATGTTACCAGTTCAATCTAGTTTTTCAGATTGGGTATTTCACAAGGTGAAGGAAATACAAAAATGTGTGGGGATGGAGTGTGAAGGCTTTGAGGACAGTTTATGGCTTTGCTTACCGCATTGAAGTGGGGCACCAACATTCAATGCGGCACCAACAACACAGGAAAGCTAGCTAAAAAAAAAAAAGCAAAAGCTTAAGAGGTTAACACGGTCGATGAATTATGAGGGTAGTTTCAGCAAAGACAAGTCAAAAGGGAAGGGGCTGGCCTCCCCCCAATGAAACCCAAAATTGTGTCGTGGAATGTCTGCGGGCTCAACGAGGCCAATAAGCGTCTCCAAATAAGAAACTTGCTTCGTGAGTGGAAGTCGGACATTGTATGTTTATTGGAGACAAAACTGAAAATAATTACTAGAAGAATTGTGCGAAGTTTATGGAGTTGTGTGCACATGGATTGAGTGTTTTTGGCTAATGGGGTGTTAGGAGGTGTTTTGGTAATGTGGGATAGACGGGTGGTGGAGAAAAGGGAGGAATTCATAGGGGTGTTCACGGTGGCATGTTGGTGTATATGGACCAAACTTAGACAACAACAGAAGACTATTGTGGGAAGGATTAGCTGGAGTACATAGTTAGTGGGACCTTCCATGGTGCATTGGTGGGGATTTTAATGTCATAAGATTTTCAAGTGAATGTTCTGGAAATAGAAGAGTGCGGCCAGCCATGTCAGAATTCTTAGAGTGCATCTTTGATTTGAACTTGGTGGATTAGCTGGGGATTCTTTCTCGTGGTCTAATAATTAGACGTGGTCGCGACTGGATAGATTCTTAATATCACCATAATGGGAAAAGCATTTTTCGGATGTATGGCAAAAGAGAATGCCTCGTCTTTGTTCTGATCATTGGCCTATCATGCTGGATTATGGTGGTCTCCAAAGAAGGCGTCTGAAGGCTTAAATTTGAAAATATGTGGCTGAAATCTGAAGGCTTTGTGGACAGAGTTAGATAATGGTGGTCCTCTTATCAGATACAAGGTATCCCTAGCTTCATCTTTGTGGGTAAATTGAAAGTTTTAAAAAAAGTTTTAAAGCTTTGGAATATGCAGTCTTTTGGTGATATAGGGGAACACAAGAAGCAAGGTGTTGGAGATCCAAAAGTTAGAGAGGATTCAAGAGGATCGAACTCTCACACAGGAAGAATTAGCTTGGAAGACAATGCTGGTCGTAGATCTTGAAAGGATTATTTTATTAGAAGAGAGTTCTTGGTGTCAAAAATCAAGAGCATTGTGGTTAAAGGAAGGAGATCGAAGCATGGAGTTCTTCCACAAAATAGCTAACTCTTATAGGAGAACCAACAATATTGAGATGTTGAAGATTGATGGTGTTGAGTGTAGGGAAGATAAGTTGATTCATAATTATGTAGTTGATTTTTTTGAGCAGTTACTTACCGAGCAGGGGGATGGCGGCCTATGCTTGATGGGCTTGGTTTTGACTCCATTGGGCCACATGATGTTTGTTGGTGAGAGAGACCTTTTGAGGAGGCGGAGGTTCATGAAGTGGTGAGGAGAATGGTTAAAGACAAGGCACCGGGTCTTGACGGTTTTTCTATGGGCTTCTTTCAAACATGCTGGGACGTGTTAAAGGATGAGCTTATGAGGGTATACAAGATAATTCCAAAGTGCTTGCAAATCGTCTAGGTGAGGTATTGGGGAAGATAATTACAAAACTCCAAAATGCTTTTGTGAAGGGTAGACAGATTTTAGACACGGTTCTTATCGCCAATGAATGTCTTGATAGTAGACTTAAAGCTGGCACTGCAGGGATTATTTGCAAGCTAGACATGGATAAGGCATATGATCACATTAACTGGGATTTTCTTCTTTACCTTCTCGGGAGGTGTGGTTTTGGGGAGAGGTAGCGGTCGTGAATCCGCTGGTGCATATCAATGGTGAAATTCTCAGTTTTGATAAATGGAAGCCATTTGGTTTTTCAATAGCACATAAGGTTTAAGACAAGGAGACTCGTTGCCCCCTACTACTTTTTGTTATTGTGATGAAGGCGTTGAGTAGAATGACCTCATCACTGGTTAATAATAGTTTCGTAGCTGACTTCTCGATTGGAACCCCAAATAGAGGAATTATCAATATCTCTCATTTATTATTTGCAGATGACACTTATTTTTTGTGAGGCAGATCATAACTAGGTTTGAGTACTGAAGGCCCTTCTCCTTTTTTTGAAGTAGCATCAAGGTTGAAAGTGAACTTTGACAAATCAGAGATTGTGCCAATTGAGTTGTTCATCTTATAAGACAGCTGGCTAGCACTCTGGGGTGTAATGTTGCCTCACTTCCTATGACTAACTCCCGTTGGGGGCTGCCTCGAGAGCGTCTTTATTATGGGACACAATGATTGAGAAAGTAGAGTGGAGAATGGTTGGATGGAAGAGAATGTACCTGTAAGGTGGTAGGATTACCTTGATCAAGAGAACATTATCTAATTTACCAACCTACTTTTTGTCTCTATACCCTATCCCAACGAGTGTGACGTTCCAACTTGAGAAACTTTAACGTGATTTCTTGTGGAGTGGAGTGGGTGAGAAGTTCAAATTCTACCTAGTCAATTGGAAGAAGGTATGTTGCCCTATCTCTAATGGCGGTTTGGGTATTAGAAATATGAGAATTTTTAATTGGGCGTTATTTGGAAAATGGCTGTGGAGATACAATAAGGAATTAGAAGTCTTATGGAAGTTGGTGATTGAGAGCAAATATGGAGGCTTATGGGGAGGCTGGTGTTCTAAAGAAGTGAGAGGGGCTTATGGAGTGGGGTTGTGGAAACACATAAGAAGAGGATGTGGGGTCTTTACTCGACATACAAGATTTCTTTTGGGTGAGGGTTCTAGGATTAAATTCTAGAGTGATATTTGGTGTGGTAACAATGCTTAAAAGGATATCTTTCCTTCACTTTTCCGGGTTGCAAGTGCCAAAGATGTTTCAGTGGCTGAAGTTATGGTGATATCGGGGGAGCAAATCTAGTGGAATATCAATTGTAGTTGGGTGGCACAAGATTGAGAAATGAGCAGCTTTGAAGACTTTTTCAGCCTTTTATACTCCATAAAACCGAGCAATCAGCATGAAGATATGTTGGGGTAGACACCTTCATTCTTGGTTCGCTCGTTCTATAAGTCTCTCACACAAGAGCCGAATATTCAGTTTCCATGAAGAAGGCTTTGGAGACATAAGATGCCTCCCAAAGCAGCATTCTTCGTGTGGACAGCTTCCTTGGGTAAGATCCTCACAACCAACAATTTGAGGAAATGCAAGGTGATCATCCCAAATTGGTGTTGCATGTGTAGGAACGGGGGTGAGTATGTGGACCATTTCCTACTACACTGCGAGACAGCTAGAGTGTTATGGAATGAGGTATTCAGTAGACTAGACTTGGCTTGGGTTATGCCTGAGACAGTAGTGGCAGTTCTGGCCAGTTGGACAAATCTAAGGGGCATTCAACAGATTAAAGCTGTGGAAGATGGTCCCTATATGCATCATGTGGTATTTGTGGCATGAGCGCAATGATCGGATGTTCGAAGATAAGGAGAGATCGATGGAGGAACTAAAAGCTTTATTTGTTAGAACTCTATGTACTTGGGCCATTGCTGTTGACTTTAATGGCTTGGATCTACATGATTTTCTTGTCTTTATTGTGCCTACGTAGTTAGGGCATACCTTTGTAATGTACTTGGCTATGCCTATTCATTGATTAATAAAGTTTGTTTACCTATATAAAAAAGAATAGTTTATTTTAGGTGATCAACGTTGGAAATGGGTGGACAAATTACTGTGAGTGGATTAGTGGCTGTTATGTGTATCTTTAAAGCAATTTGACTGTTTTATTTTTGGACATTGGATGGATGGTTAAGGGTTCGTTATTAGTGTCTTCAATGCAATTTGAATATTTTGTTTTGGACATCCTGGATGTGGTTCCCAAGTGAGTTGTGGCTAAGAAGCTTGTTGGCTTTTCACTGTTTTCCCTGAGCAATCAATGCATTTCACACTGTAAAAAAAGGCATAGAAACAACAAAAAAAAATTATGAACAGTATTATATGGGGGGTGCAAGCTAAGTCTACGGTAGAAAACATCCAACTATGTGGATTAAAAAAAATGGAAAACAACTCCATGAAGGTCTAGAAAGCTACAAGAGCAGAAATGATCACATGCTGCCATCCATACATAGAGGGCTTGAACATAATAATTCATAATTCTAGTAAAAAAATCTAGCACTGTCCATAGTCTTCAAAAGTGAGAGCATTGGGTTCCTACCAAATACACCACATCAAACACGAGGGGACCCTCCTCCAAACATCTAAATTGCTATGGCTACAAACAATAATACACCAGCAAGCCATCAAATCCACCACCCTTCGACGCATAACTCACTCAATCCCTAAGGTATAAATTATACACGATTAGATAGCTACATCTCACTTATATCTATCCTCGTGCTTTCAAATATTGTGGTTTGAATGATGTGTTTGCTCGAAATACATTTCTAGAATGTAAAATTTTAGCTCAACAATTGAGATGTGTTGCGTAAGTAGTTGCCAAGACTAAAAGCTTTCCAAACTAAGATCTATATTTTTTTGTTAACGAACTTTTGGATTCAAGAATAAGTGGTATATTTGAGTTATCTCCAAATGCGACCTAGAGAGAGCTCCAATTGTTTAAGGCCTCATATGTTTTCACAACTCCTCTCAACTTATCTCATCTCATCTAATAATTACAACCTTTTCAAATTTTCATATAAAGTAAAATAAACAATTCAACTTTTTCAAATTTCAAAACAAAAATAATATTAAAAAAATATATTCTAACAATATTTTATTCAATTTTTAACTTTAATCTCAACTTATTTCATCTCATCTGCGAAAACAAATGAGACTTAAGTAAGCCCCTTCCTCACATTTGGTGGAAGCCTTTGTGGACAAGATTTGTCACCACCAAGGGAAAGCGCTAAACACATTTATGTGCTATATATAAAAAAAAAATTAGTTAAAGTTACATCGTTACAATCCTATTGTAACACCCTGCTCCCCACTAGGGGTGTACAGGAACTGAGTAAACTGGTCGGAAACCGATCAGACCGGCCGCCAGATCACGAAACCGGTAGGGACCGGTTGCCCAGCGGTGGAAAATAAGCAGAACCGATGTTGGCCGGTTTGGTCTCTGTTCGAACCAGTGAAAAACCACTGAACCGGCCAACCGGTTCTACCATATTTTTTTTCATTTTATACCTATATAAAAATGACGCCGTTTCACTTAAATGAGTGAAGCATCGCCGTTTTGGGCCCCTTCAGTCGAAAAAAAATAAAGCAAATGACGTTGTTTGGTCTCAACCAAACGGTGTCGTTTCTGAAGTAGGTTAAGATCACGTCCTTCCCCCCTTCTCCCTCTCATTCTTTGCGCCGTTCTCTCTCTCTCTCTCTCACACACACACACACACACACACACATATTCTCTCATCTCCCTCTCAGCTCTCTCTCTCTCTCCAATGCCATCGATCCATTGCTGATTTCATTGGGTTCTTCTTCTGTTGTTGTCCCTCTCTCCCTCCATCCATTTGCATCGTTTCATCCATTTGCGCCATTTCAAGCTCTCATCTTCGATTCGTTTGAGGTTTGTTGATGGGGACCAGAGTTCTTTTAATTTTTCTAGAGGGTACCGATCCATTTTGTTGTGAATCAATCTTGTGATATTTGAAGATTTTCTGGAGAGGGAACTGATCCATTTTCTAGTTTTTTGTTATGGCTTAGTTTAGTGATAGTATGATATTTGTTGTGAATCTTGTAACTTTGTGAATATGTGATGATGGTGTTCAAGTGTTTGTAACTTTGTTTGCGTTCGAGTGTTTGTGTGATGATTGCATTCAAGACTTGAGTGAATTTGTGAAATGTGAATCTTTGTTTCAGTGTTTCTCATTCCTCTCTCTCTCTCTCATCGTGCAAGCGACAACGCCAACGAACCGACGTCACGGTTTTCTTCCCCTTCACCAGCTAGTTTCCGTCGAGATAAATTTTCAGCTTATCGGTGCAGTTTCAGTTTTGGACCAAAACTGCACCGAGACCTTCGGTTTTCACCCCTACTCCCCACGATTAAGAAATACGTCATTTTTTTTAAATCACAGGCGCCGAAGTGCTACTATTGACCTTGACTTAAAAATATTTCTTTTATTCTGAAGGAAGTGCCAGGTACAAAGTTTTTATAAATAAAATCATTTTTTATTAAAATTACTGAGATCATAAGAGGGAGTGCGTGGACGTATTCATTAAAATTTCTCAACGTTTATGCCATAAAAAATTCATAACTTAAAATCTTTGTACATGATCTAGGCCACTGTCATGTCTCTCTGGACCAAGTTCCGCCCTATTTAGCATAAGACTTTTCCTAAAATATTTCATGCTGAGAATTTAAAATCATGATTGTTCATATGTATGCTATGACATGCATGACTTATCTGAATTAACGACTTGTCTGGCTGATCTAAATTATCTTATTGTTTTGATTGGCCAACACACTTAACCTTATGTGCAATGTTGTGCATCGGCCCCACATCCTGCGGCTGCAAGGGGAGCCGTTGGTAGTATTCTAGCATACTATGGTGAACCAAGCTCGAGTTTGTGGCTTGCACATCCACTCTGAACTGCATTGGTACCATGCATCTGAATGTCCAACTCATTAATCTGATATTTATCTTACATTTGATCTTATAAAAACTTACGTGTCTTATGCGTGTGAGATGCATAATACATACATAGCTATAATATGAGGAATGAAACATGATCATGAATTATGATGAATGACGTGCTTGCAAATATCATGACATGCGTGGTACATAAATACTGGCTTCCAAAGAAATGACCTTAATAATAATATATATAACTAGCTAACGTATGTTAATCCTGATTTACGATCAAGCTACTTACCTTGTAGTGTTGCTTCCCAAAATTTTAGACACAAAATCAATCACGATGCGATGGAGGGACAACGGTGGTTGTGATTTGGAGGGAGGAAGAGACAATGGTGCCCTTGCTGTGTTTGGTGGGGGAGATGAGGCTACGACATGTTGAAGGGAAAAAGAGAGCTAAAAACAAAAAGCTTAGGCTTGAAGAGGTAGGTGCATGTACAATGCATGAGACTCTATTTATAGGATGATATGAGTTGGGTTTAGGAATTTTAAGGTGAAGAAGATTCTAGAATTGTAATCTTAGTGTGTTTGAAATTAAAGACATACTCTAGCAGTTAATTTAATGTAGGATTGAGAGTGAATGAGACTGTGTAGGGGACTTTAATCAGTGATGATTTTAAATTGAAATAAATTTCTAATGGCCGATCTTTAAATTCTAAAATGAGTCTAACTCATTCAATAAATAATAAATGAGATTTAATCTAACTATTGAGTCTAATTAAAACTCCTAACCAATTTCAAGAATTTATCACTTGTGGACTTATCCAATATGGCCCATTAAAGATAATTATTGTGTCGGGTCGTTACACCTATCCTCCCACCCGAAGTGGGATTTACAATCTAGGGGTATTGCAATTCGTCCCAACAAAATGAAAGAAAAACTCGTTCCTTCCTATCTTAACCTTCCTTTTTTCACTCGCCCCTTTTAAGTTTCCTTGTAATCAAATAATGTGTAACTATCCAAACCCTGAGAAATGTGGATGTTTTTTAAACTACTAAAGTACTTAGGCTTAACATTTTGCAATGAGTTGATTATCTTAAAAAACCCAAGAAGGTTGTAGTTAACTGTTGTTGTATGTGCAAAGCGAGTATAGAGATAGTGCATCATTAGGGGTGTAACATTGTTGTGTTGCATGGGAATTTATTGTCCTTGTCTTTCCTTGGTTAGTGGGATATGCCTAGAGCATTGGTGGATTGGTTGGCTTGTTAGATTGGATAGATTGGATAGATTGATTCAATAGACACCAAAGTATTGTCACATGGAAGGTTATAGATGTATTCCTTGTTCATTTGGAAGGAGAGGGCTTCTAAGGGAATTGAACTTTTCCTATGACCACTTATTGATTGGGTAAGTATATTTAGGGTTATTCACTTTCTTTGGGTGTAAACTTTCATTTTCCCTTTCGGCTTTTTGGGGCTAAGCCCTTTTCATTTATTTCTTTCCAGCAAATCCCTATTAGATGGAATACTAGTTATTTTTTAAAGTTTTTTCGTAGTATATATCCATATTGTTACTTATATAAAAAAAAAAAAAATTATATATCCATATTGTCTTTTACATAGCCCATAATAATCTCTTGTTCCTTTAATGATACTCCTAACTGGATAACGTCCTTTAGGAATTAATCTAGTATTGTATATTGGCTCCAAGCTTTTATTTAGAGGATGCACTTTTTTTTACTCTATTTCTTGATTTAGTGTTTCCTCCATGTAGATGTTAGTCGAGATATGGAGTTTGAGGGGCATGACAGGCTACTGAGATCGAGTTCTTATACCCTAGAAAAATCTGAAGTGAAGATCTCATCTGAGTACATTGCTGTAGAGGAAAGTAATGGTAATTCCAAATTTTCTAGTCATTCAAATGAGCCATTGACAACACAAAAGGAAGAACTGGATTTGAACTATGGGGATTCAAAATATATAGAATTGGGAAAAGATGTGGTTCCAGAAGACAAGGTCTTTAAAGATTGTAGTGAATCGCATTGTGATAGCAAGGCCTTTTCGTGCACTGAGGACATTATCGATGCTGAAACCCACCTTCTTTTTAGCAGCACAAGAAATGATATGGCTAATGCTTTCCCAATGAAAGATCACTTAGGTGAGGAGGCCAATGGTGTTTTGAATACTAGGGAAGAAATTAAGCAAATGGACTTGCAATCAGGGCATGACAAAAATCAAATGGAATCAAGGTAAGGTGATGCTGGTGAGATTTAGGTCTAGCTTGGATGTTGAGTTGGTCTTGGTCTCATCTCACCTCATCTCATATCAACATCCAAACATCACTCAAATACAAATATTTTTCAATTTAAAATATTAAAATTTTCATTTAATCATTACAACTATCCTAAAATTCCAAAAAAAAAAAACAATAAAGAATTCAATTTTTCAAATCACAAAACAAAAATATCATTAAAAAATTAAATTCTAACAATATTTTAACTTTATAATATTTTTATTCAATTTTTTCTCTCATTTCTCAAAACCACATAAAACATCTTAACTCAAACAATTTCATTACTATTCACAAACTATTTAACTACTATTAATAGATTTCTCATTTCATCTCAACATCCAAACGAGACCTTAGTCTTGAATTTTACCTGTCATACAACCAAAATATTGGCTCAAATTGCTTATTAGCTCTCTTGTGGTTTTTTTTTTCTTGGCAAAATTACACTTTATCCCCCCCCCCCCCCCCAAATTGACCATTCATTTGCAATATGATCACTAAGTACAGAAATTGTCACTTTAGACACCTTAACTTGAAACATAAGTACAATTTGTCACTTCCTTTAAAATTTAATTGTTAAGATCTTGCCATGTTATCGTTTTCTTGTCGATCTTAATTGTAAGATTTTAACGAAGAGGAAAATTCCAAGTTATCTTTCAAATGAGGCTAAGGGCTCGTTTGGACACTTGAGTATCTCATAATTTTGTGAGTAGTAGTGAAATGCTTTGAGTTAAGATATTTTATTGGATTTTGAAAAATGAGAGAAAAAGTTAAATAAAATATTATAAAATTAAAATATTGTTTGAATATAATTTATTATTATTAGTATTATTTTTTTAAAGTTTGTTGAAGTTGTATTGATTTTTGTGCTTGGTTTTGAAGTTTGTAAAAGTTGTATTGATTTTTGTATTTTAATGATTAGATGAAAAAGCTGAAAATTTGAAATTGAAAAGTGTTTTGTTTTGAGTGATACTTATGAGTAAAATTATGAGAAGTTTTGAGAATTTTAAAAATTTAGTCTCATCTGTGTCCAAATGCCCCTTAGGTGACTACTTTGGTAATTTGTGATCATAATGCAAAGACTAGTGGTAGTTTGAGGGAAGGTAAAGTGTGTAACGCTCCAATAGAGGGCTTAAGCCACATGACTTATACTCCAGAAGGACTAGTCAATGATACAATTGGGGCCCTATTGGAACATTATAAAGTGCAAAAACTTCTCATTCTCAAGTAATGTGAGATTTTATACACCACCTACTCTTATCACTTATCAGAATGGAATATCACAATCTCCCCCCTCATATTTCCGACATCCTCTTTGAGCAAGTCTGTTGTATGTGGCACAACTCAAGTTACACATTTCTGGTTGGGATAGACTTTGATACCATCTGTAATGCCTCAATGGAAGGCCCAACTACATGGCCTATACTCCAAAAGTACTAGTCAATGATACAATTAGAGTCCCGTTGGAATATTATAAAGAGCAAGAACTTCTCCTTCCCGTGTAATGTGGGATTCCATACATTACTTACCCTTATTACTTATCAGAATGGAGTATCACAAAGTGTATTGTACATATTTTTTTTGGGGTAATTTACTAAAATGATCCTTGTGGTTTTCCTTTTGGACAAAGTTATCATTGAGAGTTAAATTTGGATTTTCTAATCCTTGAACTTTCAAATTTGATCAAATAACTCATTTTGTGAATGTTCTGTTAGTGAGCCGTTAGTTGCACCATGGCAACACCAATAGTCTTTGGAAACATGTCATTTTCTGAGCCACATCATTTTTTAAAAAATAAGTTGGGTGAAAAAATTAAAAAATAAATAAATTTGAGAACAAAGAAAGAAAGATAGAGAGGGGCAATAACAACCCCTCCCCACCCAAGGAGGTGCGGGAGGCCCCCTTCATTGTTCCTTGGTTGGGATTGGCTTGTTGCAAAGGGAGGGGCATCCCTTTTCTCCTTTGTGGCTTTGTATAGGGAAAGAGAGGATCTCTCTTTCAACATTGGGGTTTATGGAGTGGCCGAGCCACTCCTCAATGTGTGTAGGGGGATTCCCTACTCTCTATCCACCTCGATGAGGTGGATAGGGTCTCCCGCACCTTGATCCAAACCACCTCAACCCACGAGGGGAGGCCATGTCACCCAATGGAATTCCCCCCTCAATCCAAAGCCGCAGAGGGGGAGGGTCCTTTAAGAGATAATTTGGTCATTTCAAACTTAAAAGAAACAAATTTTGATTTTGGTTTTAAGTTTTAAAATGTATTTTTGTTAACTTTTAAACAATTATTTTAACATGTAGCCTGACAAATAAAATGTCTAATTTGCAATCTAGGATCATTCTGTCCAATAAGAAGATCACATGCACTATTTTAGTAATTAATTCTTTTCTTTTTCACCCTTTTCAAAATGAATTGAGCCAAATCCTATTAACTATTAGGTTTTTCAGATTGGCTACTCCAGATACAAGGACTAGAAGTCTGTCCCCTGGTGCTGAGATTAAGGAAGGAAACAAACGCCCGGCTGTTATTTGTGACTTTTTTGCACAAGGGTGGTGCATCAGAGGTAGTTCATGTAGGTTTCTTCACATAAAAGATAACTTGAATAATACCACCCAAAAGTCCGAGGTAGAAGCAGATGCTTTGAATTGGAAAAAAGTTCAGGTGGACAAAGGTATATCTTTTGGAGTGTGGATGTCCAAGATCCTTCTCTTCTATGCTGATTCTGATAAGCAGCATTTCATGTTACAGGTTTGAGAGACATTACAGAGAGATCAAGGTCGCCTGGTTTTCCTGAGCCACAGGAATCTTCAGTTGGAAATACCCTGGAATTTTCTTTACACTTCTCTTCAGAAACAATCCTGCCAAGGGAGCTTGGAGAAAGCCAAAGGTGGCATCAGTTTCATCGAAAACATAAACTTCCATTGGTTGAGAAAGAGGACTTATCTTCGTGCATTAATCCCGACTCCCAGCATTTGCCTTCGTCTAAAGACGATCCGGTCTCTGTCTTGTTTAAGGATGTAGGGGGAGAGAGTCAGAGAGAAAATTGGCCTGCAAATAATTATGCTGACCATGCTTCGTCAAACAGTAGAGGTAGTTCGGTAGTAAAGAACAACTTCCTTCCGGAGTATGGATTTTCTTCAAGTAGCCCTGTTCTTTTGTTGCGCAATTACCACAGTGAGATCTTCTCTTCTCATTCTCTACAGAGCCAGCATGTGCACAGTGACTGTAATTCACCACTTAGGATCCATTCTCTGAATTCAAGCTCAAATACTTATCTTCCGAGTACTGGCATGCTGCCATCTCACCATATCTCTTCCTTGAGAGCATCTTCGTTGCCCTTTAGTTATTCCTCTTTCAGTACAAGTTCTCTTGGTGCTCAAAGGCTGTTGAACAGTGAGAAAGAATGCCAGGCTTCTGGATCATCTTCCTTGCTGCGTAGTTATTCTCCCTTCTCTGGTTCTAAATCAGAAAATCTACCTCTAGCCAATGTACCATTGCACTGTGCTGACCATAAAACAAAATTTTCTTCAAATGATTGGGAGCCTTCTGTACCTTTCCGACCATCTTTTTTTATTCCTCCTATTGGTATATCATCTCCAGATCGCCAATATGATCCTCTTCATGATAGCATTGAGCTACCCAAGATAGGAGATCAATCCTTTAGAGTTTCTCTCGACAGTCATGGGGCATCCATCATGGACACATTGCTCCAGGGGAAAGATGGTAATCCTGCATTAACTGTGATGCAGGGCCTAGAATGTCACAATGATACAACTTCTGTATCTTCTCATAATAAAGTTTATGAGAATGTGTTAGAAAAACACCATCATGGAAGAGGTTCTCTTAAAACTGAAGCAGAGACAGTTGGAACTTCTGCTGTTGACCGGAAAAATGGGATGATGCCTAAAGAAGGGAATCCCTTGGGCTTCTCTCATGTCAATGACAAGACAAAAAGGAGCAAGCTCGATGATGATCATGCTTTAAGTCATCAAAATGATGCATCAAAACATCAGGACTTAAAAGTAAGTAGGGGCAGACAAGACAATGAAATGGATGTTGGGCATAAGACAGATGGAAATATTCATGGTGAACCAAAAGCACTGAGACATTTTCGTGCTGCCCTTATAGATTTAGTTAAAGAGTTTTTGAAACCAAATTGGCGTGATGGCCATCTCAGCAAGGATGCGCATAACATGATAGTTAAAAAAGTGGTAGACAAGGTTCTTAAAACCTTACAATCCCATCAAGTTCCAACCACCTTGGAATCAGTGAAGCAATATCTCTCTTCATCACGTCCAAAAATTGTTAAACTTGTTGAGGTGAGTGTCTTGATTCTAGAGAAAAAAAACATGTACAAGGAAAGACATATCTTAGGGACATAATTTGGTCCTGGAAATTAACAATAAATTTTTTACTTGCAGGGATATGTTGAGAAATACGGCAAATCTTAAGGCTCTAGGCTGAGTGCTTTTTTTGTACAGGTTGATATGCTTGCAAACTAGTGGGAATCATCATCAATTTGTCCGAGGCTATGTTTTATGACATTTAAGCTTGGACAATATATGATTTGTTAGTTTTCCTTTTAGTGTTGTGCCTCATTAATTATTTTTATTTCCCGTTTTGAATCTTTTCATCCATTTATGAGCATATTTTGTGTGTACTCTCTTCTACTTTGTATTAGTTATGTTATTTGGTGCATCAATATTGCCTAAAAGACCTGATTTTAATATTTAGTTTGCTTCTAGTAGCTCTGCTTTACGTGTACTTGGGGGTTGCTCGAGTTGTAAGGGCATTGATCTTAGGAGTATGCTCTTCCCAGGTTTAAGATTCAAATTTTGGGTGCAAACAATTACTAAGGCTACTTTCCATCAGTGAAAAGCCGATGATTTACTTGATCCGTGTGATGTGCGTGTGTTACGTGGGTCTAGGTTTAACCGGGTAAAAGGCATTACATTTGCACGGTCTCCGGGACTCGTTGTGAAAAAGAAAATAGCTTTGCTTTATAGGGTTTGTGACCTTAAAATTCCTATCTGGCCCTTTCCTAGGTCACTTAACTGCTTTGTTCTGCTTTTAAATTCCTAAAATCCTTTTCTTTTGCTGAACAAAAAAAATCATGGTGTCCGGGTATGATAATACAAAAAAAAGAACTTTGTATTTTTCAGCAAAGTTGATACCCTATGTTCTGTGTTCATTTGTTCATAGGGCTTTAGGATGAATTCTTTATTTGATGTGTCTTCAGTTAGGCTAACTCTGATCTTATGGCCTGCTGAACACTACTTTTTGTACACAGCATGGAAGTTGCAAACAAATTGGTTTCTTAGAAGTTGTGCAGATATCTGAAACCTATGGGCATTTCAAATTTTGATTGCTGGATCAATTGAGTTGCAATATTATAAGAGGAGTAATGCTACTCATCATCTATTTTTTCCTTGTCCTCTCATCATCCCATGATGTGGTATTAAATGATAGGTTCATAAGTGAAATATAATAAATAGTCTCCAATCATCTAATGCCACATCATGGGATAATGAGATGATGATGAATAGATTTTTTCTTATAAGAGTATATGATAAGTTTAATTTTATTCCGTTGTTGATTCTGGTCATCATAGTTTCTAGTTATGGTTTTCAGATGAATTCGGGTGATATATGCATGTTTTGCTACATGGTTATATTGCCCATATCTGGAGATTTTTGTGGATCGAGGTACTTGTCTCATTTTTACTTAATATACCTTTGGTTTATTAAGATTGACCCAATGCATGTTGCCACGGTATGCTTTCACTTTATTGTTGATTATTTAACTCTTTAGTAGTCTGACGTCATAGGTTCTGTTAAACCGGTCTTTTAGTCAGGAAGTTGGTGCCCCTTGAATAATCTAAGTCAACAGTGATGTAGACCGTACCCCTTTTTGACTGCAAAAAAGTGTTTTTCATTTTCCCCGTAGGTTTTTTTAACTCTACAAAGAAAAAAAGACCCGGTATCATTGTAATGACTTCTAATTAGTTGACACTTACAAGTAAGCAGAAAAAAAAAAAAAGTTCCGGCTTCTGTTATAGAAAGGTTCCCTCTCTCTCTCTCTCTCTCTCTCTCTCAACCACTCCCCATTGACAACATCAAGCAATGACCATAAGTCGTCATGTCATCTCATGATGTGCTCCCTCCATCGATGTTATTGCTGGGGACTTCATGCCACCCTTACCAGTGGTGCTTCCTCCATTGCATGTTGCATTTCACTGAAGTGCAATCTCATTCATTTCCTTGTTATTCTTATTATTTATGTTTTTATGCTATTCATTTCCTTCTTATTATTCTTTTTCCTTTTTTTTTTCCTCATCCCTAGACTCAGATCCCAATAAATCTCTACAACCTCCCAACACTCCACACTCCACATTTTTTTTTTAATTTTTATTATTTTTTTCTTTTATCAAATATTTATTATATGAATAATGAATAGAAAATTTGAAATAGTTTAAAAAGAATAAACTCAAAAAAAATTTTAAAAAATATAAAAATTTAAAAAAATGTGGAGTGTGGAGTGTGGAGGAGGTTGTGTAGCAAAACCCTTTAGATCCTTCCATTTGTCTCTCCTCTACCTACATTATTCAGCATAACTCCAAACACCACTTCACATTTAGATATTAGTTCAATGAAGAAAAATTTCCAAGAATTATGTCTTTCGTTTGCACGCTAGAAATCAAACAAGCACTTAGTCTGGGGGCTTATACTTGTTAACATTTGTTCACCTTTAAAAAAGAAAAAACACTTGTTTTTAGGGCTGATTGAGCATATTCGCGATGAGGTTCCATGGTATTTATTTGTGGATTACATTTATATTTTCTGTGACACTATTAGGGAAAATGCCATGTTAAAGATGCTGGATAATTTAAGATCAAGAGATAAATAGAGTATATTGGTTTTAGTTCTTACCATTTGGCAGTTCTGCTTTTGCAAAGGTTGCATCTTTAATCCTTAAAAATTGTTGTCCATGGTTTACCATATGTAGCGGCCAGCCTTTGAATTGGGTTACCCTTGACAATGAGATGACGTGGAGGATGAGTATTCTAAGGAGTTGTGTCACCTATTGCACCTCGAAGAACTAATGAAATTATATCATATGATGATTATATGGCTCTGCAAGCTTTTTAGCTCCTAAATTTGGACTGGCATGCTATATATTTCATAAAATGAGAGTGAAATAGTGTTGTACATGTGGTATTGCGGAAAGTAAGTGAGATTGTGATAAAAAGAAGACCTTGAAGGGGAAATTCCAAAGTAAGCTATTAGGATAAGAGGGGATAGTGAAGGGAGTTGAATGAACAATCGAGAGCAAGTATTAATGTTGACATATATTGTGTAATGTGGGGCTGTTCTTGGTAGACTATGACTGCAGGGGAAATATTTGTAAATGCATCTGAAATGAGGTGAAACTGAGGAGAAATTGAAATGCAAAAATGTGCAACAACTAGTTGATTATTTAGTTCTTGTCATTAGTGCTTAAGTCATTCAATTTTAGGGAAGAATATCAATATCAGAAGTTTTATTTGGTGCTGCGTCGGTCAATACCTCAGGTTGAATTGAAACCTTTCACATGACTAAACTCTTGAGGTTGAAATTTGAATTGAAGCCTATAACCTCAAGCAAAATCTTCCTTTTGACTATTTGAAATGAATTCTCAATGAACTTGATATTGAGAAAAAAAAAAAAAAAGCCTTGGATTAATGTATCTTTAGATTTTATTCTGGCGCAGTATCAGCTTTTGCAGTTGGTGTAACTGCACAACATTGCCTGCAAGGGTAGAGAAATGACTGGAATGGTTTCTGGCCAAACCAACCAAGAGCTTTCTGCAGTGTGCTTCTTATTTCCCCAGTTTCTCACTTTGTGATTTGGTTTATCAGAGATGTTCATGCCTCGGATCTTGTCACCTGATCTGCTGCTGTTGCGATGGGTTGCTGCTGGTAACAAGCCTTGGGCCGACTGAGCTGTCACATGATTCACATCAGATTCATCGTGACCATTGGAAATCAACGGATCAGCTGGGAAATATTTGATTGAATCAGTAACAGCCAAGTCTTGTCTAGTGTGCCAAAATTCAAATTTCTGGGTCTTTTTTATTTGGTTGGCACTGATGGTATGAGGTGATTTAGATTGCTGATCTTGAACACATACGTGGCCAGCAAAGGAGAGTGAGTCATCCGAATTGTTGTCTGCTGCAGCATCCACAGAAATCTTGTTTTGCAGGTGAGTTGCTATTGATTCTGCGACACACTTGGTTTACTACAGTCAGCACATATATATAGCACTGGATGATGGGAAATTTGGAAGGTAAAAAGTAAACCACATTCAAATTGCCTTTTCCTAGTCATTACAAGGATCTTGAATTTCGTTCATCTTTTTGGTGGACATACCAAAGAATGGTGGCGTATTTTATGTTGAGCCTATTACTTATCATTGTCAAAAACTAAGCTTATTATGTTTTAAATACGTACTTCCAAAGATTGCTCAAGTTTCTGATGCGTACGAGGGAATAGTATAAATAGATTGATCTTAGTGGAGGATTGGAGTTGTTCTCTCTTATTCGGTCGTCTCTTCGTCCGTAATGTTCCATCCATAATGTCTGTGGTAAACTAGAAACGTTGTACGGGTGGAAATTTCCAAGAAGTGTTTTTTGTATGAGTAATGTTAGGTACAAGTTTCAAATAGATAAATTTTGTGTAAATCCTTTATAAAAAAGTGGATTTCATTAATAAAGAAGAGTTTTTTTTTTTTTACAATTTTTTAAGATGTTTTAGAAAGACTAGCGAAAATGACATGCAATTATCTTTCATTGTTGTCAATGGATTACTATCGTATTTGCACAAGAGATCAGCTGGGCTTTGGCCTGCATGATCTAATTGCTGGAACGGCCCCACAATCTGGACTAGCAGCTCAATCCCCAATGCTCGAAGGCTTTCTAACTTCTGGGTTTAAGAATTTCCAACTTAGTTGGGATATTTGTGATGTTTTCTGCCTAAATTCTTTCATATTTTTATGAGTCGTCCTAGCATGAGGTTGGTCCCGATAAGATTAGATATATATATATTTATTTTTTATATTCTTAAACATTTAAAATGGGGACCCAAACATTTCTCTATTTTTATTGGTTTTTGGTAGCGAGGCCAAGTCCTTTCCACTTTCCAGAGACAAGGCTCGCCGGAAAAGAAAAACAGAGATGCTAATAGGTAACATCAGGATTTATTCCTCCACTTACGGACGCAGAAGCAGGTATTATCCCGAATTATGTCCTGTTAAAGATTCACAAAGATTCATTTGTACGTCGAACAGTGCATATAGCCATATGATTGAAAGATCAAATAGCTCAAAACACCTACATTTCAACTACATTATCGATGGTGACAATATAAATTACACGCATACGTATCAATAAAAGAATAATGCGGTTTTTTTTGTTTTTTTTTTAAAGCCTTGAGCATCATTGGTTCTTGGTCGTACGAGCATCTAAAATCAACTAATGAAGACACTTTTGTCTTCAAAATGGCGACAAAAAAGCAATCAGTGCTCAGAAAAGGCCACCGGTGAGACAGACCTTTTTTTGTTTGTTTTTGCTTTTACTTTATTACATTTATGTAATTTACCTTGAAATCCTTAAGAATACTCATTGTCGCACCAAAAGCCTAGATCTTTCCGAGGAATCACTCTGGACAAAGACGATCCCACTTTGGTCAAGCAGCCCAAAATACCATTGTAAATCACCACCGTTTATGAGTATGGCAGTATAGCACAAAGTTTTGCATTCCATTGAGCATTATTAAATCAAAGGTGGGCCCCCAACTTGTCGCACATTTCTTACATCGGGCCCGCCCCTCGTTTGTTCCAGGGAATAAGACAAAGCATTGCCTAATTACGAAGGGTACACTTGTCAAGAAAACCCCGACCTACTCCCATCCCGATCTTGAAGAGATATTATTTTGCGGGTCCCACGTTGCCAAGTCTTCATCCTTATCTAACCCCATCTTTATTTTCCCACTTGTTTATTTTCCACATTATTTCCAGTGACAAACCAAAACTTAAGGACACTTGGAGGTGGAAAAACGCCCATCTGGAGATGGATATTAATTATTAAGCAGCAACTCTTACTATATATATACATGTATCATCAAAGAGGCTGACCCATTAGAGAAATAGATACAGAAAGCAAAAATGGTTCTGCTGGAGAAGCTTTGGGACGACGTTGTGGCTGGACCTCAGCCTGAGCGTGGCCTTGGCAGGCTCAGGAAAATCACTACCAAGCCCTTGAACATCAAAGGTACGCACGTCATGTGGTGAACACAGTACTTTCATATATGTATTTTTATCTTTTGTTAGGATCATTGAAGTTGTGTGCGTGCATGCATCATTGCATGGTTTATATATATATATATATAAAATACTTGTGATCGATGGTCTTTGACTCTTTGCTTGGTGTTAATATAGAAATTGAAGGAGAGGGGAGCAAGTTCCAGAGGTCGTTGTCGACACCGGCCAGCCCAGCGACACCTGTGACACCAGCGACACCGGTAACGCCTTCGTCGACAACACCAGTTGCGGCGCGTAAGGACAACGTTTGGAGGAGTGTGTTCCACCCTGGTAGCAACCTTGCAACGAAGAGAATCGGTGGAGACATGTTCGACAAGCCACAACCTAACTCTCCCACTGTCTATGACTGGTACGTACATGTATATTAATTCAAGCATTTGCATGCAAGTTTACTCGGCAGAGTGTGATACCCACGCTCCTCCAGTGAGATTCTTTGGAATTTGGAAACAAATATGAACTTTAATTCTTGGCAAGATCGGATCACACGCTGCATCACACCGATTAGTTGCCTACTTTTTGTGCAAATCTTTTGTTTTGCATGCTCCTCTTGAACAATCACGTTCTAAGATTTTCCTTTTTTGTCAGATTTTTTATACAAGAGACGTTTTCTATTATTTTATTTTATTATTATTGGTAATGGATGGCTTGTATCTGACTGGTAAAGATGTGATGACAGGCTTTACAGTGGAGAGACCCGGAGCAAGCATCGTTGAGATGTACTGTGGGGTTACCCAGGGTTGCATGTAAATAGCGTTTTATCTTTAATTTACTGGCAGTCTCGTTCCTATGGTATTTTGATTTTTGGTTATGTGCCCTCAACTAGGCTTGCTTTCTGAGCTGACTATTGCGGGGGTTGTGCGAGTAATGCTAGGGTTTCGAACGGTGTTTCTGTTTGTACGTTGATCTTGGTAAACTCAGATCCATCTGCTCTGTAACGATGGTGATAGGCTACTTTTATAATTATTATTAATAATATAATAAAATATGTTGATTTTGAATTGTTTGTATTTTCTTGCTTTTAATCTACTAGGAGATTTCCTCAATCCAAAGAATTGAGTTGAGAATATAATAGTAGTTTAAATCTGTTACAGGTTGATGATACAATGGGATTAGTTTTAAGGATAAGGACTACATTACCACTGCAATTTTAATAACAAAAATAAAGCGAATACCGGATAAGGAGGAGGAAGAAAGAGGGACCATCTGGCATCTTGCTGAAGCCAGGTTGTTGGCTCATTCCTTGTAGATGTCGATGCCAAAATAAACAAAGACTTTTGGGCAGGGACGTCCCTGGCCCTGTGTGCGTGTATTTTACTAGATCCAACGTATATATCTGTTCTTATGCCCAACATCAACGTCAAAAAAAGAACAGATAATAATGGATTAAAAAATAAAAATACGATGTCTACCGGCCGGAGTTGGGATGATTGAGATGGTGGAATGAAATTGTAAAAGATTATGAATATCGCAGATTATGAATTTTATGTTTAAAAATGTTTTAAACTGAATAATATTTAATAATTTAAAAATTAAGTATTTAAATATTAAATTTAATTTAAAATTACGTTAAACTGAATTAATCTCAATATCTTTCAATATCCAAACGGCACCTACACTATCTTATGTGGAGAAATCTTGGAGATTCTGCAAACGTAATATATGTTTTTTATTTGGTTAATTCGTGTAATGGAATATGGCTCTAAAAATTGTTTATACCTGAAAAGAGCCCACAGCTAGTACCAAAACTACCATTTGAGCCGACTACTTGAATAGTCTGACATCACCTCTCTCTCTCTCTCTCTCTCAACTTCTAATGGAATTTGTTGAACGAATGAATAAGGAAATGTGTAAAAACTGGGATGTGAATCATCATTGTACACAATTCATGAGAGTAAAAGAGTTGTCCGTTGTAAACACGTTTTCATGCAAGTCATGAGCCACGTTAACATATATGAACTTTGGTGCGTGTGTTGTCGGCGGTTCCAAGCCACAGATTGCTTGAAAGCAAAATTTGACTGATCTGCGGACGTTCATGAAACAATATCGAACCTTGATAAGTAGTAATAAGCTGTATGGAGACAAGTCGTCGTGTCCACTCTATGCATCTCTCGACTTCTTCAAGCTCTATTACCTGAGATCTCCATTGATTGGGAGTATAATTATGTACCACAACTTTGGTAACCGAAGAGGATGAGAGAGCTTGTTCTTTAGGAACCCGCTGCAAGATTCGAGTTCCACGACTTTCTATCGTATGCCAGTAGCTGAAAGATTACAATTATCAATTTAGGAATCCAACCACAAACCAGAACATATGCATAAACAACTGTACATAAAACCAAGTCTGAATGCTTCTTCTATGTTGGCATGAGTGCGTAAAGTTTGCACAAGTATCACTAGTAAAAGAAAATTCTAGAAGTGATTACCAAATAGCCATGAATGAAGTTGTTAGGTACAAGTCCTGCCAAAGTTTCCTCCTCCCCTAAGATTTGCAACTTGTCTTTGCCTGGATCTATTATACGGGACATGGCCAGTGGAGAACTTGCAGAGGTCGAGAGGTTGATTTTTGAATGCAATTCTTTTACAAGGTGTATTGCTACTTCATCATCTTGGGTTGCAGTTTGCATGGCTACATACTATATTAACAGGCACGAGAACCAGTCTCAGTAGAGAAGACACAATGCTTTACAATGTGATGAATTGAAATCAAATAAGGAAACAGGGTATAGAACTCAAAACAAAAATATGAAAAGAAAAACAGGGTATAGGGTTTGGAAATAACACCTGGCACAGCTGTCTAACTGACAGGGTAGGCCTGCAGCAAAGGTAGGGTCTCTCCAAACTGGGTATACTTTGTTCATCAAATGAAACGAGCATGAGGTTGATAGTCGACTGTAATAACAAAGAAAATATTCTACATGACAAGGAACACACTCTTTAATGTAACAGAGAGCTAGAAGCATTAAGTTCTACCCACCCACCACACCCCCCCGGATTTTCACAGAGAAGAAAGAAAACAATGTCATAACCTATGCCTAGTTGAAACCACAAATGGATTCTCAATTCCTTGTCAGCCAAGTCTCAATTACTTATCAGCCAAGCCCCAAGAAAATAATTCAACATACTTTACCTCATCATCATGTTTGTCTATGATACGTAGATAATCAACCAGTTTTGACAGGCGGCTGTTTCGAGCACCTTTACCATTTCCGCCACTCATACTGCCATATCGTGTGTGACTCCGCATGCCACCTTTGCCCCAGGCAAGCCTTTCTGAGCTGCTAACAAGTCCAGCAGATGCACCCAAAGATTCTTTAGATTCTTTATTCACTTCAGAATCATTTTCATCACCACCTCCATCAGCACCAGCAGCTGCCAGAGAAGGCTGAGGAAATCGGGCCCCTCCCCATCTTTTGCTTCTTTTTGGTCTCACTTCGGTGTGCTCATCAGCGGAAGATGAATCTTTGCCTCCATCATTACCATTTGCATCCTCATTCTCATCAGATCCTTGACTTTCAGCAGCATTTCTATAGTTCCTCCTTCCTCTCAAATGAGCATTTCGATAGCCCCGTGATCGCCTAACAAATGCAACTGCAGTGGCTTTAGCCGTTGACCGCTTCTTACCCAAAGCTTCTGCTTGCCGCCGAAAAGTTTGTGCAATGGAAGCTTGAATCTATCAAAATAAAGCTAAATGACTAATGTATAGGTGGAAAAGTAAGATGACTAACAGTTCTGCTGGTCAACAATTATAAGCGGAAGCCCAATCCTCAGATCATCAAGATCAATGATATTGTACTATTCTATCAGAAGGCACTGTATTATTTAAAACAATAGAGGCATGAAATTTGAAGGCATATCCCTGTGCTTTTATCACTGGCGTATGCCATGATTTTACATGAAAAACACATTATTTTCTCCTCTTTTGCTTCTTTTTTTCTCTTTTCTTTGGTGACAATAGGGTTTTCCTTAAGAAGCAATATTGGAATACAAAAACGTGACCCAAGGAACAATAATAAATGAACTTATGAACACCAAATAAATGGACAGGAGTAGCTGGGCACAAGGCTTCATTGCTGAACTTCAAAAACTATACCTGCTTATTGCGAGCCATTTCCTCATCATGGAAAGCCAGTTCCTAGGGCAGACGCACAATTCGAATGCATGACATAAGAAAATGATACCGTAAATCAAATTCTAATAGCTATGCCATATTGATTAGAATATACCTCTTCCTCGTACTTGTCAATATCTGGATACAAAGCAGCAATTAAGGCATCATAGTTAGGATCATCTCTTAAGGAGCGACGACTGGCACAATGGGTCCGGCAGGCAGGGCATTCATTGTTCCTGCAGTGAATAACAATTACCAATCTAAATAAGAAAATATTTTAGCTTACAGTTAAAATTTTTGAATAAACTCATAAGATCAGGACAAACAGCACTACCGGTGAAATTTGATCCCGGTGTTTCAATGAATCAAACATGCCCAAGAGAGATAAGAAGATGACATACCCCATCCGCATAGATTTGTCAATGCATTCCCTACAGAAGCGATGCAGGCATTCCATTACAGTTCTAGTTTTCCGAATGATCCCTACACATAAAAATAGGGAACAAATGATTATCCAAAAAAAAATAGGATGGCAATTCAAAGCAGTGAACAATCAATGGCATCACATCTATACCATTTAAGAGATATGATACGTTATCCTATGGAGGCCAAGTATCTAGGTCTCATTTAAGAGCATGGGTTTTGCAGTAAGTTTTTCCTAGTCTGCTTGAAGACCCACATATCACTGCTACTTATGGATAAACACCAAAGCGCAATTAAGGAATAATAATAAACATCCAGTTAAGAGTGCTAACAAAAAAGTTCACCAGCTGTTTACAAACAGAGCAAATCTCAAAGTAACACAAGCGAAAGGATCTAGAGTTCGTAGACATATCCTTATGATTTACATAGGCAAAGAGGAATCAAGCATCCAAATTCAAACGTAGTCATTAACAAAGCAAATAACTCACAGGTGTATTTTCTAGAAATAGGTCCCTGGATGGAAACCAGATAGAAAATAGCTTAGTCTCCATATATCTACATCTAGAATAAGTTATCATGCAAAGATTCAATTGATAGATTGTAACAACCTAAGGAAAACTCAAATCACACACAGGCATATACTACATAGGCATATACTTTAAAGGGTCAATGTTACAATTGGAGCTCATTGGAATTATTGGAAAGGGCAAGAAATTCTCCCTCTAAACAATAAAGGATCTCATTCACCATTTTCCTTTACTCTGTCCGGGGCATTACAATCTCCCACTTTATATCCCTAGCATTCTCATGAGGCCATTCCATTATAGGTGGCACAGCTCAAATCCCACACTTTCTGTCTAGAATTGGCTCTGATACCATTTGTAACGATCTAGGAAAAGCTTAATCCACATATGGGCTTACACTCCAAAAGAAATAATACAATTTGAGTCCATTGAAATGATTATAAAGGGCAACAATTTCTCACTTCTAAGCAATGTGGAATTTCATTCACCACCTTCTTCTACTCAATTTGAGGTATTATGTTGATGCCAATAGTGCTCACACGGTAGGTTCTATTGAAACAACAATTCTACAAGAAATTTCAGAAATATCAACTACCTGACTAGTGGGCATTTACTGAATGTTTATGGTCAAATGCACATATGTGGTGCTTTCAGACCATATTTATTTAATACTACATCAAACACAGACACCATATCTAAATAGAAGCGAACATGCATAAACCTCTGGAAAGCAAATTAATAACCTTCCATATGGCTGTAGAAGAGCACCATATGCAACTATTTCTTATATTTAGCAAAAAACCACAAAATTTTACCTAGACAGATTGGACATTGTACTTCCTTACGGATATCTGACAGTTTCACTGCAACAAGTCTGCAAGCAAAAAGCGAGACAGATAATGTTACCATTCAACGTTAATCAATAGATAGGTTGCTTGTTGTATGCACTTCATACTCAAGTATGCTTTATAAAACTAACTGCCAGATATATAAACAATAAGAATTTGTATTTGAAACTCTGCATAAAGGGAATAGTTGACCTTCGGGTGAATCCCACTTCCCAACACCCAAACCAAAAGACCAACATCTTCTATTGCTTGTATTTCTTACTTAAATTGATATTATTATATCTTAGTAAATATAACCAGGACATGTAGTCAAGCACCATATAAAAGCAACATGAATGGGGGAAAAAAGAAAAAGTACCACAACTTAGCTGCACACACAACATATGAGATTGCGATCATACAGTCAGACATTTCAAAATTCAAATAGATATCATATCATTCTCGTGTTACAAAAATAATTGAAGAAAGGAAGTATAAATTGCTGTTTTTTTCCATTAAATCTGTCTAAGATCACCTCAATTACATGATACAATGCAATTGATAATAATTTCCAAGTGAAAGAAATCATGTTCAAGCCATAGTTGCAACACTTAAATTGAAACAAGTTCTTGTATATTTTCACAAAAGAAGTTAGCAAGGAATCAGTATTTAATAAGGTTTTATTACAATGGAGCAGGTTAATAGCTTTGTGTAAACACAAAATTTGAGGGGAATGTGGTCCTTAAGGTCTAACCAAAGAATTTTACTATTAGGATAACACAGAGAGAATAAGACAAATGGTGTAGCTTCCAGCAAACAGTATTTAAGAAAGTTGAACCCCTTTTCCTAGATGGAATTTGGAGGAAAGGCTTTCCTTAAATGCCAACCTGAACCCCACTATCAGCACAGGTGTTTCCCACAAATAGAACATTCAGGGCCCAAAAGTCCCTCTGGGTCGAACCTGTCGTTCACCTGAATGGTAACAGTTTACAGAAACAAATGTTCCCTTATGCTGTTAATACGCCAATCAAGACTGACATGTAGACTTACAATAGCAGCTTGGCGTTGCAGTTTTTCAGATTCCAAAGGCAGCAGTCTCAAAGTTTTAGCAATCACTCATGATGCAGAAGTATGAATTTTCTAGAGGGCAAACCCATCTTAATAACTATGAGTCAGTGTTTTCTGAGCGAAACACTGACTCATAAATTCTGATAAAACCATGAGGATTACATGTTAGGTCAAGCATACAAAAACCAGAGAGGAAGACTTTGCATGTTATAACCATTTGACATGTCCAGTAATTATATAAAAAAATTAACATGTTTCAATGTCCCAAGATCTAGAAGGTTAATAAAGATATTGTTCAAAAAATAATTTGGCATCTCAGATTTACAAAATATACACCAGGAATATGGATGAATATGAAAATGTCGCATATGGGTGGCTCTCACACCTTTGAACGCCAGTATAGAGTTCTTGGGAAAACATCTAGCAATTCACCGATTAACATTGTCCAGTACTGCATCACTATCAAACCAAACAATTCACGTGCAAAAGATTTACATAACCCATCTGAGGTTTCAGACTAATTAAATTCATGGTCAGGACAACATTTAAAGTTTTGCCGACAAATAGCGGATCACAGTTAATGGAAACTCCTGTAAACAAAAAGCACCATGGTTCCCAGGCTTGGAATTGAAATAGAAAACGTAATAATCATCATAACGCACAGTGAGCACAATCACAAGCCTTCATCACGCATAGTAAGCACAATCACAAACCTTCATAGCCCTCCAAAATTTTTCATCACCAATAATCAAGAACAAAACGGCCAATACAGGAGGTCTCCAATGATAAGGTGTCCATTTTAACCAACTCCTCGACCAATCTACGTGGATCATGTCAGAGTAATACATGACTAAATGCAATCAATACCAGGATGCAATTAAAAGATCCCTGATGAGCAGCCCCATACAAAATTCCGACAGAGGCAAAATCCCAATACCAAGCTGCGGCAGAGGCTACCATGCAACCAACTATCATGCATATATAGTAATTCGAGTCAAAATCTCCACGACCCAGACGATCCAAACCCGATCTCCACCATCCTTCATCGAACTCGACGCGGCAGCGTCCACATTACCAGAGCACGTAGAGCAAAACCCATCACAGAAAAACCACAAACCATGACCATAACCATTCAAATACACTCACAATTATCACTTGCCGAACACCCGTGTAGCACTTCCTCGAGAAAATACATGTAGAATACAACAAAGAAGCAGTGCAACCATACAAAGCACGTAGATCCCAAATCAAACATAGCATTCACACACCATGAAGCTCTATAATTCACTCACACATATACACGCCCCGAATAAGAAAGAAAAAAACTACGGAACGAATAGCACAAAGAAGGAACGTACTCGTCCTTGTTTTCCCCGTTACTCGACGAAGGGCTTCGATCAGATTCTGAGAAAATAAAAGGACGGCGTTAAGCGAACGAAGAGTCAAAATTTGAAAATAAAATGTGTGCAAACGGGTTCTTTTTGTCGTCGAAATCTTCGAGGTTCCGTGAGGTGATTTTGGGGAAGCTAAAGTAAAACTCGCACCCTCGGCGTCCTCCGGTTGTTCATGGTGGTTGTTGGGGTTATCTTGCGCAGGATCATCCTCCGCCACATCGAGAGCTCGCTTCTGAGCCGGCATTGCTCTCGGTCGAAGCAAAACCCAGAGAATCTTGAAGAAGGTTTGTATACGCTTATGGGATCGGTGGTTACTCTGGTTAGAGACAAATAGAGGGCGAAAGAGAAAGATGGAGGTGGCGCAGTGTGGTTATGGAGGACTTGACCTTCAGACACACGGAAAGAGAGGGAGAGAGAGGCGGAGGGAGAGAGACTACAAAGCTCGTGGAATCACCGATATCTATTTCTCCGTGTAGAAATTTGTTAGATATTATTTATTTATTTACAACCGCAATGCCTCCCCGGTGTATGCAGAACAACACTACAGCCTACTTCTTTGACCTACACGTGTTACCTTTAGGGGCATTTTAGTACAATTACGGCAGAGAGAAAAAATAAATAAAAATTCTGTTGATGTGAAATGCCTCTGCAACCGTGGGATAGGCTAGAATTTCAGTACATGTAACAACTTCTTACTAGAAGAGTAGAAGTTGCGTTTAAACAGGTAGGAATACCGAATATCAATTAATAACATAAACTTTATTTTATATATTTATCTCTTTTACTTAAATTCTTTTAAATTTATAACTTTTTCTTAAAATAATAAAAAATAAATAAAATCATCAACTTAAAGAGGACTATTAGATCTACAAAAATATGTTATAAAAGTAAAGTCTTGAGATTAATGTCTTTATTTGGATTCGAAACTCATCTTAATTTATTTCATTTCATCATTACAATTTTTTTAAATTTTCACACAAAATATAATAAACAATTCAACTTTTTCAAATATCAAAATAATAATAATATTCTAATAATATTTTATTCAACTCATCTAAAATCATCTAACTTCATATTTGAATCCAAATGGGATGACTAGTCATTTTTGGATGTTGAGCTGAATTGAGTTATTTATAAATAGTAGTGAGTTTTGTAGAGTCCACCTAAGATGGGTTTAGATATGTTTAGATGTTAAGATTAGTTTAGATGTATTTATGGAATTGAAAAAGGCTATGGTTACGTGTATAAAGATATGCTGAGTTGAAAAATATTATAGGTCCTATGTGTAAAGAAATTTAGAGTTGAAATGAGTTTATGATTTGAGAGTTGGATGTTTGGATGTTAGAATAGTCTATAAAACAACATAACTTAATTATAATAAGTCATATGTGTATATTATATAATATTATATTATGCCACGTTTATTTATTATTTTTTATATTATGTCACATTTATTTATTAATTATATGTAATTTTAGAAGAGTAATGATATCTATACAATATATTTCACTACATATTTCACAATAAATGTTTAAAAGTGAAAATATTTTTATAAAGTGATGTTAATTTTATAAAATATTTTATTAAATTATCTTTTATTTTAAAATATGATTGTGTAATGTGTTGTAAAAACTAATGCATGTTTATATATATATATATATATATTATATATATATATATATTTTTATAAAATACGTGTAGAGATATAATTAGATGTAGAAACAGAGTAATCCTTTCTTTGTAATCTATTAGTCTAGAGTTAGAACGGAGGGCGAGAATGTTGTCAGAAATGTTAGCACAAGGCAATCCATCGAGTTTTGTGCAGTGGAGTTGATATTTTGGTGAATTTTGTTGGTAAAATCATAGCTAGAAAGTGGAGTAATTCCAATCATGGATGGCTTTTTATTATTGTCAGGAATTGTCCGCCAGTGACTGTCCAGACCAGACCAATTGAAGCTCCTAAGGTAAGTGCTAATTGGGCAATCTTTATCAACATTATTGGGGTCTGTTCCTGGGATGTGCTATCTACCAGATCTCATGAATTAACTTACCTAATAATTCTATGCATATATATATATATATATATATGTACGTGCTTTCTTCTTCCCATTAACAGGGGAATAGAGAAGGTTAAAACCATCTTCAAAAGGATTACAATGCTGCCTATATAACGACAAACAGATAAGTAACAAAATTGATTCAATACTTGTTGGGAGTTGGGCATTTGAGATTTTGTCAGAAATCAACGTCTACATTGATTATAAATATCATCCTTTACTCTATCTAATAAGTTAATTTCATTTGATTATTTCATTTGATTATATTGTCAAATGAAATGATTAGACTGTCTTGTATTTTACGCTAAATAGATAAGATAAAATTTAAAGCCTCAACTCTGTGAAAAATGCTAATTAAAGTTGGTAATTAAATATTCATTCTATGTGCATAACTTAAATGTAAGTAACTTGTAACACATGAAGCATAGTATGAGGCAACTGACAGATATAATAAGAAAAAAATTACTCATGCTAAGTGAATACCATTACTGTCAATCGGTCACACAATGAGAGTTGAAATTAGATGGTGCAAATTGATATCAGATATGCATTGTAGCCAAAACCTTGGATTGTATCAGAAGCTCGAACACATGATTCTTTTCCAAATTGAGGGAAGTGATTCGTGGGGAACTGGTCCTCACGCTATACATATATATGACTTGTATATCCAATGCATGCTAGGCACGCTTTATAGGGTTGACATGCTTCTTACATATAAAAATGCAAAGGTCATATTTTTGTGATATGGTACCAGTTATATTTAAATATGTTGGACAAATTCATTTTCAGCATATCAATAACTGATACATGAAGAAGTAAGTTTTTTATAAGTTTTTCAATACTGAATTTCCAAAATAAGATATTTAATACACTTATCTCAAGAACTTAGATTTTACACAATGAGATTAGGTTGTAGCTTCGGATGCCCAAGGTCCCAATCAAGTAGTGGATTGACGTCGAAGAGGCTTATCTATGTGACTAGTGATGGTACTCAACACTATCAGAAGTGGAGGCTCCCAACATAAGCATTAGAGCCATTTCATGTTGAAGTTAGTCGGCGAGCTTCTTGTTCTATCTTTGCAGGCGACACCAGTCAAGAAAGGAGGTCTCAGTCATTGGCATCCGAAAATTATACCAACAAAATATTTCATAATTTTAAATGAGCGAGGTTTGAATAGTGAGTTGAAATAAGATGAGTTAAAATAAAAATTGAATAAAATATTATTATAATATTATTATTATTTTGAGATTTAAAAAAATTAAATTATTTATTATATTTTATATAAAAACTTAAAAAAATTATAATAATTAGTCGAGAGGATTTCAATCCAATCGCTGCGGACATATTAATGCTTCGTAGCCCAGTATCAATCCTCGATATAAAGGGCAGTGCCGTTGGAACTTGGCTGAGGTTGAAGCTTTGTACAATAATGTCACTGTTGGTTAGTTCTGTTCTATTCCAAAGGTTGGATTTTTAGTGCATTTGCTTCGGCTTTTGAGCTTTGCATGGCCGGCCCGAGTTGATTCCCAGATTGCTTGATCAACCAAATGAACACCTGTTTCTCCGTACGGGCGTTGATTCCGCTATCCCTCCAACCCAAGCCCCATCGTTTCCCGAATCTGCCGCAGTCACTAGTAGAAGATAACGACAAAGCAGGGAAAAGGTTCCCATTTTGCTAAATTTGCGGCTGAAAGCTAGGGGTTGCTTAATTAACAGAGAGGCACTACACAATCATTTACTGTTCACGTAATTACTGCACTCTAGCCTACGTGGCTTGCTTTTTTGTTTTCTTTTTTAAAGAAAACGTGCGGAGCAGGTTCTTCCCCTCTCGGCTTCTCCTCCTTTCTCCCTCCCGCCCCCCCTCCCTTCCCAGCTCGTTGTCATTCTCCACGACTTCGCCCCTCCGCCTGATTGGTTGTGCTTTCGACATCATCACCGACCCTTCAATCCATTATTCTTCAAACATAGAATGGTGAGATTTCGTTGAAATAATTTCCATCCAGTACTATTGTATGAAGCTTCATCAATCTGTGCAGAAGATGCTCAATAACCGAACTGTCCTGGCATGAGATGCTCATCTGTGCAGAATAAGATAGGCTACAGAAATCTCCATCGTAATTTGCCAAAATTTGCAATAAAAAAGGGTAACCCAACTGCTTTCTTAGCTGCAGTAAAACTAGGGTTTGAGAAGTTTGTGATTCATAAGTGCTTGGAATGAACAAAACCACTAGAAGCAACGACCACAAATACTCCATTGTACAAATTCAAAGCACTAGACTCTACAATCGCAAAAAGGTCAACAAAAACCCTAGAAATAAAGAGGCACAATTCAGTTTTAAGGAATACAGAAACAGAGCCATCCAAGATTCTCAAGCAAAGTCATGAAAGGGGCTCCTTTAGTAAAAATTCACGCCGAAAAAAAGGAGCTTCCAGGTAAATGACCTACGCAGGGAATAAAAAACTCCCGAAATCAAGATCATATTCACCCTTCAGATGCTCCCAAGACTCCAGTTATCCAAATTCGTTGAAATCTAAGAAAATGACAAACAATGAAAGAAAAACTCTTGGGAAACTCAAAAGGGTGTCTTTTTCACGGAAAAGGAGGAAACACTGAAGGACTTGGCGGCGTCGGAGCAGTCGACGGCTCGCACGCAGAGTTCTCAACGACGGAGAAGAGAGAAGATGGCAGCGTGGTTGTTGAAAGTGATAAAGTGAGAGCGAGAAAGGGAGAGAAGGCTACTGGTGTTGGGGGTGGGGTGCTGCAACAAGCTTTGTTGCAACAACAGGCTAGGGATGAGCTGCAAGTTGTTCGTTCTGAGTTTGAGGGAGAAGAGGAGTCTGAGGGAGAAGAGGGAAGTGTGATGGTGAGAGATACGAATCGTCACGTGGGCTATAGACCGGGTTTATCATGGAGTGTGGCGTGTGATCAATAAACCGGGGGTTGAATAGATTAATTCTAATTAGTAAGTCCTCCCAAGTTGGCAAGGTAGAAAGGCTTTCTAGTTTCTAATCAGATTATCCGTAGCAAGTTTACGGTCGTCTTCTGCCAATTTTTCTAAATTGTACGAATCACGATGGATTATCAACGACAAGAGCAAGGTCAGGTCCAATTGCTATCAGTCTCAGAGCATCTATATTTGACTTGGCCAAATGAAAAAGTTAGCTAAATTTTAAATAATTAATGTCAAAAATATTCTACATTGAATTGGCCAAATCTAAAATAAGATGGACTTTTGTTACAGTGGTTGGCTAAAGATAGCCAACCACTATTGATTCACCAAATATTAAAATACTAATTTCTCACTCCAAGTAAATATTAAAATATTAGTTTCTCACTTCAATAAAAATACCATTTAGTTTGTAATTAAGAAATTTAGATAGAAATTTAGATGAGTTTAATCAAATATTTTTTGTTATTAGCATTAAATGACTTTTGAAAATATGATTTTTTTAATATTAATTTAATTAGAATATAATTATTATTAATATTAAATTGGTAGAATTATAAATGTGATACAAATAAATTAAATAAAAAATTTCTTAATTTAATAATATTTTATTATTATATAAAGAGTGAATGACTAATCTAATATGATGATTGAATTTAAATAGAATAGATAAATATAAAAAAATATGATATTGATTAAATTTTAAAAATACATTTAATCAAGCTAATGATATTGCTCACAGATAGGAAAAAGAATGAATAGTTGGAGATGAATTAAACTGTAAGTTTGCCGACAGAAGTTCCAAATATGATTACTGGTAACTAATTGAATATGCTAGTATTTTACATCCAAAGTATAGAAACCAAAGAGTGTGATGCCGAAGCTTTGAAACCCGCCACAGGTAAACTACGTGCGCCTCGCTGTAGAAAAGCTTGAAACCCATGAAAAAGCGTGTCAAATCTGGAGTCCTTTGTTCACGATAAGAAATATTTTCAACATTTAGGGGTTGTTTGAATTGGGATGAGAGTTGAGATGGGTTGTGAATAGTAAAATAAGATATTTTATGAATATTATTTTTTAATATTATTATTATTTTAAAATTTGAAAAAATTGATTGTTTATTATTTTTTATGTAAAAATTTGAGAAGATTTTTTTGAGATTTAAAAAAATATATATTATTATATTTTGTATAAAAATTTAAAAAGTTGTAATGATAAAGATGTCGGATAAAACAACCGACATCTTTCATTTTCAGAGTAAATGTTAAATTTATCAAGAAATATGGAGTGAATCTTTCATCGAAATCCATATGGGAAAATATACAAGAAAGCGGAAAATCGGATATAATTAAGAAGAGTGAAACACCCATTAAACAAGACTATGTGCTCTAGCCTCTACATCTTTTATGGTACTGTTGATACCTTTATTTTCGGTTACTCCTAGAGTGTTCTGCTACTTGTCTTTTTGTCTGTCCAATCCAGTGCATTTCAGACCTTGAATCTTACGACGATTGGGCGAGCAAGTCGTGGTGACTTGTTGTACTTTTCGTAACTTTCAGCGCAGAGACATTGTTATCGATAAACAGATGGACACAAGGACTTCCACGATAGTCCCGAAGTAGCAAATCGAAAAAGAGAGGGCTTCAGAGAGAGAAGTTGGAGCGAGCGAGGGAGAGAGAGAGAGATGGGGGAGAGTTCGGGTTGCAGGGAGTACGTGGGAGGCTTGGTCGTCGGAATTTCCACTGTCATCACCGGCCACTCCTTCGACATTGTCAAGGTAATTCTATACAGACAAAGATATTTCATATTGGCATATATATAATGTACCGATACATTGCTATATATGCTCCAACTTGTACCAAGCATTTTTCTTTAAATATTGTGATTTATGATTTGAGAAAGAAAAGTACTGCATTTCTCTTTCATGGGTGGCAAAATTTTAGTTTGAAATTCAAATTGGTGGGAACTACGAAGTTTTTCTCTCCGTATAGGAAAGTTTAGATCGATATCTTTTTTATGACATGAAACATCGTGTAGGAAAAATAGACGTAGAAAATCATAATTTTTCTTAAGGAAAAATTGGCTAAAAAGAATTTCATATGTTATCTTTGCCATCGCAATTACCGTGATCTGGAATTTGTTTAAGCTCTTTTTTCCCCTTAATTTGGACAAGTTTATGATGCAACGTTGAAATGATTATTGATGAAATCAGGACAATAGGGGCCTCTACTCTATCTTCTTAAAAACAATCATTTGTGAATTGAAAAGGACAGCTTATCTATCATATTGTAATTTCAGTAACACTGTTTTGAAGCTTTTCCTCCATGCTTAATTCATGCATTAGGTGAAGCTGCAAAAGCACAATACCGAACCTCATGGGATCACTTACATGAATGGTGGGAGTAATCCCCAGGGCCGGGCAGGGGGAGTAGGCCCGGCCCACAAGGCCCGAACTGTTCCAAGGCCTAAGGACAAGGGTTGGGCCGGATCAGGTAGGCCTAGGGGGCTCGGGAGGGGAAGCAGTCAGGCAACACGCACTTACCAGAGGATGGAAGACAAAATTGTCTGACACCGTTGTTGGCTGACATTCAGGAACAGTCCCTATCCCTAGACCCTGGCATTTGGATAGACTTAAGGGATGGACACACCTTGATCAGGACCACGTTGTATTTAATGGGACGGAAACGAGCATGTCACAATAGGGAGTCATGTCGCATTTAATGAATCCTGAGGCTGAGCACGCCACGACGTGCCTCTTGGGGTGTCAGTAGCAACCAAGATCGAGCCTGACAGGTTTGCTACGCAGTAGGGAGATGGTAGGGACACCCGGTCCTAGTACGGAGCGGCACACCCACCATCTCCTTCCCAAGGATCGCCCCGACCAAGTATATACACCCTCTCCCTCATCTAGGGAAGGGGTTTTGACACTTCAATTCATAATTTTTATAAGGAAAACAATTGACTTTAGCATCAGAGGTATCCCCCACCACCCCGAAACTCTCATTTCTCTCTAATAGCAAGTGGACGAATTGGGCCCCCATGGAGTTGCTCGGGTTGTGAAGCATGACATCAACAGGATTAGTTTAGATTGTATAGCTACAATACTGATGATCGAAGGAGTATGGTTCTTCAACTTGTTCTTGCGAGAGACAAATTTAAGTTATGATGATCTTCATATATGCATTTTAGGGTTTTTGAACTTGTTTATCGCTTAGTTAATTGTTTCAACTAGCAGCTGAAATGAACTATAGATAGTTACCTTTTACAATTTACAGAGTTACTGCTGGAAACACTTTTGAACACCCCCGCGGGGCCCCCTTCTTTTCTCGTTTAAGTTTATAGTCCCGTCTGCAAGATTGGTGAGGTTCACCTATTCTCACTGGAACCTTCCGTGCACCTTCTAAAGTTCAATCGTCCTTTTGGTGTAAATAAACGGGCTTAACCTCATAAGAAGGTGCTTCAATTCAAAGCTTTGTGATGCCTAGGGAAGTTTGTGGAATGTCATGTCTTGCATTATGGAGGCAAAAGTGGAAGCTAAGCTATGCTTGTCGGTTCAACATTGAGGCTAGGTGAGACTGAAATCAGTGTCCCTTTCGAAATTCACAATTAGCCTAATATCTAAAGACATTACAGTAAGGCAATGCATTGGATACTATCTTTAACATCAAGCTATTCCAATGCATTCTACAAACCTTTGGTCCCTTTTATATTGCAATCTATGCCAAAAAAGTGCAATGCTTCAAGTATGGCCAACTTTTAAATTGCTCTAAACTATTAGAATATATATTGTCTTTGCTTCCAAGACCTGCCTTGGGGAAGGAGTAGATCAAGGATGTGTAGCTACAATTTCAATTTTCCTCGCGTCTTTTTTCCTGGGAGAAACTGAGTTCAACTTGTCCTTGATAGATTAGGGCTACATTTGGATGCAGAGTTGTGAATAGTAATACTTTTGTAGGTCTCATTAAGATAAGTTTAACTTTTTTAGGTTAATATGAGTTTAATTTTTTTATGGAAAGTTGAAAAAATAGTAGGTCTCGTCAATCAAGTTTGGTTCAACAACCAAACAAAACCTAAAAGACTTGAGGGGCAACATCATCTCTTGTTGGGATTGCTTTTGAGGTTTCACTTCCTTTTGGCATTTATTCCCTAACAAAGAAGTCACTACAGGTTTGCTTTTAAGTTTAGTTGGATTAAGCTTCGTATTGATTTTATATGTTACCAGTTTTTGTGTACAGTTTTTTTTTTTTTTTCCGGATGGTCTTGCATCTGTTATGAAGTTACAGAAAAGCATTTCATTTTTTGTCTTTGCTCTGGCTTATGAAAGGAGGTGTAAAGAGTAGTGACCCACGACTCCAAGCAATAAATTCCTTCTGCGGCTTACAGTGGAGCTCTCATCAGTTTTGTGGTGTCCATCAGAGCTGGTGAAAGTAAAGGGTAACGGAGGATTTGTAATTTTGTATACATGTCGGACAGCTGTTTTCCATTTTTGCTCTGTTGTTTCTGATGCTACACGTGACACTCAGCACTTCAGTGCAGGATGCAAGTTCATGGCACGGACTCTATAGTTTCTATAAGTCAAGGAGATACAGTGGCCCCTTTGATTGTGCCATCAAGACCATAAAAACTAAGGGGTGCGAAAATCCTCTGCATTTGACAACACTACATAACATATTGTTGATATGAGGGCCTGCCACACTATACCTAGCATAAGAAAGCATTTATAATTTGACTTCTCTTTTTATTCCTATAATAGATCTACAGAAAGTGTAGACAGCAGAACTTACTGAAGTTTACGCAATTTACCTATGATTACTGGCATCTTTCGTGGAGGTTGTACGACATTGCTAACAAAATCTTTCGGGAATGCAGTCTTTTTTAGCGTTTACGAGTATGTCTGTTATTACATGCATTCACGACTAAAAGTATGACGTGGGAATTGGGATTATGAGCAGTGGCCTTGGTGGTGTAGCTGTAAAGCCTCCTTGACCATTTCCCCACATTTCAGTCTCTGGTTCCACAACCATTCATATTGTGAAATTTCCCCCCCACCCTTCTTCCAGTTTTGGTCTGCTGTTTTGCCTTTGGATGGGGCAAAAGCTATAATTGAGATTGACCCAGATAAAAGCACTTCAAGGAATCCTTTCCATATTTTGAGCTCGGTAATCCATCCTCCATTTCATGATAGTCATTAACGACAGCCTTCTTCCCTTTTTTCTACTTACAAAAAGGAAGAAAAGAAAACAAAAGCAGCTTTTCTTTTTCCCTTCTTTCTTTTTTGGGATCATAGAGGAGAGAGGTTGAATGGGTCTTCTGTTTTAGATTTACAGGTGGGCTGGACTTGAAGGATGCAAGGCAGGTCTGGGTCCTACCATGGTTCGGGGATTTCCTGCCAATGCAGCCGCAATCCTTACCTGGGAGCCAGCAATAAAGGTCTTAGATGATTGAGCATGGTCTTTCCAATCATGAAATTTTCCAATTTTCTATTCCCATTCCCCATGTATAGCACCTCAATCAGAAAATTACTGACAATATTGCCAGATCCTGGGACTGCTGGTTGGCAGCTACATGGGTTTACTTCTGCTTTTAGATTGGAGGGTATGTACATGTTTGGGTCCAATGATTTTTTTTTTGTTCTTGGCTGGGTATCGGGACAAAGCAACAAGCAAGCAATGGTCATTTCAGACAAAATATGAAGGCAACTCTTCTCGTGCTAATATATCATAACAGCACAAATGCATGTCTGCGTGCCACAGTGTTTGACGAACCACCCTGCTCCATGCAACTAAATATGTGTTTATTTCATAGTTAAGACATATGACTGATGTCCACAGCCCTAAAGTACCAAATAAAACTACCTGTCATGTCTGCAACAAAGTTCACCATTAAATGGGTGAGAAACTGAAATTCTACTACCCATGAATTTCATTTAGTGAAGCAGATGGAGAGCATTAGGGATGGCGAGTAATCATTTTGTGCCAGGAAGCTCATTTAAAAGGAACAAACATAGAAACCTTATCCTAAAGGTTAGTCATTAATATTGAATAATTTGAGACTTTGAATAAGTGTATCATTGTATAAACAAACTCGAGCATAAATGCATAGAGAAGCCGATTAATAACTGACAGAAGAGAGAGAGCCCTTCACAATAGATCTTTGTACCTCTGATCTTGCAGCCTACAGTTAATAATCCTTTTCAATGTGAGCCTTCTCCATGGACATCAGAAGAGCTTTTCCGGCGCCTCTCATTGTGTCCGGCTAGCCGTTGCCGACAACTCCTCTTGTTTTCATCAAACTCCGATAACAAATGGAACCTGTAATGCACCATTTATTAAGTAAAGCAAAGTTTGTAGAAAAAGAAGAAGAAGATTGGATTCAATTCTACTAGAGAAAGTCCACCATAAATTGTGATGTGCTTCGAATATTTCATGTCCTAATTAAGGTTGAATCACCTTAAAATATACATTTGTTAAGATGAAATTGCATCGACATGGTTTATTGCAATGAGTTTGGATGTGGCCGCATACAAATGAACAGTCCCATTTAATTTTCTTCGTGTTCAAAGCCCTTCAATCCTGTTAAAAGCTCTTGAAAAATGGAGATCATTCTATCATCCGGCAAATTATGAGAGAGTACATTCCTTTTCCTATGACTTGTTACAAGATGGATTTATATCAAACATAATTAAAGCTAAAGATGAAGATTATGAGCTAGCAGATATTCATTTACATTCATCCGATTATATCGAGAAAGGTTGGTCCAAAGCACATCTAGAATTTCTTAGCAACTATATTTTTCAATGGGGAATTTACAGAAATCTGAGGGTTCATATACAACAATAGAATTAGGATTTATAAATGTTGTATATGAACTCTCAGATTTCTGTAAATTCCCCATTGAAAAATATAGAAGAAATAATTTATATTCAAGGATGATAAAGTAAGATCAGAGCTGGGTATATTCAAGTTATCGGACCATAAGTTGTCAATCTATTTAGAGTGGTCATGCCTTTTCTAGAGTGGTCACAGGGACTCAAGTATTATGGGCACATCCCAACGATCCTCCATGTGACGCTTTCGTGGCTCGAACCTATGGACTTTGACTTTGATATCATTTGTAGGAATGTGAGATGCCAACCTACCTAAAAATCAATTGATATTAGAAAAGAAACACTCATATTTTTTTATTGTATTCGACTTACATTCATCTTTTTAGAGCCGTCACAAGAAACAATATCATGCACACACCCTAAAAAGTCTTATAAAAACATAGTGATATTGAGGATTTGGTCACTTCAGCCCGAAGAAGGCCATTGTCAAAAATGGGTTTTCACATATATAAGTATGTAGACAGACTGTAATTATGCTTTGAGTGTACTAGCATACGGAAACTCCAAAGTATTGGATTGAATCCATTGTTAGCATACGGAAACAATCTTTTTTCCCCCCATCACAATAGGGAAAACAATATACCATGAGGCTTAATTTGTGTAAAGTTGGTGAAGAGAAGTCCGAAGCTCCATGAGAAACTATAGAAACTCTGTCTGCCGAAATCTTTAGGACAAAGATTTGCCTACAATATGACATGAAGCCCTTAATCCATTGAATATGTTACACATACACTTTTTATCCCTAGATTATCAGGTATTTTACATTTTACATCATATGTTATCAAACTTATTCTTTATTAGTTTTAGTACTAACAAAAAGCGATCAAAGCTAATACATTACACCTTTTAATTATCAATGCAGTCAAGTAACACTTCTTTCAAGATTCAATGATCAAGCTTATGTCACATTTTTTTTTTTGATTGGCACCGGGTGTCCAAGAACAACATTCCGACTAATCCAAGGGGTGCATAAGCTCTCAGCAAGGAGTTTCTCTCAAATGCACCTTGGATAATTCAAGGAAAAAATCCCTCAATCCGATAGCCCCTAGAAATTGTTTGCACCCAAGGAGATTTGAACCTTAGACCTGGGAGGAGCATTCCCCCAAGCCCATGGCCTTTACCACCTGAGCCAACCTCTAGGAGTTAGCTTAATTATCTATTATATAACCCTGAGGGATAGCTCAGCTAGTCCAGACTTCGATTTGCTCTTCAATGGTCACCAGTTCGAGTCTCCTTAGGGTTACTGAAGGTTTACTTGGTCGTTAACTTCATGGTCTCATGGGATTAGTTGAGGTGCACGCAAGCTGGTCCGGACATCCACGGTTATAAAAAAAAATAAAAATTTCTATTATTATCAATTATCTTAATGATTACATTTAGATGATTAATTTTTCTTATCAATTTGTGATAATTTGATGGTGTGATGCGCCATTTTAATGGTTTGAAATATAAAGTCATGTAAACGAAAGGTAAGTTGTAACTCATAAAATTAATCAAACATGCAAAGTATATACTGATGTGAAAGCTCTTAACAAAGACCACATGACTATTATGGATCAAGCCTTCGTGCATGTAAAAAGAGGGTAGCTAGACACTGACAAGTAATTTGCTAGGTCGATGATATAGGCGAGCAGTCAAGAATTTAAGGAGACCTTGATGTAGAAAGAGAGGTGCACTGAATATGCACTTATATATGTAGGCCAGGTGTCAATATGGTGCTAGCTAGGCTCAAGCAAAATAGTTTGTGGTAATTTTTTACTCGAACCAAAAAAGGATTATGTGGCAATATTGTAGCGTATTTTCTCTTAGACCTATGTTTGACCATTTCATGATTTCAAACCATCCCCTATAGATTAAATTAAAGACCTCAAAAATCATGAGATATATACGGAAGCTAGCACACATTCACAGAGATTTCAAATTAGTTACTAGGGTTAGGAAATCAATTTTCTTTTTCACAAGCAAAAAATTTCCTAAAATAAGCCAGAAAAAAAAAAAAATATCAATGCTCATAATTCCTTTTAACTTTTTGTTACAAACTATTGCATATTGTGTTGTTAGAGTTTGGCTTGCATCCTGTTTAAGATAATTTATTGAACATATCCTGTTTGAAAAATGTATCCAATAAATTTTTAACAGGATGTAAGCCAAACTCGTGTTGTTATACCATATATATCACATACACAACTCTATCTCTGTAACTCTATATAGGCAGGTCAAATACACAAATTAATATAGATAAACCATACATGACAATAATATTAATATTGAAAAACGGCACTCTTTCTAAAAATCAAATGATACTAAAATTTATAATATAACAATTAGCATCACTTTAAGAATAAATAGCTGACCATAATAGGACTTTTAGACACTCGAGACAATCAATATTACGATGACGCAAAGAATCCTAGTTTGCATGACATCATCTATCAATTAAACCTCATTATGGCGGCCAAAATGGACATCAGTGAACTTGCTTCAAGTCGTACGATTAGAAAGCCTAAAGTTTTAGGAAAAGATATCAGATCTGTACGTAGAAGAACCTATAGTCATTAATACTGGGGTATTTAAGATTAGAAAAACATACACCTTTTCTTTGGCATGATTTGATACTTATAAAAGATACACATTTCACACGACTACCGATAAAAACATAAATCTTATAAATTAAATTTTGTCAATTCAACAATGAGAATAATATGTCCTCACATGACTAAATTGTAAAAAAAAAAAAAAAAAGGGAGAGAGAGAGAGAGAGAAGAAGAAGAAGAAAGAACACTACTAAGGTTTAGCTCTGGGTTGTCAACTTGATGGATAAGAATACTAAATGATATGACACTTAATGGAAAGGGGTTCTCAACTTTGTCGATTTGATGCTTCCAGCTCACGTCTTTATCTTATGAATCTAATATGTCATGGGCAGTGCGTGGATACCTTTTGTTTAGAGCAGGTTTACTTTAGCTACGTAGGAGAAATATGCTACTTCTGCGTAATTGACTAGGAGAAGTGATACTTGTGCTTCCCTCATATGTTATTAAAACAACTCATATGTTATTAAAACAACATCATTACAGACCATGCGCGCGGCATTAACAATCAAAGTATTAGGTCTAGAAAAATTTTATTCTTCATTGAAAATATGAAAATAGCATTCCCCTTAAGGCCAATGGTCTGCATCCCAAATGCCTAATTGACTTGTAATTTGCTTTGCCTGAAATATGGCTCATGCAAAAACTCATTAAAGAGTAATTCAATGTGCTATGTTCTGTTCGATATACTAGGAGATCCATCGCAAGTATCTCCTAAGGGTTAACTTCCTGAAGTTATAAAAAAATGGCCGCTTCAATCATAAGCTTCTACCTCGAGATGTTTCTATTAAGAACCAATCTAGCTAATCAGTGGAGGACTTAAGGGCAGGAGAGGGCCACAAATCCCCCAAAACTTTGGAATACAAATTTTGAAAGATGATAACTTTATCCTCTTTTATCTATTTAAAGATATTAATTTCATTTCTTAATTTCATGTGTGTGACATTAACATATATAGCATGGAACACTCTCGGAAAGTAATTTGACTATGTTGCTGACATCTTACAAGTACTTATTGAGGTTAGGGAACACATCAATAGCATAAAATATATTAAACATATATTATTAAAACAATCAGAAGTCATATACATCACTAAGTATGAATGAGGGCTTAAAGAGTTAGCTCTACACACTTTGTTCAGGATCAAAAGTATAAATCTTACCTCTTTTTTTCTCTCAATTTCCATAGATGCAACATTTCACAATGATCATTTCTTTTATGCCTCTAATTTCACGGCAGTAAGTCAAGTGAAATTAAGAAAACCCAGAACAGATTCTTTCATTCCCATGTGCACTTCAATGAAGAAAACATACAAATCTGAGGACCAGCATAGCTGCATAAGGAAACAAAACTACAATGGCAATAATTGGAAAACTAGGGTTTCTAACCTGCTACATTGCTGGCAAAACCTTTTCTGGAGACCATGAAGATGGACAGCCGGAGCCTTAAAATGAAGTTCACAGACCTTATGACGCCGGTGGTACGGCTTGGCATCGGCGAAATCAGCATTGCAATTCTCTACCTGGCAAACAACGACCGGCGTTGACCCTCCACTGCCATAAGCTCTCTTGCTAGAGGAAGTCATCATTTCTCTCTGCTTCTTCTTATCGTCCTCTCCAAATCCTAAATCACCAACATCATCGTCCTCCTCTTCCTCTTCCTCCACTGCCTTGCACTTGAAGCTCCTCTTTCCCTCAGCTCTGCTTGTTGCCATTTTTGCAAAACGAAGGAAGACAACCAAGGAGAAAGAGAAAGGACCGATGGAACTAGCTAGATAGCAGTCAAGAGGAGGAAGACTACAACCCTTTGATAGAAAGACGAAAAAGGAGGAGAAATTAATGAGAGGACCACAGTCTCCATTTTTTCCCCTTGTGAACGCAAGAATAATTGATTGGCTCTAAAGATCACATTACCAATAGGTCTGGACAGTAACAGGAATAGTTTCACTGTATAGGGCTGCGCTACTATTACTAAATTAACTCTCACTCTTTTCAGTTTCCACAAAGAGTATCTCAACTTGGATGAACGTCGGATGGCTTTAACAATACCATATACCTGTATGTATGTATTTGTATATGTATGTATATTTATGTAGCGAAAGGTACTGAACTTCTTTAATTTGTTTAGTACAATAATGATTTAACATGCACCTCTCGCTCAGCCTAATATGGTGATTCAAAGCGTCTGTCTCCATCGTTCGTACGACTGTGTCTTGATGTCTTTGATCTTATTCTTTGGCCCTTTGTTTTTACATTACAGATTTCGTAGGCAGCTAGCCAACTGGCCTGTTTGCAGCAAAGTGGCCAACTATATCCTATATCCTCTCCTCAAATCGTACCCCAGCAGCTATCTCCATCATCTGCTTTGGACCACGCCTACATATATATAAATATATATGTATTATCATATTTATTGGTCCCATCTCTTCAAGTGTACTGGAATCATGCTTCAACTAGAAGATTGGTCATACTAGTCAAACATATTAACCTGATGAGCTGAGATATTATCTGTGCATCAAAAACAGGTTTGATTACCTACAAATTCATTAGTTTAAAATTTTTAGGGGGAGGGGAAGCATATGAATAATTTCTTGCCTTTCAAATCCTAAACTTTTCGAATGAACAATTGACATATATATATATATATATATATATACACATACACACATATATGTAAGTACGTCAAATTTTCTTTCATTGATGGTTCACAGAATGAAGATATAAATACAATAAGAGCTTAAGCTGTTTGATACAATGTCTCAATCATCGTGAGTACGTCGAGAGTCTACCATTGCTATTTATATTATTCATTACATCAATACCAGAGATATTGTACCGGTTGGAGACTAGATAAACAAGGTAAGTTGACAAAATGGAAAATGGAGAATTAGTCGTTGTAGGAGGGATCAGGAGTATCTTTAGCCAATATGGATGTGGTAGTCGTTGTTGTGATAGAGAGGGCTTCATTTGGTAAGTCTTCATCTACACTTGGTGAGTTTTCAATTGTCGTGGATGGTATGTTTGTGTTATTATGTCCCCGCAAACTGTGCTGAGATACAAGGCCAAGTTTGATGCAAAGAGGAGATAGAGTCGGGCACCCAAGCGGTTTGGCAAAAATATCAACAAGTTGCAAAGATGCCAGAATATGGTCAGTATGGATAAGACCAAGAGCAACACGTTCACGTACATAGTGATAGTCAATCACAATGTGTCTACTTCGAGAATGGAATACTGGGTTGACGGTCATGTAAAGTGTACTAAAATTGTCACAAAGTAATAAGGGTGGTGCCTGTAGCGTGATGTCGAGATCATGAAGAAGGAAAGAGATCCAAGTGAGTTCAACAGTAGTTTGGGCCATAGCTCTATATTCAACTTCAGTGCTCGAGTGAGAGACAGTATGTTACTTTTTTGCTGACCAAGAAATGCAGTTAGTACCGAGAAATACACAATAGCCTAATGTGGACCGTCGGGTGAGAGCACATCCAGCCCAATCTATATCAGAGAAAGAATAAAGATCAAGTGTAGAGTTGGAACTGAAATGAAGGCCTAAATCAACCATGTCTTTCACATACCTGAGTATACGTTTGACCATTTTAAAATGAGTTTCAATATGAGAGTGTATAAATTGAGACACAAAGTTAACATTGTATGCAAGGTCAGGGCGAGTAAGTGTAAGATATTGAAAAGTATCGACAAGACTGCGATAATGAGCTGGATCAGAATAAGGTGCTATGGATGAAAGACCTTTAGTCTTAGCCATCATGGGAGTGCCCATGGGCCATGGGCTTATAGTCACTCATTTGGGCACAGTCTAAAATTTCACGAGCATATTTTGTTTAGGTCAAAGTAAGGTCGTCAAGAGTTTGAGTAATCTGGACCCTTAAAAAGTAATGGATATGACCCAGATATTTCATAGCAAATTGACCACAAATGGTGGAAATAAACTCATTAAGGAAATCAAATGAGGAATTAGCAACTAAAATATCATCAACATACAATAGTAATATAAGACAGCCACAAGAGGAACAATAAATAAATAAATAAGGAGGAATCAACAGTGTTACAATTAAAACCATAAATAAGTAAGAAACTACTGAACTTATCAAACCATGCACGCGGGGTTTGCTTTAAGCCATACAAAGTTTTGTTTAATTTACAAACATAAGAAGAGTGAGTTGAGTGAATAAAACCTAGAGGTTATTCCATGTAGACAGGTTCATTTTAGATCACCATGGAGAAATGCATTCTTGACATCCAATTGTCAAATATCTCAATGATTGATCAAGGCAATAGTAATAACAGTCCGAATAGTGCTTGGCCGAATCACCAGAGAAAATGTTTCATGATAGTTAATACCAGCTATTTGGTGAAAGCCTTTGGCTACTAGACAAGCTTTCAACCGATTAAGTGTTCCATCTGCATTGAATTTGGTTTTAAAAATCAATTTGCAACCAATAACATCCATGGAGGAATCAAGAGGAACAAGAGTCCAGGTATTGTTAGCGTACAAGGCTTTTAGCTCATCCAGCATGGCTTGAGTCCATCCGGGATGATGGAGGGCAGATCCAATAGTTTTGGGCTCTTTGGGTATGTTACTGAGATCATGGAGATTTGAATATTTAGGATTGAGGTTGTGAATACCAGCACGGGATTGGGTAATCATGGTATGTTCAAGTGACGAAGGTGGGGTCGATGTAGCCAAAGGACCTAGATAAGGCGATGAATGAGAGCTGTCGAAAGGGGCTAAAGTAGGAAGATGAGGTGGCGGGTTAGGGGCAGAGGAGGGGGTGGGTGAGGGTAATGGAATATTTAGGTTAGAGAGAGAGGAGGAAGTGGGTCAAGTTGAGGGAGATGTAATCCATATGTCAAAGATAGATAAAGTTGGTTCAGAGGGTGGGAAAAGGTGAAGGTTCCTAGGATTTTTATAAAGAAAATTAAGTTCATAAAAAAAACATGACGAGAAATGTAAATACGACAAGTAGGTGGATGATAGCATTTGTACCATTGTTTTAAATATCGTACTGTACCAGTCGATATGGCCGATATTTACCGTATTGGCCACTGGTCTGATACAGGTATTACATATAATTTGTACCGGTCCAAATATCAACCGTACCAGCTGATATTTCAACCTATACCGGCCTGTATTTCTGCCCGTACCGGTTGATATTTTAGCCTTTAATTATTTTTTTCATTTTTTCAAACTCATTTTTTGACCCTCAATTCAGCCTAGATTATTTATAATTTATATATATGTATTTATATATAATTTATTCATATATAGACTATTATTCTGAAATATAATTTATATATATTTATATATATAATTTATTTATATATCGACTATTCCGAAATGGTACACGAAACAATATCGGTATTGAAATATTTCGTTTCAGTGCCTTGACCGGTACTGTGTCTGGTACAGTATTCAAAATTTTGATTTGTACCCACGATGACAATCACTATAGCCTAAAATGACACATGGTAGGATTTTTGGATCAAATTTATTTTGCTTAGTGTCTCAAGTATAGGGATAACATTTGAAGCTAAAAACACACAATGATCGATAATTAGAAAAGGTGCCATTAAAAATTGAGAAAGATGATTGTAAATCAAGAGTAGAAGTGGGAATACGATTAATTAAAAAGACAGCAGTGGCAAAAACTTTAACCCAAAAATATTTTGGAACATCACTATAGAAAAGAATTGTCATACCAAGTTCACGGATGGTATAATGGCAACGTTCCACTGTGCCATTTTGTTCAGGGATATAGGGCAGGGAAAATGATGAATAGTGTCTTGTTGTAAATGAGAGGTAAACTGAGTGTTAGCAAATTCACCACCCCATCAGTTTGAAAGACTTTTATTTTTTATTGAATTAGCGTTCTACATATTTTTCAAAAGTTAAAAAGGCCGAGAAAGAATCAAATTTTTTGCAGAGCAAAATGAACCACATAAATTTAGAAAAAACACTAATCGAGTAGGCATAGTAAGAAAATTTACCAACAAAAACAACAGGACTAGGACCCCTTAAATCACAATAAGTTTTATTAAAAATAGCATGAGTTAAACTAGAAAAGGGTAAAAAAAGAAATTTGCTTAGCTTGCTTAACTGAAAACTTTTACAAATAGATTGAGTGTTATTGTGCCAGAAATTTGAATAAGTCATTTGGATTTAAAGATTTGGATAGTAGAGGCCTGAAGATTGGGTTTGTACAAAAAACCATCCAACCGACCGGGACCGACTTAGACCGATCGCTGGAGCTTAGAATCGGCTGAAACCAGCAGGGAACCGGTCGGCCGTTGGTGATAAATTAACAAAACCGGCATCGACTAGTTTGGTCCCAGTTTGAACCAACCAAAAATCGATAAACTGGCCGATGTTAGCAGCTCTTTTTTTTAAATATATATACTATTATTAAACGACGATGTTTCACTTAAATAAGTGAAACGACATCGTTCTGCATCATAAGTTTAGAAAAAAAATAAAAAAGTTAAAGGGAACGGTGTCGGCCAAACGACGTCGTTTCTTCTGGGGCTTATTTTGATTTCCCTTCCCATCCTCATTCTTCTCTTCTCATTCGACTCTTCGAGCCTCACCCACTCCCAGCAGATCCAACCATCATTTGCTATCCAGCCGTCCAGCCTTACCAGCTTCAGCCTTCCGCAGCTCTCCAACGGCAGCGGCAACGGCGCAGCCTCCACCGCTCCACGTTCCTCCAGCAAACGACGCAACCTCCACCACTCCAAGCCCAAGCCTCCACGTTTATTTTAGATATGATTTTGAAATTTGAAAGATGTAAATTTTGAGATTTTGTTTTAATTTTAGTGTTGAAATTCTAGTTGTTTTAATGTTGAAGTGTTGAAATTTTACTCGATGATAAACACTGGTTTAGTGTTATTCTAGGGTTAGGGAGAGGGTTTTCTGCTTTGGAATTGGGATGGTGAATCGGTGATGAACATTAGCCAATTAGGTTTTTAATTTATAATGTTCTGTATAAATGTTCATAAGACTCAGTCTAAAATTACTCAGTGGCCAGTCTTGGACCTCTTGGTAACGGGTTGAGGGTTATTTCATTAGACTCAGTCTATAATACCGAATGGCATACAAATCTAATTAATAGAAATTTCAAATTATTAACTTGTGTTGATTGACAGTTTTGTTATAAATTTATTTTGATTCTTAAAATAATTTGTGAGGTTTATGAGCGATCTAAAATGTAGATTAGAATCTTATATTTGTGATGTTTGCCACGTTGCAAACTTGCTACTGTGTAATTGACAATTGCGTTGATTTTTTTGTTCTTTCTTTGTTTTACATGTTAGATGGATTCTTCATCAAGTCCAATTGAGGTTGATTCGAACTCCCAAATACCAAAACCACCGGCCTCAAGTGCCCCTAATAGTAGTAATTGTCCACTTCCTAAGAAATGGAAGGGGAATGATCCATCAATTGTTTGGAACCATTTTACAAAAGTTGAGGATTGTTTTATAAATGATCCTAAGGCCAAGTATAATTATTGTGGCAAGATATACGCTTGCTACTCAAAGAGGAACGGAACTTCAACCATGCAAAACCATCTACCTTCATGTCTCAAAAATCCTCATAAACGTGGGCCTTTAGATAAATATCAAATAACATTGGCAGGTGAGACATCCTCAGAGGGGTTTGGAGAGAGTGATAGTGTTTTAAGAAATTTTGTAACCCATAAATATAGTGAGGAGGTTGTGAGGTTGGTACTTGCGGAGATGGTAATCCTCGATGAGTTACCATTTAGAATTGTTGAAGGACAAGGATTTAAGAAGATAGTTTGGTTGCTTGAACCTAGATTTAAGGTGCCATGTCGAGTGACGGTTGCAAAAGATTGTATGAAACTATTTGCATCTAAAAAGGTCAAACTTAAAAAGTTGTTTAAAGATGAAAATATGAGAATTTCATTAACTACCGATACATGGACATTGGTACAAAATCTGAATTATATGTGCCTAACCGCACATTTCATTGATAGTGATTGAAAATTGTAAAAGAAAATCATTATTTTTTGTTTAATACCTAATCATCGAGTGGATACTATTGAAAAATATGTTGAATTGTGCCTCCTTTATTGGGGCATTGATAAGATATTTACTGTTACTATTGATAATGTTAGCTCAAATGATACTACAATTGCATATTTGAGGTATTTTTTTACAGAGAATATGTTGGGGGGAAAATATATGCACATGAGATTTTGTGCTCATATTCTGAATCTTGTCATGAATGAGGGTCTTAAGGAGTGTGATGATGCCATTACAATGGTTAGAAATGCGATTAGATATGTGCGCTCCTCCTCTGCATGATTAGACAAGTTTAAGATATGTTTAGAAAAAGAGAAAATTGATTGTAAGAAAATGTTGTGCCTTGATGTGCAAACCCGATGAAATTCAACTTACATGATGTTGGAGGTTGCTGAGAAATTTGAGAAGGCTTTTAGGCGGATGGAGAGTGAGGACTATAAGTTTCTCTCTTATTTTAAGGATGGAAACATTAGGCCTCCTAGAGCTGATGAGTGGGAGTCAATGCGGATTTTTGTGAAATTTTTAAAGATATTTTATGATGCCACTTGTCCATTTTCTGGGTCTTTACATGTCACTGCAAACATAAATTTTTTAGATATTTGTAGGCTCCAAAAAGAGTTGGTTAGGCTGAGTGAGAGTGAGAATACTTGTTTGATGAGCATGATCATAAGTATGAGAATTACATTTGATAAGTATTGAGGTTCATTGGATAAGATGAATTTGTTGTTGTTGATTGCAATTGTCCTTAATCACATAGTAATTTGGAGTTTTTTACTTTTCACCTGAAAAAAATTTATGATGAGAATTGGGCTGAAGATTTGTTGTCGAGGGTGAGACATTTATTATCAGACATGTATACGGAGTATAATGTTACGTTCGGATCTAGTTCAACTAGCAGAAAACATGTTCCCCCTCCGGTATCTGCACTTCCAAATGATGCTGAAGACAATCATCAGTCACAACTTTTTTATGAGTGTTTGCAAGAATCGACTGCCGTTGGATCTATAGCTACCAAATCATAGATAGACTGGTATTTATCAGATGGATGTGAGGCATTCAGCCAATCTTTTGACTTGTTGAATTGGTGGAAAGTGAATGAACCTAACTATTATATACTTGCGAGGATTGCACGAAACGTGTTAGCTATGTCTGTTTCCACGATTGCATCAGAATCAACATTAATTACGGGAGGTTGTGTACTTGATCCTTTTCGGAGTTCACTGGCTCCGAGAATTGTTGAGGTACTTATTTGTACTCAAAATTGGTTGCGACATCCCTCAACTCCAATTGATATTCGAGACTCCATGGATAATGTAGAGAGCTTTATAGTAGAATCTGGTAATGTGTTTTTGTCATTCAATTTTCATATTCATTTACTTTTATAATTTACTTTTTATTTTTTTCATTATCCAAATTTATTAATATTGATTATTTGATATTTTTCTATATAGAGTTAGGAACATCGTTTATCACAACTATTAATGACTGAAGAGTCGAAGATTGCATTGGCCATTGGGAATCTTCAAGAATGAAGATTTGTGAAATTTTATTCAATAATAGTTGTTATTTATTGCTTACTTGCTTAAGACAATTTAGTTTTGTTTGTAATTTGTAATGTATATTAAACATCTAGTGGAGTTATTTATTTATTTATTTATTTTTATTTATCTAGTAATTAGTATATAAGATAATAAGACTATAAAGTATAAGTAGTATATATGTAGTAGTTATTAGTTACTAATAGTATATACGTGACATTACAATTAAAAAGAAATTGAATATATAAAATTACAATATCATAAAATTCTTTAAAAAAAGTCTAAAATGTAGATGATCTAGAATAATAAATTATTAAATTGAGCTCAAAAAAAGGATGAATTGGGTCTTAAAATGAGCAAAAAAGAATGGCCCAAAAAGGTTGCCCAAACCGGTGAACCGATCGTGAACCGGCCAGTTCTACCCTCATATAAGGTTGGTTTTCGGCCAATTTTAGGTGCATAAAATACCTTATCGGTCAGTTTCGGTTTGGGCCAAAACCGAACCAATAGGTCAGTTTTTCAGCCCTACTGAGGATGTCCCAAACGCTAATGTCACATATCTTATAAACAGTTAGAAAACAAGTTGAGAAGTGAGCTTCGTAAGGGCAAATAAAGTGTAGAGATTACCTTTCTATCGCCCACTCATTAAGACGCAGTTGGTCTCTCATTCCTTAACAACAAAATGATCATCATAAAATTCACAGTTATAAGGATAATCATTAGTAAGTTGTCCAATAGATAAAAGATTTTTTGCTGGCGTTGGTACTAAAAGAACATTACGTAACTTAATTTGAGAGGAACCATTATTTATGTACGTATCACCAATATGTATAATAACATGAGAACTACTGTCGCCAATAATGACAGCATTAGTACCAAAATAGCGATGTAAATTTTCAAGCATATTTGAGTTATCTATCATATGAGCAGATGCTCTGGTGTTTGCAATCTATTTATTTTCAGGAGAAAGATGGTCCAATATCATACCGGTCAGTGCTTGAGAAATATCGTCAGGCTGGAGCGAGTAATTAAATATGTTCCAGCATTTAAGTGCAACATGACCCATTTTTTTCACAAATTTGACATGTGGGTGGTGGGTTACTGGCCTTTGTAGGCCGATCAGTGGACTCACGTGTTGAAGAAGGACCATCTGAAGAAGCCCCTGTGTGAGAGATCAATTGACCTTGGTGGGACTCGCGTTTGGAGTGGCTGTCTAGGTGAAACCCATGGCCACGGGAGGAGAAGCTCTACTGTCGTGTTGAAGAGGGACCATCAGAAGAAGCCCTGTGTGAGAGATCAATTGACCTTGGTGGGACTCGTGTTTGGAGTGACTGTCTGGGTGAAACCCATGGCCATGGGAGGAGAAGTTCCGTTGCTGTGATTGGCCACCACCACAGTGGTCCTTGAAGGTCGTTGTACCTTCCCGATGTCCATAAAAGGCAAACGAAGAGTTGGAATCATGAAAGGCAGTGCATATTTCATACCCTTGAAGAAGTGGGACGTTCTCGGCGTAGGAGGGCATGGGAGGTTTTAACATCAAGGTGGTGAACAGCTCATAGCGGGCATCGAGGCTGTTTAACAGAGAAAACTCCTTCATTTTGTTAGCAACGGGTCTCCCGATTGATGCCAAGCTATCGCACAAATTTTTGAAAGTTTAGAGATGATTTGCAAGGGGTGTCGAGGGATCCTTTTTTAGGTATGTAAGTTGTTGAGTAAGATGAAATTCACACTCTTGTGAATCATGGGCATACACTGCCTTGAGTGCCTCTCATACGTGATGAGCATAGTCCAATCCGACGACAAGGCCAAGTGCCTCTTTCGAGAGGATATCAATGACCCAACCTCTAAGTAGGCGGTTTGATTTACGCCATTAGAGGTAGTTTGGGTATGTTTTGGCTAACCCGAGCCTGATGCTCCATCAAGAGGGGTGTGAAATTCAAGAGGAGCAGAGTCCTCACGGAGGAGATGATCAACTAAATCTTGGCTCTCAACCAAGGCTAGGAGTTGTTTATGCCAAAGAAGATAATTGTTGTTGTTGAGTTGTAGGGTAACAAAATTTCCCACGTTGAGAGCAATGGTGGCCATGGAGGAAGACTCTCTTCACTCATATGATCTCTGATACCATAAAGACAATAAGAGCTCAAGTTGTTTGATACAATGTCTCAGCCATCGTGAGTATAACGAGAGTCTATCATTGTTATTTATATTATTAATTACATCAATATCAGAGGTATTGTATCATTTAGAGACTAGATATACAGGGTAAATTGACAAAATGGAAAATGGAGAATTAGTCGTTGCATGAGGGATCAGGAGTTTCTTTAGCCAATATGGATGTGGTAGTCGTTGCTGTGATAGAGGGGTCTTCATTTGATAAGTCTTCATCTACACTTGGTAAGTCTTCAATTGTCGTGGATGGTATGTTTGTGTTATTAAGATAAACATATACAATCATGGATATTAAAGCTGAGGCATCGACATTTCTAATAGGGTTGGTAATTTGTGTTTACGGATTGTATTCATGTTGTATCAAATTATGAACATTGGACTATATGGGTCAATCCGAACCCAACCTATTAAACTAAATTTGTAAAACTTTCAAATTCTAACCTGACCCATTTAGATAATGGGTCATGTCGTGTCACTCGTTTTAATCCGTTTAATAATTAATTATAAATAGGTTAACATTCAACTATAGGGGTCAATCCGAACTCAACCTATTAAGCTAAACATGTAAAACTTTCAAATCCTAATCTAACTCATTTAGATGTCGGGTCGGGTCGGGTTACACAGGTTGACCTGTTATTGACCCGTTTATAAATAGTGCCTTAACAGGTTAATTTGTTTTGACTCGAGCTTGTCAATATCAAACCAACAGTTCACCCGTTTTGACCCAAATCCATTAATATCAAGTTTAAATCTATTTCGTGCGGTGTTGGTTACCACCCCTAATCTCTATCCCTCTATCGTTACAAAATCAAGTAAGTCCCACAATATGATTGAAATTAAAACCATCCTTGGTAAGGGTGAGAACCGCATTCGGAAGGAACATCCGTACATGATTCATTCATAAAACAACCTGTTTGGATAGTTAAAGTATTTCATCTTATCATTAAAATTTTTCTAAATTTCTATACAAAATATAATAAACAATTTCATTTTTTCAAATATCAAAATAATAATCTTATTAAAAAATAATATTATAAAAATATTTTATTCAACTTTTAACTTTCATATAAAATTATCTAATCTCATCTCACTATCCAAACCGCACCTAAATTGATTGAATTCTTTTGAGGGCAAAACAATTACTACCCCTTCCATCTCCTTCACTTGTATTGTATTGGATTATGATATCCTTATACTTTCTTTACTATTATTTTATTATCCTTTTTTTTTCCTTTTGCTCTTTGATTCTAGACTAAAATCAGAAAATATGACATTCTTGCATAATTTAGAAGAAAATAAATTTAATTAATTAACGTAATCATGTAATTTAATTAAAAATAAATTCCATTTTATACAAATTAACATTTTTTTGTTCTTTGAGTTAATTTTTATAAAATTGAATTTATTTTTAATTAAATTACATGATTACATTGGTTGATTGAATTTATTTTTCTTCCAAAATTATGAAAAAATGTCATGTTGAGATTCTTAGTCCAGATTCAAAGAGTAAAACGAAAAAGAATTACTAAATAGTAAAACAATATTAAATAAATTGTATTCAAGCTTGATCAGTTGCCACGACCATCATGTATTTAATCAAGAGAAATGAAAGTTGCAATTATGAGTGTGCAAGCGTTGTACAATTATTTTGAAAAAAGTGAATAACTACGAAACCCACATGAAAAAAAAATTAATAGTGTGCTTCACTTTTTTTCAAAATGACTGCACGGCGCTTATGTACTTCATGACTGTATGTAAAATTACTTTTTAATTAATTATTCTTAATTTCAAAAGTACGGCTCAAGAGCTTAATGATAAGATAAGTTAAGTTAGAATGACAAGTAAACTAATGACTTTAGTCGGCCTAGATCGATCACCCACCACCGAAAGGAAATAATGCACCAAAAAGCTAGCTAGGGATTGTCTCTGCACGCTCCACTTACAGATGAATGGTATATCATGAGCGTGTTTGGTGTATGAGCTTAGAACTCTCTTCCCCCCCCCAAAAAAAAAACACATATCATGTCCAATAATTATTATCAAGAAGAAACGAAGGATCTGATCTGCACTGAGCTCTACTTAATTTGAAATTAAGTTCTCTCTGTTTATAGCATGTTATATATAAAATGTACTACAGTAATGATTAGTGGCCATTAAATAGCTAGCTGGTAATAATTCCTGGAACTGGCCAAAAATTAATACACCATGTGTTAGAGACAATAACTCCAGATTCTGAGATCAAATTTTTCGTGAGACCCTTGTATATGCATGGTATCGGCAGTAAAACACTCATGAAATCATCAACCCTAAATTAAGCTTAAAGTAATGTATTTTCCACCCGATTATAATATTCTATCAAACCATTCACATGGTCTATCAACCTGCCACTTATTTATTTCTTCCACTTTCGGATCGTGGAGAAACATCAAAAGGAGTGAGCTTTTAGGATTAGAAAGCGAGAGGAAGAGTAAGGTTATGCTTGGTAGATGAGATAAGATGAGAATTTTTAAAAATTTTGTGAATAGTATTAAGATGAAAGTTTAAAATTTTATTTTTTAATATTATTATTGTTTTGGGATTTGAAAAAGTTAAATTAGAATTTGAAAAAGTTAAATTGTTTATTATATTTTGTATGAGGATTTGAAAAAGATGTAATGATGAGATGAGATAGAGATGAGATGAGATTTCTCATCTTTACTCCCAAACATATCCTAAAAGTCGCTCGTATTAAGTAAGTTTAAAAAATGGCTTGAGTTAAAGCTGGAGTGGCACAAGACAGGTTGAAAAAAAAAGGAAATGGAGGTTTGAAACCGTGTCCTTCCTAACCTTTTGAGAGCCTTCTAATAGAATTATTGGTTAATTTAATTTTTATATATTCCAATTATGTCTCAAATGTAGGAAATAAATCGGCCTTTTTACACTCATATGCTCCAACTCAATATATGCTGCATGCATAATCTCTATATATATGCTTCTAATTTAGCACAAGTAATCCACAGATCAAAATCTCATGAGAATCCCGACCAGTTAACAAATCGAGACATAAATAACAAAAATATGGTTTCAGTGAGACCATAATATAACAAAAAAAAAAAAAAAACCAAACCAAACACTTAAAGAGCAAAAAAAAAAAAAAAAAAAGAAACCTAAATAATAAAACAATAATAAATAAAATGTAATCATTACTCGTTTCGAATTCCAAAGTAGCATGCACTGAATTTCAGATGGCTAAAAGCTTTCCAAAGTAGCATTATGCTGCAGCAGCCATATTGGGCTTTCATGATCTATAACACAGGGCCAGTGTGCTTTCTGATCGAATAATCCAAGCCCAATAGCCCAGAGATTGTAACGGGCCACTCGACCAGATCAATCTGTTAATCTAGTAGGGCCAAATTGTTTGCTAAACGGTGCACGCTTAGGGACCACATCATGGAGTAAATGCGGCTTGATTAATGGCTTTTTGGCAAGAGATTTAAAAAAAGAATTCAAGTTAAAAACAAAATTATTTGAGTTTGACCCCTAATCAACCATGATTATAAAATAAGGCTTTAGTTATCAATTAGTGGTCCCAATCCTGCATGCAGGTCATCATGATGATGCGCGCCTAGGGCTTTGGCGTTTGGCATTTTTCTAGTACGAGTCCCAACAATATCATAGCCACTTAAATTGCAAAACGGATATATATGTACAAAATAGATATAGCTATCAAGATGACATGCAAAAGATTAAAAATAAAAAACGTGTTCCACTCAGGTCCATCCATGGTGGGATCGATGCGGCCAGCACCACTCTTACTATCATTTTCAGGGTGAAAAAAATATTAAATATTTTTGTTTTAATAAGAAATTATTAAAAATTTACTATTAAAAATAAGTGATATTTATGTATTCTATAATTATAAATATCATTTATCTTATATTATTAAAAGGTCGAGTGAGTACTAGATTGATTAACGTGACAAATATATATATATAATTATGGCTACGACATGATGACCCCCCGATCGAGTGTCTAAAGTTTTAAAGATTAGATGTCAAATATGTGTGACATCATGTGCATGGACGACGTTGTGTCTGCATAAATAACGATAATGTGTCGGTAAAATAAGACACTAGTAGTAATAATATTATGTCAAGCAGATAATTATATATATGATTTTTTGTGGCCTTATAATATTGATCGATCACTGAACCTGCCAGCGAGCATATGTTAATGATGATATTAATTCGTCACACTTATCTTTTGTCTTCTTCCATGTCGGTTTCGGATCCTGATCCTGAATTACTGTTCCTTCCATTTATTACTGTACAGGGTCCAGTTTGTTTTGAAGCGATTCCTTTATTTCAGGACTTTGAAATCTGCAGGCATATATGTACAATCAGGAGCAGTACTCCTCCTCCCTCTTAATAATTAGTGCGTGCGTGGTATTCTGGGCCACACGTACGTACGTACGTACAGAGAAGGATTTTAAATAGAATTTTGTTTCATATATCAGTTACTGTTTATATTTTTCGCTATATATTTTTATAAAGTATGGTGGTATTTTTTATAATATGAATATTTTTCCGAACTAAAACACTTTGTCTCCTTGCATTAGAGTTAGGATTTAGCTTTTAAATAACTTGTTAGCCCACCTTTATAAACGTATCATATACACTTTCAATTATTATTCTTCAAATCAATTAGTGAAATATTGATCTCACCACTCTGCCGACTACCATTTTCAAACTGGCCTCTTTGTTATGGCTACTAATACTATTTGCCTCATGACCCGGGCTACAATTTGTAGGACCGACCGAAGTCTCTGTTTTGGGTTAGTCGGTGCCTGAGATTTTCAACCCATAAATGCTTGATTAGCGCTTCTATTTTCAATATTTAAGTTCTAATGTAAGATCAGTCAAATCCAATTTCAGTGACCTCAATTCATTAGCTGAAGCGTAACTATTTCTGTCTCCCGATATAATATATATATATATATATCTATATATGTACGTATGAAAATGATCATAAAAGTTTCCTATAAAAAATGAGTAATTTTGATTAATGACGATGAAAGTTGACTGAACTTTCTGTATATATTTATAATTTAACTGAACATCTGTTATCCAATGAACTCTTTATCGCGGACTTGTGTGATTTTCTCCCTTTCAAAGTTGTCATTGCCAACCCTAATTAAGCTCTTCCATCTTTTTGAATGTTAGTCTTCAAATTTGACAAGACAATCTTCTATCGCAAATGCAAATGCTGTCTGGGACGCAACCTGGTCCTACCGCTATCGAGCGACCTCCAGTGGATGCAGCAACACCTGTTGCAGAACCCCGACCTGGGCTTGCACACCTTGTCTTTGTCCTCCCTTCCTCCAAGCTCCGAGGCACAAGCTTTCGTTAAAAATGTTAGGAAGCTAGGGTATCCTTTGTTCTCCCCGGATGCTCCTCTGCCTCTTTCATCCCAGTGATGGGCTCGACCCCCCTCCTTTTTTTGTAGCACTTTGTACATCACTTGTAACTGTGTTTGAATAGAATGAAAACTTGTTTCTTGCAACCGTTGTGTTTTTTTTTTTCCTTTTTCCTTTTTTATCTCCTCCATCTCTTTTTCGCACAATTCTGATGAGGGCTCAGCTTATTTAGGCGGGAGGGATTCGTCTTCTTCCGAGTGTAAGGACTCGACTTAATTAGAATGGGGTCGGTGCCAAGTCCAGGGACTCAAGACCTTACCCCGTAGCGAGTCAAGGGACTCATCTTCTTGCGAGAGTAATGACTTGACTTATCGAGTCACGTCTTCTTTTGAGTGTAAGGACTTGGTTTTGTTGGACGGGGGGTCGGGACCAAATCCTGAGACTTAGGGCCTTACCCCAAAGCGATTCAAGGGACTCACCTTCTTGTGAGGGTAAGGACTCGGCTTATCAAGTCAAGAGACCCGTCTTCTTGCGAGTGTACTCAACGTTTTTTGAGTTAAGTGACTCGTCTTCTTGCGAGTGTAAAAACTCGATTTTGTTGGACAGGGGATCGGGACCAAATCTTTAGATTTGGGGCCTTATCTCACAGCAAGTTAAGGGACTCATCTTCTTGCGAGCGTGAGGACTTGGCTTATCGAGTTAAGATATCCGTCTTCTTGGGAGTGTACTCAACTTTTATTGAGTCAAGGGACTCGTCTTCTTGCAATGGTAAAGACTTGGCTTTGTTGGACGAGGGGTTGGTACCAAATCCTGAGACTTGGGGCATTACCCCACAGTGAGTCAATGAACCTATCTTCTTGCGAGTATAAGGACTCGGCTTATCGAGTCAAGGGATTCGTCTTCTTGCGAGTGTAAAGACTCGGCTTATCGAGACAAAGGACTCGTCTTCTTGCGAGTGTAATTGATTTTTATCGAGTCGAGAGACCCGTCTTATTGTGAGTGTAAGGACTCGGTTTTGTTGGACGAGGGGTCGGGACCAAATCTTGAGACTTGGGGCCTTATCCCGCAACAAGTCAAGGAACATGTCTTCTTATGAGTGTGAGGACTTGGCTTATTTTTTTTAGACAATAAAAGATTTGGGATAAACATCCATGCGTTCTCATTCATTCATAGTTGTTCGTATAAAAGTGTTTCCTTATACTTCTACACATAATACTTATTTAAGTGTTCGGCATTCCAAGGATGAGGTAGCTCGTGTCCCTGACTGTCTTTGAGGTGATAGGAGCCGAGTTGGTTGTTTGAGGTGATTACCTAAGGGCATTCCCATCATGGTCCCAATTTTCCTTCTTCCGGGGTAGTTACTCCCGTTTGTCACATTACCAAGTCGCCTATCTTAAAGGAGCGTGGCCTGACTCGTTTGATGAAGTATTGTTCTGCCTTTCGCTTGTTACTTACCATTTGCACCGCTGTTTCTTCCTTTCTCTCCTCTAGGACATCCAAGCTTTCGGCTAACCTTTTGTTGTCGATATCCGGGTTGAAGTGTTGGATACTGAATGTGGGCATTTCGACTTCTACGGGAATTACTGCTTCGCTGCCATAAGTAAGAGCGAAGGGTGTCTCGCCGGTGGGGGTTCGAACAATGGCATGGTATGCCCACAATACGCTTGGGAGCTCTTCTGCCCAAGCTCCTTTGTGCGTCCCAATCTTTTTCTTTAGGGTGGAGATGAGGGTTTTATTGTTTGTCTTGGCTTGAGGGTGCTCTGGCGAGGAGTACTTCACCTTAATCCTGAGCTCTGTGCACTATTCTCGGTAGTGTGTACAGTCGAACTGTCTTCCGCTGTCCGATATAAAGCTCTGAGGTAAGACTACTAACTTCTACAGGAATTTTGTGATGGTATAGGAGGTGATACTTGCGAGAGCCTTTACTTCGATCCACTTTGTGAAGTAGTCGACTACAACCATGACAAACTTGGCTCCTCCCCTTACTACCTAGAATGGACCAATTAGGTCTAGACCCCATTAGGCGAAAGGTCATGGGGTCGTGATTGATGTTAGCAACTCCATCGGACAGTGTGGGATCGGCCTGTGCTCCCGACACTTCCTTCCCAATGGATGGGCTAGGTACTCCATGTCGAATTCGCTGAGCTCGATCACCCATTTGGTGAGTCATCTTGAGGTGTCTAGTTTTTGCAGTACTTTCTTTAGGAGGAGATCAGTGAGCACTTTCATCGGGTGGGCCTGGAAATACGGTTTTAATCTTCTGGCTGCGATGATTAGGGTAAATACCAATATTTTCGTCCGGGGGTACCTTGCCTCTACTTTGTGGAAGGCTTGACTCATATAATAGACGGGCCGCTGCCTTTCTTCTACTTCCCTAATATGTACGACTGATATGGCATACGGGAAACTGCTAGGTACACAGTTAGGGTCTCCCCAAGTCTTGATGGCTTAGCAATGGAGGGTGGCTTAGGTACAACTTCAAATCGGTGAAGGCTTTTTCCCAGGTCTCATCCCAATCCTGGGCCTTCCTCAAGACTTTGAAGAATGGTAGGCACCGGTCGGTTGATAAAGCAATGAACCAGTTCAGGGTTGTACCCATCCGGCCAGCCACTGGACTTCATGAAGGTTCGCGGGGGAAGGCTTTCCCATCACTACTTTCACATTCTCAAGATTCATCTCAATCCCTCTCTCGAAGACCATGAACCCCAGGAACTTACCTGTTTCCACTTCGAATGTGTATTTCAACGGGTTGAGTTTCATCCGATATTGCCGGAGGACGAAAAATACTTCCCATAGATTTGCCAAATGTTGTTTGGGCTCTTTTCTTTTCACTAATAGATCGTCTACGTATACTTCCATATTTCAGCCAATCTACTACTTGAACATTTGGTTGACTAATCGTTGGTAGGTGGCCCTTACATTCTTCAGGCCGAATGACATTGCTTTGTAGTAGTAGAGGCCTCGGTTTGTTACGAACATTGTCTTCTCTTCATCGTCCGAGTTCATCCTGATATGGTTGTATCCAGAGTAAGCATCCATAAAGCTAAGGAGGGGATGCCCTACCGTCGAATCCAAAATCAGGTCGATGCGTGGTAAGAGGAAGTTATCTTTCGGGTAGGCTTTGTTTAGGTCGGTGAAGTCGACAGACATCCGCCACTTTCCATTGACCTTTTTCACCAAAACTACATTAGATAGCCACTCCGAGTAGTGGACCTCTTGGATGAATCCTGCCGCTATGAGGCAGTCTACCTCCTCGGCTATTGCCCCATACTTCTTAGCACTGAAGTTCTGTCATTTCTGGTTAACTTTTCGAGCCTCTGGGAAGACGCAGAGCCTGTGCTCGATGATGGAATTGCCGATCCCGGGCATATCCTCGTGTCTCCAGGTGAACACGTCTCGGTGTTCGATAAGGAGAGATATCATCACTGCTCTCATCTTCGGGTCTAGCTTAGTCTTGATCCAGACCTGTCGTTCCAGTCTCTGCTGATTGGACCTGTCGTTCCAATCTCTGCTGATTGACTGTCACCAGCTCCTAAGGCTCGTTGGGTGCGCCCGACCGAAGGGCCTGTTCATCGCAGACTTCTTCATCCTATTTGGTTAGGACCGAAGGTGAACCCAGCTCGAGTGCTTCCTCCATCCTTTTGATGGACGCAACAATTTTGACGTCGTGCCTTAACTCTCGGTCGTAACACTCCCGGGCAAGGACCTACTCGCCACGGGCTTCGCCCACCCCCGAGTCGGTATGAAACTTCATTTTGAGGTGGTAAGTGGACGTTACTGCCCTTAAACTGTTCAGGGTGGGGCGTCCTAGTATGGCGTTGTATGAAGATGGGGCTTTGACGACCAAGAAGTCAGTCATGGTGGCTGCAGTCCTGGTCACCTTCCCTGCCAGGACTGAAAGAGTGATGGCTCCCATCGATTGAACTACGTCTCCCATGAATCCCTTGAACCGCATTGGAGTTGGGTGCAGTCGATCCGGGTTGATGCCCATTCTGACAAAAGATTCTCAGAATAAGATGTCGACTGAACTGTTGTTGTCGATCAAGATCCTTTGAGTTTTAAAGTTTGCCACTTGCATTGTTACCACCAATGCATCGTCATATGGGTGGAGGATGCCTTCTTCATCCCCTTTTTCAAAGCTTATCATGGTGCTTCTAGTGCACCGAAGGGGCCTCCTTGTCCCCCTTTCGACAACAAACACCTCCTTGTAGTGTGCCCTTCAGGCTTGTGTCTTTCGGGCCAGCGAAGTGGCTCCACCTTCGACATATCCTCTGATGATTGTGTTGATTTCTCTGAGTGGTTTTTCCTCCACTGGGGCTTCTTCATGTTTCATCCCTTGCTCCCTGCTTTCTTGGGCTCGCTCCCCGCCAGAAATCCTGGCACCCACCTCCGTGTCGGTCCATTTGGTTCTCCAACCGGCCCGCCGGTTCCGCTTCCCTTCCTCCTTTATTCTCTTAAGGGCATAGAAATCTCGGGTGCTATGTCGATTGTTCATGTGATACTCACAGTACGGACGATTCTCCTCCTCTCTGGGTCATTCTCTCTTGAGGCTTGAACGTTGATTCCCTTCCACTGCAGACTTGTGTGAGTGTGGCTCCCCCTGGGGCCGAGCTGGTGCTTCTCTCGTTTTCTTCGCATATGGTGCTCCTCTCATTTCCCATCCATGATCGTAGCCTCTCCTTAGCGTGGTAGGAGTCTTTCGTGCTATCTCGAACATAAACGGATTTTGTGGCCAGATCCCTCCCAAGAGGGCCGCTAATGTGATCTTCTCGTCTCAGTCATCCGTGGTCATACGCTTCCAATTGAATAGCGAGAGATATCACTTCAGATTTTTGCCGTCCTGCTATTTGACAGTAAGGAGGTAAGCTACCGGGTGTCTCCTCTTACGACTTGCAAGGAATTGTGTCATGAAGAGGCAAACGAGCTCCTTGAAGCTTTCTATCGTTCCTGATGATAGCGACCCAAACCAGGTCCGGGCGGCCCCCTTCAATGTTAGCAAGAAGGCTTGGTAGGCGACTTCTCTTAGGAAACCATGCAAGGTCATGTGGGTCTTGAACGTCTCCAGATGCTCCAACGAATCTTTGGACTTGTCGTACGCTTCCATCTGGGAAACTTTAAACTTGAAGGGAAGTGGTACTACCATGACTCTCGCGCTGTATGGGAGGTCGGTACTAATGAGTAACTGGTCTATGGTGGATGGGGTGTCTATTTTCTTCTCCATTTCTACACATTTGTTCCCGAGCTCTCGGACTTTGAGTTGCATCTTATGTCTCTCTTCTGCCGCGGTGTCCGTAAGGGCCCACCGTGAATCCACATGCTTGTTGCCGCTCGGTTCTTCTTCCCCTGTAGCTCCTCATTGGTGAGCCTAAGGGTCGTGTTCTCCTGGCGGAGCATCCCAGTTTCTTCCGTTGGCTTTCTTATTGTCTCTTCCATGCTCGCGAGCCTTGCTTCCATCGTTTCCTCCTCGCAGTCTCCCCTTCATGTAGTTTGGGACTGCGTTGTTGTCGGCATGTGAAGTACAAGCTTTTATGAAAAAATAGATCTCACAAACAGCGTCACTGTTGATACTGTGTTTCGCAGCCCAAGCAGTAATGCGATAACCCAGCTTTACGTCACTTGCAACTAAAAGGGAGAAAAGGCTCCGGTGACGTTTGGGGTCACTCCAATGCTAAAATCAATGAATAATTCTCTAGTGATAAGGAAAGCTCAGAATATCAGAATAAATAGTAAAGGTTTCAAGAGTTATCTCTCGTGGAAAGGATGACTATTATTTATACTTGATTCGGGCTCCACTGTCAAGGGAGGTCGTGGCGTGTCGGTCGTACCTGAGTCAGTCCTGCTCTACTCACTTTCCACCACAACAGTGTGTCAGTCCACGGCTTAGGCGTTCGAGGGAGATCGCAGCCTGTCAAGTCGTGCTAGGTCAGACCTGCTGCTGCCTTTCTACCAGTCGTCCTACATGCTCTGGAGGCATGTCGTTGCTTGTCGAGCCTCCTAACATGTACATTGAATTCAACGTGCCTTGAGCCTAACGAGACCACGATTGGGCACGTTCAACGGTCTACTTTCAGTAGGATGTTCTGCTTGGTGCCATATGGTAGGGCTCAGTAAGTTGCCGAGTCCCGAGTCGTTCTCCTTGGCAAATCCAAGCTTGGTGCCGAAAAACCTTCTCGGATTGGTTTGCGCTCAGTGCCTGGTCCCCTGGCTTGGGCTCTCGACCCACGGTTGGGTTTTCTTTTGGACTCGGGGGCTCTATAGCTTGACTTTCTTGAGCCCAGGTCCTTCTGGGATGAGCCCTCCCTCACAACCATATATATATATATATATATATATGTTATGGTCCAAAAATATCGATGGTTGAGAACTGCGGACATGAGTATTGTACAAGGTTAAAGGATAATTTGAGTAGATTTTAATTATGCAAGTATTATATATAATTCAGAGAAGATCTCTTAATAATATTTGCTTGTAGATATGAAGTTGACGGCTTGAGAGACCCATCTTACCTCCATATCATTTTCATATTATTTTTCTCTTCATTCTCAGAATATATATATATATATATATATATATATATATATATATATATATATATATATATATATATATATATATTGCTAATCGTTCATTCTCATCAGAATATAATAATCACCTTTCATAAATATTTTTTTTATAATTTTTTTAGATTATCGATAAGGTGGAAAAGCCTCAAATTAAAGAAGTTCTCCATTTCTGATCACGAGTTAATTCTATATTATCAAAGACCTTCGAGTCTTTCAAGATTTGGACTATCTCCGAGAAAAACTATTTTTGTTTACGGCATATGCAATTAAAATAACAACAGGAATCGGCCCTCTCAACATTCTCAAGGTCCCACAGGACCGGCGCCATTTGAAACTTCCAAAAGCAACAGTCCAGAGCTGCTAGCTAGCTAGCTAGCGTCCAACCTCCATATATTATTACATTGTGAAGGCATGCATTAGATTCTCCAATTAAAAGACCAAATATGAACATGTAGAATTTTCCATTCTCACTGCTCCTTCTGGGACATTTCCCAGGTACTTTGACTCTCTTGTCAATTTCTGTTCATTATCATGTTTCAGTGGCACAATCAATAATGCCACAGCCCATGCATACACAGTCCAGGGTTTTAAAATTTGATCATAGCCCTCAATCATATTGATGATCATTATCAATATTAAAATATGTTCTAATTATTTGATGACATAATTATATATATATATGATGATCATATTCATATATGAAAAAAATCTAAACAGCCTTCTACTATTCACACAACCTCTACATATTATATATATTTTTTTAATTTTTATTATTTTTTATCAAATATTTAATATATGAATAATTAATAGAAGAATTGAATTAATTTAAAAAAAATAAATTTAAAAAAAGATTTTAAAAAAATATTATGTGTGGAGGTTGGAAACTTTGGGTAGCATTGCTCATTACTTAAAAATTTTAGTTTTACATACAAATTTAAATGAAAAGTGTTGTAGTCATAAAAAAAAATTTAATAAAAATAAATTTTAAAATTAACATAATTTTATATAATATATTAAATTAATTTTACAATATAATGTATTACGTTAACTTACGTAATTTACTTTTACAGATAAGTACGATAATATTTCTCATTCATAAATATCGCTTTTGTTAATGTCAGGATCAATCATGCAGATACTGAAAACTTGCTGGTCATGAGTATCAATTTGCCAGAGAAAGGAACCTACATGATTGTCTGCATGTGGATGTGGAAGCGCCTGCCCTTGCGGGTCTTTATTGCTATGTTGCCTTTGCAGTTTGAAGTACTGGACCCTTCAAATTATTATATATACAACAAACATCATATGGTCCACGGTCTTTTTCTCTCTCTTGATTTACGAGCAGCCCCCTACATGATATAGAATTGTATTCATGACAGATCATCATGTATAGTGGCCGTAAATGTGAACGTAAAATGGCTCCAAATTATTAAGTACTAGTCCATGCCATCTTTGAAATATGCATCATGAGATTTGTCTGCTTGGGTTGTAGTGAACGACAGCATGTGTTTCTTCCACTTGACAAGCTATTTTGGTCTTTTTCTAGCAGCCCATCGCCACGTTCATATATACAACATCACATATAAGTAGTACATGCAGCAGGTACATGATGGATAAGTCTGCCATATATAGATGGCCGGCCATCCATCGAAAGAATCCATTCATATTTTCCAATATCTGAAATTACCAAAACCCTACGCGCCAAAAATAACATTTATGATAAATTATTTATACAAGAATATATAAATAACTGATCACAGATAAACAATTTTCATACGGTAATAGCCTCTGTTTATTCAACAAAATTACAAGTACTGAACCAAATTTCGAGTTTGCCCTGGTTCTATATATATATATATAATTAAAATATATAGCTTTTGAGAGGGCAATACTATCTTTTTAATTAACACTGTAAGCGGCGAGAATAAAAAGAAGCCATACTAAATGTAGAGTGAATCTTTGTCTCTGCACATTGTTTTTGGGTGCAATATGGTCAGCTTTTGATGGATACAGTTGGCTTGGATTTGATGCTTTGGTCTGGTCCCCCTAAGCTAGGCCCCAAACTCTCTCTCTCTCTCTCAAATTGCAGACTTATTACCTTTATCGTGCACGTTGGGTTTCTTTCATGCTTGCCAAATTGGAATCTCTTGCTCGGTGGTGGTGGTGGGGTGGTGACTGGTGTGGGTGGATAGGGCCCACCTGCACCTCCACATCCACATCTGAACAATTGACTCACTCCAATTGCCAATATGCCTCCCTAACCTCATTTACAAAAAGATTAGGTTAACTTAACCACCACTGTACCCTGTTTTAGATATGCATTCATTGAATGGACTACTTGAATCGTTCCTTTGCATCTCTCCCACTGTCACTTGGCCCCGGTCGACCCCTTTCTTTGCTGGAGTTAGGAATAGCAATATTGTTTCCATAATCGTAACCAGTTGTTGTTACTAATGGAAGGAATTCATGATCTAACTTATCTTATAAAACTGATTCTATAAGAGAGGATTATTCAATCCTTATAAACATGTTCAAGATCGACAATATGAGATTTTTTCTCAATATTAATTAAGTAGTGAGTCCTCCTACGCCCCCTTTATACCTATTCATAATAGGTGGACAACCATCATGTCTCTGCAAGGAATATGATCCAACATGCCAATAAATTATATACTTTAACCTGCTGCAAGTTTACATATCATACACTTCTCCACGCTCCAATTAAGAATAGAAAAATCTTATGTTCTTTGTAAAGAGCAATCTGTCAGTTAATATTTTTGTTACCAATTAAAGATTAAGTTAAAGCTCAACTTGAAGCAGATCATCAGAGATGATCTGTGGAAGAATAATGATGTGATGTAGGGTGGAGGAGAAGATCCCTTGGGGGACTACAAAATCCGTTTGTTCCCCAAACTGTTCTTCGCTTTTTCTTCTTTTTCCTCACAGCTGAGCTGCCCACCACATGGTTCTGCGCCTCAGGGCTCCACTCTCTCTCTCCCCCAGAAGCCATTAACGGTTTCTTTTTCCCTTATATTTAATTGGTTTGTCATTTTTTTTACAGGCCAAACTGGGTGAAAGAAGCAGACACATGATGCAGAAAGACTAGCTAGCTATTGCGAAACAGAGCGCGGTCTTCCTATGTTTTCTATCTGAGATGTGGACTGCCACTTGGGGATACATCTAGATGATCTGTCTTTTCGTTTTGGAAATTTTGCTGTCCATATATTATGACAAAAAATGAAGTCTCTCTCTACCATTCTTCTTCTTCATCCTCCACCTCGTCTCCGCCCTACCAGTCAGTAGTCATCTATAATATTGTTAAGTAAAAGTACCATCATACACTATCAATATTAATAGTCCAAAAGCGACATAGTGCGTACCGTAAACAAATTCATAAATTCATAGTGCAAAAGCTGCTCAATTTGACTCTCTCTCTCTCTCTCATAAACGGAACATCTCATGTCTAATCTATATAACTTATAATTTATGAAAAATACTACTTTGACACTTCATTTTAATACCTTATTTTGACACCTTATATATTTTATTTTATTTTTAAATTTTTTCTTTACTTAATAATTAAGGAAGTAACTATTAGATTATTGATATATTTTTATATTTTTTAAAAATATTTTAAAATGATAAAAAGTATGAATAAAAAATTTAAAAAAATAAGAAGATAAATTTATACTAGGAACACACTCAACGGTCAATGCTGGGCCGCAGCCTAACCCTGCTCATAATTTATGAGAGTCTATACCATTCAAATTTTTTATCCAATTTGTATTAATAAACTTGTACAAATTGATTAATTGTTTATTCAAATGGCACCATGTGTCCAAAAATAAAATTTCAACTAATATCAAGCTTTTCAGAAAGAAAGAATGTGATATCCTATATAATAAGGATAATGGTAATTACTGATATACTATAAAATTTTACATTGTTTGAAAAAGAGAAATTTTTGTTTTTTATAATAGTCTTATAAGACTTATCAAATTGTATCATTAACTATTAGAACGAAGGTACAAGGAATTTCCCTCAAGTTAAAACCATTATATTTATTCATATCTCAAACGTATTTTTTCTACAAATTCAGTGAACATAAAATAAATACGGTAAAGCTGCATGGGTCTCGATCGTCCTGTGATAATTGATAAAGCTAACACTTTATTGTGACGATGAAATAAGGGTATAACAGTACTGAAGAATGGTATAATCAAGCACAGAAGGAAGATTATAATTGGGGTTAGACAATCAGTTTATAAGGAGAGCCAAAAATAATTGAAATGGGTGGTGTAGAATATATAATGATGATGAGCGAATAAATAAAGTAGAAGTGGGATTTGCCGTGTGTGACTGCATCGGGTATTGAGCTAGAGCTAGCTAGCTCATCTTAGGGATTCCCTCTCTTATCTATCGACATCTCAATCTGTACAAGGAATTTTACGACGTAGTGATGCGGAATGTGTAGTCAGTCTCTCACGTATATTAATGCTCTTTCTTTCTTGCTTTCTTTCTTGAACTTCTCCCCAAGATTCATCTCTAATGTTACTTTATCTCCTCGTCTTCTTCTTGAATTTCGAATGTCTATATTCTTTTCATTATTCAAATCCTCTTAAAATAATGATGATCTACTCAAATTCGATTTTGGACCAGCGCCCATCACGTGAAAATAGGTTAAAAAAATTGTAGTTGCAAAGTAATTACTAATTAATCTATCTCTCTATCTCTCGCCCCCCCCGGCCTCATGATCTCGTACTCGTAATATTTCAACCCCGGCAAGAAAGACTCACGTCCCCACCTGCTCTGTCTATTTACTCTTTGTTTCAACGATTCCTTTGAGAGATCAGAAAATGTTGGGTAACTGTGAGAAGATGGTAGTCATCCCTCCAACTACAAACGAATGGTCACAGGTTATTCTCTCTCTGCCTCTCTCTCTTCATCTCTCTCTCTCTCTCTCTCTCTCTCTCTCAATTATTAGACAGAACATGACCCCTAGCCTCATTTTTGTTGCTATGCTTTTGGAAGAGAATATGTCTCCTGTGTGGTTATTTTAACCTAAAACGCCACTTCAAGCTCTCTCTTTTCTTTTTCCCTGTGCAGAATCAAATAGATGATCGAAACGGCTTGATGGCTTCTACGGGTAGGGTGATGGAAAAACTAGTTCTAGACCAACCACAACAGCAGCAGCAGCAGCAGCAACAGCAGCAAGCACTCAGGTGTCCTCGCTGTGATTCATCTAACACAAAGTTCTGTTACTACAATAACTACAGCTTGTCTCAGCCTAGGCACTTCTGCAAGGCCTGCAAGCGGTACTGGACAAGAGGTGGTACCCTGAGAAATGTTCCTGTAGGCGGTGGGTGCAGGAAAAACAAGCGCGTGAAGAGGCCTGCAGCTTCTGCCACTGATGGCGCTTCTTCTTCAGCTCATGGTGCAAATCCAGATCCTCCATCTCAACCACACATTGATATATCTTCAACTACAACAAATCATATCAATCCTTTGTTTTATGGGTTAGCCCGTAACCCTTCTGATATGAGTCTTCCATTTTCCAGATTCAATCCCGGAGTTTCCAATGTGGAAACTGTTTCTGGTAATTATGATCTCCAGCCCCAGCTGAGTGCTCTTGGACTAGGGTTTTCCTCTGGAATTATGTCTAATGATACTGCTGGTGAGAATCATGATTACCGAAATGGGTTTAATCGTGCTAAGAAAATCCAAGATGTGGTTACATCAAACTCGCTCCTCTCAAGTTATTCCATCTTCGGCTCCTCAGCTTCTACTACTACCACTGCTCCAACCATCGCTTCCCTGCTTGCCTCTAGTTTTCAGCAACAAAATTTCGTCAATGATGGTATCAAAGACACTCGTGCACCCAATCATTTCCAAAGCTCAGCGCCATTTGAAGGCTTGCAAATAGTGGGTAATAGTGAAGCTCATCAGATTGCCATGAAACAAGTGAAAGTAGAAAATGGCCAACACAGGTTGAATTGGAATGGTTCTTGCCAGAACCAAATGGAGCAAATCAGCCTGTCGGATCCTTCCCTTTACTGGAATGCAACCAATATTGGTGGTTGGAATATTGATCCGGGAAACATCGGGTCTTCCGTCACTTCTCTGATCTAGCATAACCAGAAATCATTTTCCATTTGTCTCCCTCCTTTTTAGTCATCTTATCTGGGTCATTGCTGGTTACTTAATTAGTTTTCTGTTGATTACTCCTGTTTTTTAGTGAATTTTATGGTCACACTGGGGTGGGGTTTCAAAAACAAAGTCTGAAAAAAGAAAAAAGAAAAAGAAAAGAGCAAGATATATTTCATTGAAGCAAAGTTGAGAGGAGCTTGGATCGGAGCGATCATGTCAGCAGCAAAAGATCAGCCTGTTAGTTTTATTATCAAGGTTGAGTCGACTCACTAATTGCGCTGAGAGGAACCTCGGATCCTGATCTTCATCTCATCGACTTGGGTATAATCATCATCGTCACACAATCACCTACGCAGTACTATGGAAGGTTAGTTTTAGTTGAAAATATTGAGAATCCTTCGGAGAAGAAACTTCCGAGCTTAGAAAGTTCGACTCTATTGTATGTATATATCATGACCATGTCTTTTTCTTTTCCTACTTTCTATTTGTTGCTAGATGGGGTCGGGGGTATATGTTGCAGTCCTCAATGAAGATCATCTGAGGAACTAATTATTTTTTCACTTAATTTTATCTTTTTCTTTTTTCCCTTCTTTGAAGTGTTTATGGGGAAGGGTGGGTATAATATGGTATAGAAAGAGAGGGAGATTTGTTGTTTCAATGTGACCCGTTAGTGTATGTGCTTGGTATTGGTATGTTGCTTTACAATGTTGTTAATTTTGATGTTGTTTATTTAGTAAGGAACTGTGCTTTTGGTAAAAAATGCTGATGCATGTCCGAGGGAAATCTTGGGCATGCAGTGATAACCGATCATTCTACTATTTAGAGCTAGCTGAAATCTATTCTCTGATATACCTATATTCAGATCAGTTTGGAGGGGACTCAGGAGATCAGGGGGATACTTGAGTTGAGGATGCTAGCCAGCTAGTGAAGAATTAAGATTTGGTCTTGAAAGATTAATTAAATGGGACTTATAAGTGGGGGGAGATCACTGCATCTGACTGAAGTTGAGTCCATTCTCAAATAGTAGAATCAATCTGCTAGCTTGATCTGCATCTTTAAATCTAATATCTAAGCATGCAGGAAATAATTAAGCCAATTAGTATTACGTACCTAGCTAGTAGGCAACCAACAAGGGATTTTCAGGCATGCCTCATCATCAAGACATGAACTTTATCTTCCTCACTCAAATCTCTGATATCGATGATCATCTCCTCAGGACTACTCCTCCTGTACGTGCACGTACAAGGTTCCGAGTACCATATGTATTAATCATCAGCTAATTTCTTAAGAGTCTTCAGTGGTAAAGAGCCGGCCGTGCGTAACTTCTCATTAATTCACTAGCCTTCATTAATCCCTTCAATTTTCATCGTACTAATTTAGCTATTATCTCCCTGCTGAATAGATAACTACTCGTAGCAATTGATCCTAGCTCCGCAGTACGTAGCTAGGTACGATATATATGGGTTTAGGGGTGAGAGCATAATTGCAAACATATATAGGTTTTAATTTCCTCTTTTTTTTTTTTTTTTTGGCACATGAACAATACGAAGAGAGAAACCTAGCTAGGATTGAGAGGTCACAATAAGAAAATTATTTATTTGTAATTAGTTATTTTTGTAGTTATTTTTTATAAAAATGATCATTTCTTATTAAAACAAATCTATCTTCATCATAAATAATCATTTTCATTGTATATAATTTATCACAAATTCTCATTTATTGTTGCACATATTATTGTTCCATGACAAACCACTTAATTTGACACTTAGACCATGTTCAAAGTTACCTTGTACGTTATTATTGGAAAACTCGTAGAAAGTGTCGAATGTCACAGCTCTATTAAGACATGAGCTAACGGTCCTAGTTGGCCACATTCATGCATAGGGAGTTGAAAAATTCAAACTAGCGTTTGATTCATAATTTCATAGTAATTGTCCAATTGTTACGCCAATATTGGCCCTCCATGGCCTAGTAGTGCATGGCACCTTATTAGCATGCAGGGACGGATCATGGTACTCATGTGGGTCACCCAGTGTCTAATGTACCTAATCCCAATTGCCTAATAAAAAGATATATTTCGAATTGTGATCATCACGATATATATTAAGTTATATCTATTTTGTCCTGACTACAACGTCTAAATCTAATTGAAAACAAAATATCACGATACAAAGAAAAACGATTATATATATATATATATATATATATATATGGCCAGATCGATATTAAGTTATATCAATTATCGTCGTAATTAATAGCTCGACGCAAATAATTTTTTTTTCTTGTAGCTCGCGTTGTATACAAAAAGTGAGGGGAAAATGAAGCTTTCATTAATTTTAATCAAATAATAGTAGTAATTAGCTCATGTACGTTAAACTAGATATTGAAAAAGATGGGGGTAATATATATATAACTGAGTATAAACTACTGGGTCGTGTTTAAAGCATTACATCTAGCTAGCTACGACTGGCCTTGACCCCTTAACTGCCATAATATATTAATAATGTGATTGCATGTCGTTTAGTTAATTTCTATATGGAAATGAAAGCAGCACTATCGTGAGACCACGAAACTAATTTCATGTGACAATGCTGCACACACTTTTTTCCCCATATATATATAAATATATATATATATATATAAATAACCAAATTACCAGCAATTACGTACGTACGAAGTGGGAGTCACTATCAACATAAACATCATAGGCAAACACCATCATTCCCTCTATTTTCCGTTAATGATTCCAACTCATAAAGAAATCTTCCATCTTAAGTTAGTAGCATATCAAATAATTAAACCACCATCTCACGAGTACAATAATATTCTAAGCAAAGTTTGAAAATTCTCTAATGTTTTAGATCTAAATCTGCTCATCCCAACGCACTGATCTCTTTTTTCGCTAGCAAAAGTGCAATTAATTCGGCCTGAGGCCCAAGTGCTTAATGGGTCTACTGCCTGAGGCCCAAGTGCTTAATGGGTCTACTGCCTGAGGCCCAAGTGCTCAATGAGGCCGCCCTTGTATATATATATGAGTACTGACGAGGTCTTGAAAACAGAAGAAGATATAATATTTTTCTAAATGTGTCATAATGTTTATTAAGTATTTATTATCTTAGAACTCAAAGAAAACTCACATGCATTCGATGAATTGAGCCAAATGAAAGACGACAAGTAGCCCGATAGGCGAGAAAATAGGCCAGACATCATGTGCATTTTTTGTAATAATATTAAGGAATTCAATAACTAGATTAATTAGTTCATGTTGGCGATGACACATACCCACAAATACAACCGTTGTCGTCAAACCTTTGCTTACAAGCTTGTACTGCGAGTGCGAGGGTCTTTTCGCATGCACAGACAGACACACACGTATATAACACCACGAATTTTGAGGCCCCCTCTCTTATTAATTGGCATTTTAAGTCAATCAATATCTTAATTAGTGTTGGCGCCCGCCTCTCTCTCTCTCTCTCACACACAAGTGGTATTTTTTGGGTAAAAATATTCTGATCACAAAGAGAATATATAAAAATAATTTTATAAATTGACGTAATTTGATGTAATTCGTTAGATTGTAAATTTATTTTTATTATAAAATAAATCTATCGGATTAGATAATATCACGTCAGTTTGTAAGATTATTTTTATATAATTCTTTTGTCAAGGTAGCAATACTCTTTTTTTTTTTTCAATTAATTATACAAAAATGATCACTTTTCAAACATGCTTACTATATAAACAGTAGCATCCTATGTACTTCAAAATCTTGAGCTAAAAACATGGGTCATTCGGTTGGCAAAACAAGATGACAATAAACTGAAAGTAGGAACTCGAAATCATCATGTTTTCTTAGCCACCAGCCACCTTAATTCGTTTATATATAGTCAAAACATGAGCAGTAACTAAAGTTTCAAAATCATTCTAACAACCCAGGGGGAAAATTCCACGAACGTCACATGAGGTGGCAAATTATTCCACATTCGTGCATTGATCAAAATACAAATTAAAGAAAGAGGGTAGAACAAAAAACCAATTTGTCCCTCGGAAGTGCTGAAATCTAAAGACTCACTGACCAAAGATTTTTGGTGAAACGGGGCCTACCTTCCCATACCGATGGGATGTTTGATGGAAAGTAGGAACCACCGTTTCAGCTGCAATGCTAATGATCGATACTCTCGGAAGAAGATAAAAAGGGTCCCCCGCAGACACTCCAAAATCATTTACATGTAGATCATGTGGTGGTAAAGCCAGACACTGGATTGTTCCTCCTGCATGCTTGTCATCGACCAATCTCGAAAGCACCGCAACATGACTTCGATCGTACGTGGGAAAGTTGACGAAGAATAGGAGAGGGCAAATTAGGGTTAATAATCCACTTACCCATACTAATTAATATTAATTTATTTATTTAATATTTAAGTAGTACTGTAATCATCATCTCATTTTATTAACAATAATTTTAATCTTATATAAATATCATTAATTATTTTAATAGAATGGTAGAAAAGTTATAAGTTTATTATTATTATTTATATAAATTAGCAGCTCAACTCTAAATTATATTGACTTGACTGAAATTTTATAATGATCGAAAATGATCCACTAGATTAATTATCAGGTTTCTGCATAATTAAAGTACTGCATGGTACTTGAGTTACAGCAGTGTGCAGGCCATGATCAGTTTCTTTGATCAAAACTAGGGATCAGGACTTAATTATTCTTGAGCTACCCTAAGAACCATGATTAGAGTTGAAGCCCTTTATTAGATTCGATCGGGAGGTGGACTAAAAAATAATTTATGTCCTTTGTTAGTTGATCCTAATACTTTCCAAAAAATGTTTCTTTTTATGTTTTTTTTATACCTTTCAATATTTTCATTGACCCATTCAGTCGGGGAGTTGGTGAGGTGGAGACTTGGTTTTGGGGTGGTCGTGAGAGTTTGGTTGTGGGTTGGGTAATCAACCCCATACAGGGGAGGGGAGAAAAACAAAGTGTTTTCATCATGTATTTCTAGTTGTTTGGTTTGTAATTGGTTAATGTTATTATTTAAGAAGAAACTTTTAAATGATGCGTTTGGATGATTGAATTTAAGGCAAAATATTTAAATTTAGATCTTTAAAATCTTAAGCGTTAGCTCGGATTATGTATTTAAAATTAGATTTAGATATCAGATTTTAATGTTTCAAAATCTTAGATTTTAAATTATGTTAAGAAGAGGGATTCGGATTCCAAATCATGACATAATCTAAATTCAAATCCAAATCTAATTATAAATGTTTGAACCAAATCCAATTACAAAAATTGCCTGGCAGATAATAAAAACAGTTTTTTATTTTTATTTTTAAATTATTTCCTATTTATGTTAAAAACAAAAAAGAGAATTATAATTTCTTAACTGTTGGCCTGGACCTTAAACTTACTTTACCACCATATTTGTATATTTTCTTAATTTTGTTATCACATATTTTGAATATATAATCTGATATTAGTATATAAATGCTACTTAGCTTCTCAATATTTTCGTTCAAAATTGTGGTACGATTATTTTAACTTTTTTATTTTTTATTTAGTGTTTAAAAAATTATTTATTAGTAAAATTGTATATTTTTAATTTTTTTTTAAAAACTAAGATTTTTAAAAATATATTTAAAAAAATAAAAATAAGAACATTAAAATTCTACTAAAAGCATCCCATCAGAGTCCCCATATACTATATATCCCTATAATTTGAGAATGAATTTAGGGTTTTGGAGAAAAATCCCTCCCTATTGGATTTCTCATTTTGTGGTTTAACTATACGGGATCTACAGTCATTCCCCATATATAGGGAACAACTACAGCTCTCCATTGCATTCGTTACTCTTCCATTCTGCGTTCTTCTCTTTCGGCTCAACCCATCCCTCGAAACACCAACGATCGTAGCCCTGAATCCATTGACAAATTTTGTAAGTTTTGCTTTCGGTTTGCTGAAAATTTTGATACTTTCATTTCGCAACACCAAGATTCACAGCCACTTTTTCTCATTTTTGAAAATGTTTTCTCATTTCATACCCCGAATACTTCTTTGTTTCTCTCTTAAAAATTTTATTCCTCCCGAGGCCATGATCGAGGTAAGTATGCGATGGATAATCTGTGTGAGTGAGCTCTTTTCTATTTGGCTATCGAGAAAATCTTACATACTTTTAGATTGGTATAATATATCTTATTTTTTGTCACTCTCTCATTTAGTCATTCTTATTTTGAGCTTTGTTTGAGAAAATCAATTCTTATTTTAACTTGCATTGCCATTAAAAAAAAAATAAAACAAAAGAATTAATAGTTAAGATTATAAACAGAAGTGAGATAAAAAAATAATAAAAAAAAATTATTTAATAGAATATAAATATGAGTGTAGAAGATTTTTAAAAAATGAGTAAAAATTAAAAAAAATATTAAAAAAAATATTTTTTAATTAAATTATAAAAATTTTTATAGAAAATTGAACGTGGATGCTCTAATGGGCCCAGCGTTTAGCGGTAACTCTGGCCGGCCCTTCCTAATTAAAATGCATGTTCTCTCAAATCGTCATCTTTGACAGTGTAATGGTGACCGATTTGACAATTCATCAAGATGGAAAATCACGTTTTACAACTTAAAGGTCAAGTCGACAGTGATTTCATATCTTCAAAAACTAAATTAAAAAAATATAAAAAAATTATTCTTTTAACATAATTTTTATTTTAAAATTTAAAAAAATTAAATTATTTGTTTTATTTTATATAAAAATTTAAAAATATTATAATAATAAAAAAAATGAGATAAATTTAAAAGTTTACTAAAAACAAAACGAGGCCCCAGTTTCTTTATTAGTTTTGTTGAAGTGTCAAGAGCTAGGATTCAGTTCCAAGGTGCTTAATTCGGGTGTGCCTGCTTCCTCAACTAACATCATTTATCATTTCGTCTTCTGCATTACGTACGTGCTTGTCCTTTCAGTGTTGGGTGGAAAATGTCCATGCAAGCACGCATGCACGCCCCCAATATCAACCATTTCATTAATCTGTACGTGAAGCACGACAAAAGCATGCACGAATTGAAGCAGCATGCATGACCAGATCATAGAGAGTGCGACACGGAGAAAGACGTACAGTAGGACAGGACAACATGAGTTGAATGATCAAGTCCTTATGGAACTGGAACTCTGAAGCTGATGGGTAATGCCATTAAAAATGTGAAGTGAACAATCAAAGGGTACGAGACTGTATAAGTGGTACTGCTTATGAGCATTTGGAACTGAAAAGTTAAAGGTTTCAGACTTTCGGTCATATATCCACATGCATGAACGAACAAGAACCAATTTGTCTGCCCCATCTATGTATCTTACATTCTCACCAGCTCCCTCTCCTTTTTGACCACTTTTTTTCCTCTTACAAGGAAAGCCAGTCTTTTTGTGCTTTTGTTTGGTTGCTAATTAGCAATAAATAACATTATTTTCCCAAATTTTAAGAACTAGTTAAATCATATGTGCATAATAAAGCCGAGAATTAAGACAACCAAACAAAATTAAAGCTCAAGCATATATCTTAGCATAAAAAATTAAGAAGTTCGAGATAACAAAACTCAAGCCAGGAATTCTTTATGACATAAAAAAAAAAAAAAAGGCGGCGATTAACGCCGCTATTCTTTCATCAACAATGAATCGCATCACAAGATGCTAAACTCTTTGTTCTAACTATGACGAACCGAATCATTCCCTGAGGGCCTAAACCATGCAAAGTAAAACAAGAAGACAAAAAGGGTAGACAGATAGAGGTTTAATGGGCTCTTTTTTTGGGTATACAAAGCAAAAAGAACTCCACCAAATTATGTAGCTGCTTGATCTATGGAGCTTGAGGGAGCTTCTAAAAATGGCTGAGGAAGGTCACGGGGGAGGACCGAATCCAGGGAGATTAGGCCACTGACTCGGATTCGAAGTAGAAGCAGCATTGTTATTGCCGTTAGCGTTACCAGTGGCGGTGGCGGCGGTGCTAATACTCCACAGAGTGGTGTCAGCGGCCGTGGCGTTAGTATTGTTCAGAAAGCTCTGATGCCAGTCATGGGAAGAAGTGTTGGTCTGCCTGCTTGACTGACTCCATGTTTCTCCAGTAAAATAGAGCGGTTCCATGCTTCTATCTATGTTACCCATTGGATAAAATTGCCTTTGCTGGACTTGCCTCTGCTGCTGTTGTGACCCAAACGAAGGAACGGTAAACCGGCCTTGTAGAAGATCCAAATTTGAAGAACCCTCCAAACCTCCCCTAGCATAAGTGAGAGCTTGACTGAAAGAATGTGGTTGATTCAACGATTGAATTGCTGCCAAAGAGGATAAATACTCACCTCCCGCATAGTACGGCGAAGTTGAATGGATCGATGCCCAGATTGAAGCCAAATTACCGGGTTCTGTGGTCATTAGAGCTGGACTTGGGGTGAAAACTGGATCGGAGGGGATTATAGCTGGTGGGTTTGTCAAATTTTGTTGTACTTGCTGCGGCTGTGGTGGCTGCTGAGACCGAGAATTCTCGCCAGCAGATGAGGAGGTTTTTGCACGCTTCCCCTTCCTGCAACCGCCTCCGACGGGGACGTTTCTGAGGGTTCCTCCTTGAGTCCAGTACCTTCTACAAGCCTTGCAGTAGTAACGGGGCTGAGACAGGCTATAGTTGTTGTAATAACAAAACTTGGTGTTGAGAGACTCACAGCGAGGGCATTTTTGAGGATGATGCTGCTGATTGTTTTCAGCTTGCATAGGCTTTAGTTTCGAGTCTTGCGCCTTCATGTCTTCTGGTCCTCCTCCATCTCTCTCTTGGTGCATCTTTGTTTCTGTAAAACGTCTCTCTTATTTTTTGAGGTGTGGCCGGTCTTTCTTCTTGTGGTTTCGTCTATATATCGAGAAAGGCTGGGGGGGGGGGGGGGGGGGGGGGTTGTCTCTTCCGTTAATTGATGAGCATGCAGGTTTTTTTTTTTTTTTTTTATGAAATGAGCATGCAGGTTTTTGGGGAGGAGTCAATTTTGAGCGTTTCAGTTTTGGAAACTCAACGTGTCTATCTCTGAGCTTTGAGAATCTCTAGTGTAAAAAACTAACGGCCATCGTTACCAGCTTGTGCATGCAATCCTTTCGTTCCTCCCTGCCTACCAAATACAAGAATAATAGAGTAATAATATTAATAACTCTTATCTCTATGCAAACCCTACAATATCCCGCAAGATTTTCACCAGCTCGGCTCTTTCTCACTCTAATAAAGGAGGCATAAAGATAGAGGGGAAAGAGCTGTTTTTTCTGCTGTCTGGAGAGAGGAGTGTGTACGTGGATGAATCCAGAAAAGCAGAGATCTTAATTTGAGGGCAGGAAAGATCTAAGGCAATCGGGGTTTGAGACTCTCCTCTCTCACCAATCCTCACGATCAAAATGAAACAGGTATTTATAGAGCGTTGGAAAACTCCCCAGCTGACTGCTTTGATCAGAGAGTCACAACACGTCCGCGCACACAAATCACATCGCAGCTAACTCTACCTGAATCTTCCAAACACTCAAATCTTTCACTCCAGAGCTTTACTCACCCAAGAGTAATATTTCCGAGCCAAAAAAGAATCACACCCAAGAACTAAAGGAGAAGAGGATTACTGGATTAGATTACAGGAAGAACCACTGGGGAAGAAGGGGGAGAGCGCGAGGCGGCGAAAGAGCAGTCTAAGAAACGGAGCGTGGCGGTTGTCAATGGGTGGTGGCTGCGTCAGACATCAGCGACTCTTCTCTCTCTCTCTCTCTCTCTCTCTCTCTCGTTTCTCTTTCTTTTCATGTACAATCTCTTATCTCGACTCTTCTATTCAATTTTTCCTTTATTCAATTTTTCAGTTCTGTTCTGACTGACATCATGATGTTTGTGTTTGTGCCTTTCGGGCACCCTTCCTTGATAGTTCCGGCACCCACTTTCGACATAGACGATAGTGTCCCCCATAGTTTAGAGAATTTCTCCGTCATGGTATTTACTTGTGAATACCAAGCTCAGGGCCGGATCTCATTGTGCTTTCAACAAATAATATCGAAACATAATGACCTAAGGTTCTAGTTTATTTTAATACAATCATTTTTTAATGCAATTGATATCCAAAGAGCTTTCATAACAAGAGTTACGCACGTGTGAAATTATGGTTTTCTGTCTCGAGTCAAACAAGTCAAGCAAAGACAGATAAACAAAATAATCACATCTCAGGTGTAGATCATATATAGTGAGATACCATTATAGCACTCGAGACATTCAATTCATATACCCTCCGCATCTCAAAAAGAAAACGAAGAAGTATCAAAAGATGCGCATATATATATTTATATTAGTAGTAGTACATGTATTTATAATTTATTTATATTTTTATTTATAAAACTTATTTTGATAATATTTTTTTAAAATTAAAATTTTAAATTTTAAATTTTATTATTTATTATTTTCAACATATTAATAACTAAAATCTAAGAAGTCTTTTAAATAGATGTAACATTTTCCTATATAAAATAATTAATATATATATATACACACTGCATCCATGCCCAAGTGGCTAGTCTAGGCCCAGAAACACGCATTCAAGGATGGGTAATTTTCCAGGGATAAACGGGTCTCAATAAATCTTTCCAACCTCTCAACACTTCACATTCTATCTTTTTTTTAAATTTTTTTTAAATTTTTTTTATTAAATAATTTTTATATGAATAGTAAATAAAAAATTTGAAATATTTTAAAAAAAAAAATTTTAAAAAAAATTTTAAAAAAATATTAAAAAATATAAAATGTAAAGTGTAGATAAATAGTAGGAGATCGTGTAACAAAACCCAAACGATCTCAATAAGTCTAAAGTCTGAAGTGGGACAAGTCTGAAGTGGCAGGGAGAGGGCAGGTGTTATATCATCAGTGTGGGAGTGCCACGTGCCCCCCTCCCTCCCCCTTCTCCAAGCAAAACGTAACTGAAGAAGAGGAGCCTGCTGCCCAGACAGACAGAAATGGACAGTGGGAGGGGGAGGACCAGGTGACGCAGGCGTCCTTTCAGGGGTTACAAGTTACAACTGCTTCTTCCACGAGCACCAGCCACTCTGCCGACAGACGACGCTACCGTTTTGTAACTCCTGTTCCCTTCAGCCGTAAGGAACACCTACCATGCATATATATGTTTAATCAAACGATTATTCAAAAATAAAAAACAAAAAGAGTAAAACTTCTTGCTTGTAACGGTCGTATTCAAAAGGCCCGTCGTCCAGGGATTCTTTTTTTTGGTTGGGGATGATGGCTGAAATGGGAATACGCAATAGTGGCAGTATAATTCAATTTTACGACATATCTTTCAAATCTAATTTTGTCAGGAAAAAAAATCAAATTGGCAATTGGGGTGTACGGCAGGGGAGTTTGCGGATGAAGATGTCCCCAAGATTTTGTAAAGGTCGATGGGGGCATTTTTAACGAGGGTGGGCATTTTATCCAGTTAAGTTTGAGTGGAGAAATACTTCCATTCTATTTTATCTCATCATTATAATTTTTATATAAAATATAATATTTTATTTAATTTTTAATTTTTCTCTCATCTCATTTTATCTATCTCATTATCCAAACCTAACAATATTTTAATAGAAAGCGGTGAGCGGGTGCTGTCAGTGAGGTAGGAGGCGAGCGGGACGACACTTTCATCCATTGCCTAAACATGAAAAATGTGCTTGATGTCTTGACAAGCGTTTATTGCTAAAGGTTGACACAAACTGAAATGGGAGCGCTGTTGGGTTTTGGGAGATGGAACCCAAATTTCAGGATTCCCATTCAAATCTGGGTTGGGCTCAAAGAATCCAGTGTAACTTAAAAAATATGTTAAGCCCAACACTACTTTACACGAATGTAATGAACTTCTAACCCAATTCGTTTCGGGACAATCCATAAATACTATGCTTAGTCTATACTACAACTTTCTAGTAATAGCACTTCCCTTACCAATTCACTAATCTTGAGAGAAATGAGAAATTAGCTTTTAGCTGAAAGTATCCAAGCAATCTTCTTTTTGATCTATTCAATGTATTCATGATATTCTTATTCCTTTTACTAAATAATCCGGTACATCTGCTTCACTATAAAAATAACAATCTAAGTAAGGTATTTCTCTTCTTTTTATATGGCTTCCTAGATTCATGTTCTCTAGATTCTTTTTTTTCCTTCCTTGGAAATCCGTATCTTGTAGAACAGAACAAAAAAGAAATAGAAGCATTCAAATCTTCGCTAAAATTGGCTTTGCTAAAGTGGGCTAAATTGCCCCTGAAATTTGTGGAACATTTGATCCTATTGATCTTCCCAATAAACAGGATTTCAATTGTACTAGATTGAAAATTTTCCAATTTCGCATGCATCATACGGTGCAAGCCTCGGGTCTTCTATTCAATTGCAGTTATATGATCATATTCAAAAACGAAAGATAATTCTGTTTTTTAACATGATCTGTTACAGCATCAACTCCATAAACATTGGCAAGAAAAAGCATCATATCATCATGACCTCTCAGATATTAGAGCTATGGAAATATAGCAAGAAGAAAAACTCCCCATTAATCGCTCTTTTCATTTGGTTTTCCAGCACGCCTCCTCAATTCCACGACATCATCGTCCATAGTCTTCCCTCCAAAATCATCATCATCACGATCATCATCGTCCTTCCCAACCACAGTCTCCTTAATCTTCTGCGTAGTCTCTTTGGCGGCGTCCCACGCGTCCTTCACCGTCTGCTTCGCCTTCTCTCCGATATTCTGCACTGTCTCTGACGCTTTGTACGTCTCCTCCTTCCCCTTCTCGGTAACTGACCCCACCACTTGTTCAGTCTTCTCCTTCACACCATGCACATTGTCTTTGGCCCTCTCCTTAACATCTTCCGCTGTCTCGGCCGCTCTCGTCGCCCCTTCGTTGGATTTCTGAGACACAGACCTCGCAGTGTCTTTGGTCTTCTCCTTGGCGTCGTAAGCATACTCTTGTGCTTTCTCTTTAGCGCTCTCTGCCGTCTCGGCAACTCTATTTGTTCCCTCTTTGGCCTTATCAGCCACCGAACCCGCTACTTCTTTAGTCTTCTCCTTTGCACTCTCTGCCGTCTCGGCAACTCTTTTTGTTCCCTCTTTGGCCTTATCAGCCACCGAACCCGTTACTTCTTTAGTCTTCTCCTTTGCACTCTCTGCCGTCTCGGCAACTCTATTTGTTCCCTCTTTGGCCTTATCAGCCACCGAACCAGATACTTCTTTAGTCTTCTCCTTTGCACTCTCTGACGTCTCGGCAGCTCTATTTGTTCCCTCTTTGGCCTTATCAGCCGCCGAACCCGCTACTTCTTTAGTCTTCTCCTTTGCACTCTCTGACGTCTCGGCAGCTCTATTTGTTCCCTCTTTGGCCTTATCAGCCACCGAACCCGCTACTTCTTTAGTCTTCTCCTTTGCACTCTCTGCCGCTCTATATGCGTCTTCCTTCGTCTTTTCCTTGGCATCCTGAGAATACTCTTTTGCTTTCTCTTTGACTCCGTGTGCTCGTTCTTTGGTTCTCTCCACGCCTTCCTTTGCGGCTTCTTTTGCTTCATCGGTCACGGGCACCTCCCGGGACCAGTGCGCCGAGTCTCTGTTTCCTTCCGAGGCATGTTGGCCCTGAAACACAAAAAGAAAAGAAAAGACAAGAAAGAAGAGCATAAGCAAATTAAGGTTTAGTTAGTTAGTAGGGTCAAAGAAATGTGAAATATGAGTTAATTTTACCTCGGAGTGTTTAGAGGCGTGCGTGAAGCAAACCCTCGAGACTTTGCGGGAATATCTGAGGGAGAGTGAAGTGTTGCTGGTAGAGAAGGCCTTTGAGAGGTTGAAGACTGCGTTTATTGTCATGGACATGGCTGCCATGGTTTGCTTCTTTATCTTCACTCTTTTTCCTTTTCTTCGTGTAGATTACGCAGATTTTGATGATCATGTTGTGTTTGATTGCTTCTTATGGAGGGGAAGGCAGCGTAGGATCGTCACACGTGGGTTGATTGAGCCACGTGTTTGAACATTTGTAAACCATTGTTAGGCGGTTTGGGGAGTAGTCAACACGTGGTGCTAAGTATGCAGGAGTATTTCTCAACTGTAAAGGAAAATACTATACCTACCGACATTTGGATCGGGTTCCCTTTTTTTTTACTTAATATTTATGAAAACATTTTTTAGTGATATTGTGAATATTTAAGAATATAAAATAATTGAATGGAAAAAAAATAATAAATAATAAAATTAACAATAATTTTACAATTTCATTTCAATTAATTTAAAAAGATATATAATAATTAAAATTTTTTATTTACGATTCGGAAGGATAATTTATCTAATAAAGTGTTTATATAATATAATATAATTTAAAAAAGTTAAATTTATCGATTAAATTTTATTATTTAAATGATATAAATAATATATTTTATATATCGAATTAAAAATAAAATAACTTTAATAACGGAACCTCGGATCAAAATAGAGATATTTAAGTTACAATCCTAGGTAGGCTTCACTCCACATTTACCTCTTCTTTGGACGCCAAAAAAAGGTCAAAGCCATTGTCTTCGCCTTGGAACCGGTGAACTTTGGATGTAGGGAGTTGGACCGGAGACGTCGTTTGCGGGGCGGTTTCACTTTCACAAACTGCCAGGGTGGGGAGCGTGCCCCTGCGCTACTTTACCAAGTTCCGCTGCCATTGCTCGTGCTGGGAAGTGCACATAATGTGACCAATTCCAGGTAACAATCATGAAAACGCCATCTTTTTAAATCTCTTTAATTACCCACTAGCACTCTCAATTGTGAGAATGACTTAGGCTGAGCCAAATATATTTTTGTGATCTTTTTACGTTATAAACAGAGTTGTAAAATGCAAAACATGGTCTTTTTGCAGTTTCTTTATCAGTTTCAAGCTGACAGTTCTCGGTCAGTAATGCTTCTGCTACATTGTAAACTTTTAATTATATAATTTCAATTGATCCCCTTAGCATTTTGCAATGCACTTTATGTGCTGCAGTTTAAAGCTATAAGACAATATCCTGATCAATATCAGTATGGTTGAGGTGAAACTGCAGGCAGTTTTGAGCTTAAATTGAAACCTGTTACTCACCCAGAAAGAGAGAGTATTACGGAGTACGTAATCTACATAATATGAATCCTAGCAAGAAAGTAGTCAATTTGTTCAAAATATCATCGTGTTGAGTTCAAACTCACTAGTAATGCGTATTTGGATTTGGAAAAATTTACCAGCAGTGGATGTTTCTTTTTGCATGATGCTACTATTTCAATAGGGCATTGGGTATTTGGAATTGAAGGCTGTGAGTGGATTATTCAGGTAGACCTGGCTCAACCTTTTTAAACGAGTTCTGCATTATATGGTTTCGCTCAAGTTGATTTTGAAGCTTATTTTGTGATAGACTAACAAATCCTAGTTCATACATTTTTCTTAAGTGAATAAGCATGAGTTCAAGATACTTGGCTGAATTATTTGTCAGTAGATGTTTGTGATTAGATTACTTTCTTCTCCTTTGATTTCCTCAATAACATCATTAGCATTGTCATCTTCTTGTTACTTTTCCTTCGCTTCCATGGGATGAGATATTTCTAAGTTAAACACTTGAAACTATTTTAAACAGCCTTGAGAAGCTCAAAATTTATTTTTAAAATAAGCATTAACGAACTGATTTACATTATCATTTTCTCCCATAATGCTGAGTGTTTGGGAACTTATGAATCACAAAGTCCGATTTAGAACTGGGAACAGATTGATGAACATGTAAACTGGGATAAAGGAACAGGACTGGTGCAGATTCCCTTTTTCTTATGAAATGGCATTTGAATTGCTCTTTACAAATGAAGGATCATTTCACTGTTTCTTTTTCCTTTTTTCTTTTAGGCTTCATATAAAGAATAATTGAACCAATCCCCCTTCATAAGAACCTCCATAAACCACTTCTGTCTAATCTGGGAATGGCTTTCTATTGTGTGACCAACATTGTTACAAACTTTCACGTAACTTTCACAAAACACTCACTTTTTTTTGTCCTGGACGTCAGATAAATAGATCAATACTATATAGTTTGCAAACTTTTTCATGTAGTGTACTTTGATCCATTGGAGACTGATCATAACGTGCTACTTTATATTCTATGATTGGTGTAACTCATGCCTTTTACTGCTTGATTTCATTTTTAGCATATACCTAGACTTTTGGTTCAAAACTAAGATTGTTGATTCTTTTACTGACTATGGACTGTTACCATGACCGTACTCTCTCTCTCTTTCTCCCCCCCCCCCCCCCCCCCCCCCCAACACCTCCCACCTCTCTCTGGTTCAGGCTAGCTTCATGTAGATTTATGTTTCTCAAGGCAGTTAATGCTAGCTTGATTGCTGGACTACATTTAGTTTTAGATAATAGGGCATGCATGTAAATGTGAATCTTTTCAGGTAGCGGTTTTTTAATTTCATGGTCAGAAATATTAACAAAATAACACATAAAGAAGTCATGAATGATGAATTCGTTGCAGCTTACCCCATTTGTCATTGTAGCACAAAAGTTTTGGCCACCATTGGATGGATTTAACGTTACATTCTAGATGATTGACAGCTAATTGAGGCAGGTAACTGTCGACTAATGATTGACAGCTATAGACCAGCCTTAGGCAGGTGTTATCACCTAAAGCTTTCGGTTACATGCAGCTTACTGGATCGCCTCTATAAAAAGGCTCAGAGTCTCTTCAAAAACTCATCCAGTACAACTTATTCCTTCAGTTTCATTTCTGTTAGTTTTATGAAAGTCTCTTTTCTTCTTGTACCCCTAGAAGTACTAGAAGTTTTCCACATAGGAATACGACCATAGTGATGGTTGTAAGCTCGACTGATTCCGATGGAAACCTTTCCTCATCAGAGTGGTTTTCCCTGTAAGTCAGAGGCACCATGCTGCATAATAGGACCTTCTATAGTTCTATCTGATATGATTTCTTTTTCCTGATGAAGCTTTATTCTCAGTATTAGTAAGCAAAGCAAGTTGCATTTCCATTTTCATCGTCAGCATCATCATATGATTAACTTCCTTTTGAGGAGGAAGGTATTATGTCTGAATTTCGTATGGACTAGTTACCATGCCTATTGTTTGGATCTCTAGTTGATTACATGTTGAATTGGAATACTTTTCTATGTTAAAATCAAAATTTTCCGTAGATTCACACTATGATCCTGCATGCAAATCTCATTTCTTTTGAAACTTGCGATCATATTTAGTATATTATGTAAAAATTTGGTTGGGTATGGTTGAGATGAAAACTCTAAATGGAAAAGAGGAAGAACAAGAAAGAAAGCAAGATAAGGAAAGAATATAAAGAACATATGGCCATTACTTTCACCCATTTTGAAAGGAAAATGCATGGGAAACTATTTCTTTGGACACATAAATATACGCAACCATTCTTTTTAGAACATAAATGCATTCAATCCACTCAGATAATGATTTGGCATTGATGACTTAATCTTCCTTTCTAGGCCTACAAGGTGCAAAAAGGGCCAACTATGCTCATCCATTAAAGTACCACTTAGCTCTAAACATGCATCAGTAGAAAGATCTCCATGTTAATTACATCAGCAAGTCGATTACTTTGGCTGCAAATTTACTTCTGTTTTTTCCTGTTTGTATAATGTCTAACTTTTTCGTATTGAATGTGAAGTATGAAAAGTTGAAAACATTTTTCAGGAAATATTGATCACAGTGAAAGGCTATGACGGTCAATCACGGATTTATCTTCATGCTCGCTGCTTTAAGTCTTTTGGATTTTTTCTTTTGGGGATTATAGGTCATACATTCAGACTGGTTAACATATCAAGGGGCATACTAATGATACCTCCCAGTAAACAAAGGATTGGATAAGCACCATTAAGATACCGTTGTCTTGTACTTTGTTTCCTTCATTATCCGCATCTGCATGCATTTACAGCACATGTCATGGACTATTACTGTGTAGCGATACGGATTTATATGAATGTCTTTTTTCAAACGTTGAACCAAGCCTGCTAGCTTCTTCAGCACTATGATTGACGAAGAGATTTGTTTTGCAGGATGGACCTGACTGCATCTTTGGTCCTCAGGATCTGGTCAAACAGATTACAAAAAAGGCAGACATGGCATCAATATGACCATCCCCTTCCGTTAACAACCACCTTGAGACTTGAGTTGGTTCAAAATAAGAAGTCATTCATCATTGAATCACAAATTTCATCAATCAGGAGTTGCTCTTTTTTACTCACATTCCAAACATTATCACAATCTTTTACTCACATTCCTAACATTATATAAACTAGCTTTTAAAAACCTTTATACACCAACAACAAACACTATAAACCCCCTAACCCTTTCTCTTGAAATCAATACTTACAACCCAGCCACTCCAACCGCATGTATAGCCCTTGGGATGCTGCAGAGGAATCAGTCTGCTTTTTGAAGGGTGACCATGAATATATGGTGATTTATGGTTGCTTGTTTCCTCTGCAGAGTAAGCCCAAGTCTCGCCCACATGTTTACCATGGGGCGCCAAGTCTCACACACACACATTCCCTCCCTAGGATGGCTGTCGCTCCATTCCTCCCCTCTGCATGGCCGCATAGCCTCTGCTGACTAACCTCACAAACTGGAAACAAACTCACCACCTTTTAAGAAAATAGAAAAACAAATAAACATTCTGGCAGGATAACCTCTTCACAACCTTTGATTTCTACTTCCATTCATTTTGATATTAGCGAAACTTCATTACACATTTACACCATGCTCCGCTGCAATCATTGCCAGTATGAGGCAAGCAAACACGGGTTGTCCTCAGACCTCCTAGTTCTCCTTCTATGAACCATTGAGATTCCTTTCAGTACAATCATTATCAACAAGCTTTTAAATTGTAATAGTCGTTGGTACACCAGATGGCAGATGCCATATTTTCAAATCCTTTCATGAACTTTTTGTCACCCTCGAAAGAGAACAAAACACTCTGTTTATGCAAAGTAGAAGCACCACCATTTGAGCCCCTTTTCAAAGTACGTTGACTGGAAGGCTACTGCATTAAGAGAAAATAGAGGAAGAGTTTTCGTGTTAGATTTTCAGTGATAACTTTGAATTCTAACGCTGTACTGTTGCTGAGAACTTTCATCATCCGAGACTGCCGTGTTTTAAATTCAAGTGCTGCTGCTTTGAACGTTGCAGCTGTTTATGATTCGAATTCGAGTGTTGTTGCTGTCTGTTCAAAATTCAAGCGCTGCTGATTGGAACTGCTTGTACTGTTAACTTTCGAATCCAAATTCTGTTCATCCGCAGTTGCCGAGATTGCTGTAGAATGCAGGTTAACAATCCAATTTAGGATGATGTGGAACTGGAACACAGACGAGGCCGCAAATGTTGCCTAGCATCAATGGAGTCTCGGTCTGAACAGATGTTTACCTGCCTAGTATGAAGAGGAAGATGAATGAAAACGCAAATTTTTTGAAGTCATTTACACAATTATTTTATGATGTAATAATTGTAAAGCTGTTTAGTATTTGCCATTTTTTCGTAATCTTTAGTACCCAACTTCATTTATGTGTGATTATCCTGTTAGCTCTGGCCATCTTTACTAGAATAGAAGTGAACACGACCTATTTAATATAATAATCTCAGAAAAATATAATCCATCGTATTTTCATTCTTAGCTTTTTATTAATTTTAAATGGGACGATAAATCATTTGAGATGATTAAAATATAAATTAAAAGGAATTCTCTCATCCGGTTAAATTAAGGATAATCACATCATCGTCATCGTCATCTTGCTGATCCTTCTCAGGCTTTGGACATTGATAAGCCTCTTCCACACTTTCTCCTGCTCACTGTCCCAAGCCAACCCAAATTCCAACCTAAGAACAAGAAGCATGGCCGCTACTTCTGCAACTCTCGCTTCCCTGTCCTTTCTCTCCCTCTACACCACCACTCCTCGCCCCTTCCTCTCCAAACCCGCGAGACGCTTCTTTTCCGAACTTACAAAACTCCATCTTTTCCACTCCTTTTCCGCACGCCCAACCCCAACCCGAAAAAGCCAAATCTTCCGACATCGACACCTCCTCCTTCGACAACTTCAACCCCAAGGATGAAAACGACACCGTCTTCAACCCTCCCGAACCTCCTGAAGGCTTAATTTGTTCCTCCACCTTCCTTCGACAAGCGTCCCATGGAGACAGAAGAAGAAATCGCCATAGCCTACGAAGAACTCTTATGGCCCAGCGTACAGTGGAGAGAGCTATCTGGGAAATGACATTTACGTTATGGGCTCTAAGGTCAAGAAGACGACTGGGTTCGGGTCGAAAGCGAAGAAGGAGACGGTGAAAGATGGATTCGAAGAGAGAGTAGTGCAGGTGAGGAGGGTGACCAAGGTGGTCAAAGGAGGCAAGCAACTGCATTTCATGGCCATTGTGGACCTGTCGTGGTGGGTGACAAGAAAGGCCAAGTGGGTGTTGGGGTTGGGAAGGCCAAGAGGTTGTTACGGCTGTTAAGAAGTCCGCCGTGAATGCCAGGCGGAACATTGTCTCGGTGCTGAAGAACAAAGTCATCTCTGTAGATTTTATACACCTGACTTTGTGACGAAGGCTTCTTGTATTGGTGAGGAAGAAAATTAGTTCACCTTTGACCAGAACTTTTGTAACAAAATGACTCCTTTTTGACTTTATACTTCATATTCCAAATTGAGAAAATATATTTGAAATAGTAAATTTTGCGACTGCCCAAAATTATTTTTAAAAAATTGAATAATACAAGAGATTTATATAAAAAAATTTAATTTTTTAATAATTGATCTTATTTTTTTTCAAAACAATTATGTGATATTTATACATTTTATAATTATGTGTAAAATTACTCTATACAATTCTCGTGTAGTCTTTTATAAAATAGTAAATTTTACAATGAAAAAATATTAAAAAAATCACTTTTTTGGCGGACCCATTTTTTTACAAAGGTCCCTTAAGCTTGCAGCCTTGCACAACTTAAACGTGTACGTAACATTACTCATTTCCTTACCGATATATTCACAATCTTTCTTTAATAAGATGATAAGAATTGACCACTGATTTTAGGTTTTGATGGTCATGGCCAGAAGTCATTGGAAGCATTCCTGATATCAAGAGGTGCAAAATTTAAAATAAAGAATATCAATTACTTAACAAAGAATTCTGAATTATGTGTAGTTTCCAACAAGACCTAAGTAAACCAAGCAATATATCACTTGGTGTAACAAAGCAATTTGAACTCGCTACAGAAACAATCAGAAAGCAAAATGAGGCAGTGCTGTATGCTGGAATTTCGTTCCATTTACATTTAGTTGTAATCATACAAGTCTAAAAAAACTGTACCCCCCGCCCCCCCCAAAAAAAACTGTAGCTTGGATAGATTGAAAACAAGTATATGCATCCTTTTGAACTGTTTCTTCTAAACAAAAAGGTTTATCTTTAACCGTCACTTGGCGATTGACTCCGGACTGTTTTGCGTATTTTGCCTCTATTCAGAACCACGAAATGTAACTGGAACTATCAACCAAACCTGCGCATTTTCACATGGGCACACCGATAAGTCTCATTTCCACAACTTCACACAGTCGTCCTGACATGCGGAGGCAACCATTCCAGTCTGCGGTGAATCTGCTAGTGCAGCAATTAACCCGTCATGAGCTGGAACCGAACATGTTTTATTGTTCTCAGTTGGATCCCACAACTCCAGAGACTGCAAGAAATCATGGACCATTAAATCTAACCAGAGGAGGATATTGTGTACAGATACATCCAGGTAGCAGTAACAGATTACAAAATGAGTGACTGCTAAAGTTGGCCTCTAGTCATTAAAACTGAGATAAAACGACATGATGTTGACACTAGTCTATTGTATTTACCGCCGACATGTTGCCTTCTCTTCGCAGTTATTTTTCCAGTTATCATGTAATCACATTCTAATTGTTATCATTTATTTGGACAAACAAATAGAACTTAAGATTAACGAGCCATTTACCTTATCACCACCAATGATAAGGAGCTGTGAATATCCCGGATGAAATGTGCATGACTGGAATTTCTTGCCATTCGAACTAAGTTCATGTATGCATTTACCGCCTGACATAGCTGACCAAACTCGTGCACTGTCTTCACTAACAGAGGCAATATACTTCCCACTAGTATCCCAACAAATTGAAAGAATATCTTTGACATGTCCCTAAAGGAAACAAAATGTAAAGAACAGAGAACGAATCCAAACATAATAATCTATCTGCACTACACGATTGTATGATTTACCTTCAAGTAGAACTGGATGCTGTCAGTCTCTACATCAATTAAATTGATAATGTTTCTTTCAACAGTGGCCAAAATCTTTCCAAATTGTGGCTGGAATCTGACTTGTTTAGTAGCTCCCTGCAGTTACTCCAAAAGGTAGATTGAGACATTGATAAATAGAAATGCAAGAAAAGTTTGACTACATAACAACTAGTATGCGGCAAAATGATTTAAAGAATGTGAAAATGTTTTGGGACATTAAAACACAAGTGCTTTCATAATGTTTTTCCAAACATGTGAACAAATCCCTGCGCCATGAAGACAATAAAATTTATGGAGTTAACTCACTCTTTAAAGCCTCATTTGACATTTCCCTGTATTGTACACATATTAAGGCAGTTCATTATATGCCTATCCCCTTTAAAAAAAATCAAGGGAATCATTAAGTTGACCCTTCTCAACATTTGGAACCAAGAAACTAAACCAATCGTAAGAAATGCTGAAAACACCAATACGATATATAACTGGTTAAAGCCACTCACTTTTATGCTACTATGAAATTAATCATGCACCATAGTACTTTTGTGTTTCTAAACTGATGTTAGTGACAACAACAAATAAATGTAACTACACACCTGTTGCTACTTGAATTTTAGCATATTTTGATGCTTGGATTATATTCTTATAAGTGGAAAGCTCAAGACCTGACCTTAGAGAGGCGTGTCCAAGAATAGTTGTTGATATTCCACAGTAGAATCTCATTGTTTTGAGCACAAGAGCAAAGGAGGTCCAGCTTTTGTGGGTGGAAATCCAGTGACATTACTTGTTGAGCATGCCCATGAAGCTTATACGATGATTTGTTCGGCTACATAAAATCATAAAACCCAAAAGATAACTTATCTATGTTGAAGGATTTGATTTTCAATTATATTTCAATTTGATAAAGCACACTAACCTATAGAATCAAATTCTTAAAATATATGTATATATATTCACATTCTTATTGATATTCTTCAGAATACAAGCTACAATTAAAAAGTTGGTAGAACAACAGATGCAAAGCTTGGACCTATATAAGTAAAAGAATGTTCAAATTTAAAAATAAATTCCAACTAAACATACAAGTAGGCCATAACAACATACAAGAATGATGTATATCTGTTACTATAAAGAATTTAAAACCTCAAAGTATTATAGACCTATGACACAATTTGAACTGAAGTAAAATATGTTAGATAAGGGCAACGTGGGTGAGCATCTCATGTTGGATTTTCATATAGATAAGAGCTAATGAGATTAATGTTTCGTAGAAGCTAAAAAAAAAAGATACTGAATTTTGGGGAAAAGAAGAAGACAACAAAAATTGTGGACAAATCTAGGTCCATTACCCAAAATTAGGACCTTCAATGTCAAAATTCCTTGCATTAATTCTAAGGGAAAACAAACAAGGAAAAGGGGCATTCGACGGGAATGAAAGTAAAAGAAAACTGACGTCCAAAACAAGAAGACAGATGCAGATCACAACCAACATCAGAATTGGCAAGAAAAAGCTTACCTTTGCTGCATCCCATATTCTCACAGTTCTATCAAGGGAAGAAGTAGCAAAAAGAGTTGAATTTGGTCTAAACCGAAGATCTGTGATGAGATGAGTATGCCCTTCTGAAGTACTAATGGAACCATAGGTTTCCATGTCCCAAATCAAAACCTGGCAGTGGAAAATGAATAGCTCAGGACTTATGCAAAAGAAAGACAAACTAAATCTAAATGACGAAACACATCAAAACCACCTTCGTTATATTCCCTGCACTAGCTAACAACTCCCCATCTGATGAAAAGTGGCAGCACAACAAGCCGTTGCTGCATTGGAGGGTAATAACCTCTTCAAAAGTGAAGCCTATAGATGGTGACAACCATTGTCTTAGAACAAATATCAATAAATCTTGAAAGATATTATTGCTAAGATTGCATCATATCCATTTCAGTACCCTATATCACGCATGTTTAATTGAAAGTATTTCAGCATAATTTCTGATACATACCATATTCTTCCCAACAAGCTACTGCAAGGATAGAGGAGTTACCGTTATACCCATCTTTAATGCAAGCAACAGAAGGATGTTTTGAACTTCCAGTGCTTGTACTATCAGAACTTTGATCATTATGGGACAAGAAAGATTCAACATTTTCCACAGGTTTACCTTCAGTGTTTTTAAAATCCTATCATGGGGAGATCATTAAGAGAGCAGCAATTAGAAGACATCATCTATGAATATGATGGCCTCATTTGGACCATCATCTGAGTCATAATCATCTTATCAGGAAAATGGATTCTGAAAATTTTAGATGGAATGTCAAAAGCATAAAAAATCTCTTTGAAAACCATTACTGGGACAAGGAATTTCTCCTATAATAGATCAAAGGCCACCATACCAAATGACATCTAAATTCAACTGAGAAAGGCATCGATGCGAATATTTAAGCTTCACTCCTTTACTTTTTCTCGATAACCCTGATATATCAAGGCTGTGTTTCAATAAAATTATAGGCGATGATGTCATTCCTCTATGTCAACAGACATTTCTGGGGCTTTCCCCTTGTCCTTCTGTTTAAGATTTTTACATGAGTGCATGATGAAGATAGCTTTTTCCAAGCCATCACATGGCAATTTACTTCTTCTGTATATGGTTTCTGGTTTTGGTTGGTCATAAAGTATTAAAACTATATACAATAGGAAGTGGAGATTCTTATAAAAAGGAATTGTACCATAAATGGTTGTGTTCCTGTTCTATAACATTTGTTTTTGTTACATATCCTGGTTGGCATTGGGATCAGTAACAAGATAAAGAATACACCAAAATCAGCTTTAAGTCTAAGCTCTTCGCTATGATTTTCTTGCTACCCCATCTTTGTCGGCTTAGCTGACTGAATTTTCCACAACTTTAAATGATGTTCACTAGGTAAATTTTAAGATCCAATGTTTATCATAAGTTTGACAGAGTGCATATGCTTTTAAATCTTTATCATTGCAGATAATCCCACAAACTGTACAGGAGAAGTTCTTGGTATGTAGACATGATGGGTAAACAATCAACAGAAGACTAAATATGATTATGTTATCTATGTAATGATCAGGATATTGTTTCAGTGTCTAGGAGTTGACAAGTAAGAAATTTCTTAGGCAGCTGTTGCCATTGCTTTTGGATTCTTTACTTATCAGATGAACATGTAGTTAATCACCACAAAAGTGAAGTCTAGTGTAACTAGTCCAAACCACGCCAAATGAAAGCATGTGAAATAAATAGTAGGGTGGTTGTGTGGCTGTCACATTTTTACATGATTTGCACAAAATGCGAGAACAAAGTCATGTCATAACTCCAGCTTCTTTCATAAAAAGGGAAACCAATCAGATAAAACATGAAAGTCATTGTTTCCCCTAACCTGCCCATTCTTCATAGAGGATTCTATGCTGGGAAGTATCAGATTCGGACTACCAAAATTGACAGGGCTTCCCGAAAAAGTGGATGCCTGTTTTCCATGTGTACTTGACGGTACTTGATGACGTTCTAGGGTCAACATCTGAAATTGCTTCCGAGAATTTGCTTCCTGCAAAATGAGTTTGGTACCAGGTGTCTGTGTCCCATAATGTGATGAATCTGATCAATGCTTGACAGAATTTAGTAACAGTGACAAGATAGAATGCAGAAATGCCCGCTATGGGTTCCTTAAACAAGAATGTGATCACAACTTACAGTTAAAGGCCATCCATTCAGTGGTGCAGAATTGATTCCTTGATCCATCCCTACAAAGATTAAAAATTAGGCATTAAAATGTCAAATAGACAAAACCATGCCCTTTAATGACGTAAATCAGTGAAATATTCCTTTCTAATTTTCCTTCCATTTATTGGCAAGCTAGAACTTAAAAGAGCTAAAGTGCCAAATTAAAAGGCCTATCAAACCATTTGTATCCAGTGTCACTAACTGGTTGAATGATTGCTTGATTAAAACTTAGACAGGATGCAACCAAAACTACATGGTATCATGCCCACCATTTCGCGCCATGGAGTACAACCATGAAAGTCAATTAAATCCACTCATCATTTCATCACGCACATCACTTTCTAGTAGAGATTGCATGGATTTACTCGTCCTGGACCACTCCCCAGAGAAAATAGGAAAAGAAAAAAGACAAAAAAGGGAAATAATTACAATTTGTTGTTAGGCCACATAAGTGTAAGAGGCATTTGTTTGATGTTGAAGGCATAGAGGTCTTGAAAAGAGTACAGTGGATTAACAATAGAAGCAATATAATTTATCATCGGTGTAGTTCCTTCTTAAGACAACAAAAGGCAGAAAAAGCAAACAGCACATATCATCTATCTTTTCAATTCCGTAGCAATAAGTTTTGTCGATAACTAACAGTACGGTAAATTAGCTAAGCTGATACCCAAGATTCTCCAAAGAAATGCAAATCTAGGATAACAAAACCTGCATCATATGGCCCAGTTATTGGGAGTTCGGCTTCTGGTATTCCATACAGCATGGGGTCCATAGGTGTAGTTTTCTCCATGCTAATGTCCTGCACGCCCAATAAAAACAATGTTCAGAGTTTTAGAAGCTTGGAATTTTGGTGAATTTAAAAAGGTTTGACAATCCTCTCACAACCTGAATTTGAGCCCACTTATGAGTTTGTTGCTGTGGATGGCTGACACATGAATAAGAAATTGTCAAAGGGAAAAGGTTAAAAACCCTCCACATTTAAGTGAAGCTAATTAATAGTGACCGGGATCATGTATTCAACCCTCTTGATGTATGGGAAATAATTTCTGAGAGTCCCCATGAAAAACTTCATTTATACTAGAGCCGCGAAACAAAGGAGTTTAATGCTCCTTTCATTAAACAAAGACAACTCTGAGAAAACATTTCTTTTCAGGTGAAATGATAAGCTCCAATCGTCTGTATGGGTACATGGGGTGTATTGGAACCAAATAAACTGTATAAATAGCCGCACACTAAAATCCGTTTGACATGATACAAAGTTGCAAATGTATTTTAAACTACCTTGAACCGACTGCAGCTGACATTGGGAAACTCGGTTTATTCACATCAAGTGGACCCAAATAGGGATTAAAGGTTTCAGTAAGACGTCTGAGACAGTCTTCCTCATACATTTTTCGAGCCAAAATGCAAGCAGATGATGCCCCAAATTTGAGATGGTCCGCAATGACAGGTAACTGTCCGGGCCCGTGCCAATCCATCGCTACCTGTGGGATTGTTGAAGGGATTCTCTGTTGATCATTATGTGTCATTTGTGTAACCTGATAAATCATGGAACCTCCTACAATGCACCATGTTACAACAAAATTAAAGAAAATGACGCCCCAAATTTGACAAAATTACCACCTTAACAGGGGCCTCTTCCTTGGCTGGCTGGTACTCCAGTTGCCTAAAGGCATATACGTCATAAAACATCGACCACCATTCATGCAGGAATCCTTCCGTGGAATCAATATCTGGAGACGAGAATTGCATTTCTAATGATTGACTTGTCAATGTAAACATCAAACTGACCCAAAAATATCATTTGCAATGCAGAGAGCAAGAAGCGTCGCCTAATCAGAAGGGAACAATTACAATGATCTATAATGCAAGATTTAATACCTCAGGGGGCAAGCATTAAACAGTTACCCCCAAATTCTCAATTCTTTAGGAAAATTACAAAGAAACAAAGGAAATTCCAGCTAATAGAAAGAAAATAATATATAAACACTCCAGGAGTACATCTCAGTAATAATTAAATAACTTTTTCATCCTTTATAAGCATATTGAAATGAAAAAAGAAAGAAAGAAAAATACATATAACGTTTTCTTTTATTGAAAAATGCATATAACGTAAATAGGCATGTAAAGAAAAGAACATTACCTTGCTCAAAAAAAAGAAAAAAAAAAAAGAACATTACCAACGTGAGTTTCGCCAACATTGGCCTCACTTCTGAAAATTGCAGCAGTCTTGTGCATTTTCCTTTTCACCATATAATCATGCAAATACAACTCAAACCTATGGCCCCGGTCAAATCAAATAAACACCGCTTAAGCATTAAAAAAGAAAAAAAAATGGGAAAAAGAAAAAAAAGTGACCCACATATCCACCACTGTGGAAATTAAACACCATTGAAGGAAAGAAACTCACATCTTCTCTGCATCCCAGTCATTACTCAGAGCCATGATCTCTTTCTAACACACCACCTTCTCAAGCCTTCACCAAAAAGATTAACTGAAAATTGGGTTGGGAATATACGTAGAAAAAATAGATGACAATACATCCATATTTAGTATATGCAATTCTAGCGTGACCCACTTGAGGTTTCTTACACAGACAAGATGGAGAGGATGGTCACCCCAAGCCTGCTAAGCAGCAAGTGACAGTGCCATGCAAAAGCGAACCGAAAGTAAAGAGAGAAAGAAAATGGAATTGGTTTTCTTGGCGAGAGAGTGAGAGAGAGGAGGTCTGCGGGACTTTATATACAAGGCGAAGAAATTGGATGGACGGTGTACCATGTGCGCTTCTTGCCCCATGGCCACGGAGCAGCTTCTGTACGGAGAGGATGTACGGACTATTTGTAGGACCCACATTGCAAGTGCCTTTTTTTCTGGATAACCAATCATACAGCGCCCTATCATTTCACTATTTTAGCCTACTTATCATGACGTGATATTAATATTTAATTATATTTTATTTATAAATTTATCATCTAATATCATGAGATAATAAAATAACAATAAAAAAAAATAATAAATAAATTTTTTTAAATAATGATATTTATCATTTTAATTTTCATTATCTCATGATTTGATATTAAATAATTAAATACTATTTATTATATTTTATTTATAAATCTATCATTTAATGTCACGTTATAAGATTATGTAAAAATAAATAAATAATTTTTTTATTTTAATAATACTATTCATCATCTCAATTCTCTTGCATTATTTATGATGTGGCATCATCATTAGATTTTTTTTTTTCCCTGGAGATGCTTTTATTTTTTATTACGACGTGAACAGAAATAGCATTTCTCCTTTCTATATTGGCGATGTGTCACTTTTTATAGCAGAATTTGTAGTAAGTTTAATAATTTCTTTACAACAATTATCTCCAACTTCTCCATTTTTACAAAAAATAAATAGGAAAATTTGGAAGGATTAAAACAGTTTGAATTCTTATTTAATAAGGTAAAAAAAAATATATACGAAAAAAAATATTCTCTCTTAAGAAATAATACCACACTGAAAATTGCTAGTTGCATCACATTGATAGTCGATAGATACAATTTTCTAAATATGCTATTCATTATTATTTTATTTTAACCATAATCTTTTTATTTGATTAAAATGATGTTCTTCAACAATTCGTAAGTCCTAAAACACACGAGTAATTCTACTCAACTGCCTTCTTTCCACATACACCACACGAAATGATGATGTGATTTTTTAAAAAAAAAAAAAAATCTATTCATCATTTTAATTTTTATCATCTTTTTGTCATTTCATAAAATGACATTAAATGATAAGTTTATAAGTGAAATATAATAAATAATTTTAAATCATCTAATGCTACGTTATAAAATGATGAGATGATTAAAATGATGAGATGATGATAGAAGTTGAGATGATGAGTAGTATTATTTTTTTTTTTTTTTTTTTTTTTTTTTTTTTTACCGCAAACACTTTGGTTTTGGACCCTAAATTCCCATACCCATACCCAAATCAGAGCGCAAGGTGGATTATTTCGAATTTTGTTTCCCTCCCCCACGTTCTTCCTCCCCCAGCCTTCATCGTCATCGTCTAGGATCTCCAACGAGAACGACCAACCGACCGACGAGACTGCAAAGCTGGCCACCAGCAGCAAGGAAAATACTTCTTCACTGCTTTTTGAAGAAACTGAGGTTTGGATACCTATTTTGTTCCACCTATGTTGGAAAGCGAGCATGAAAAGTGGGCTAGAGGTTTTCACACGAATGGGGATTACTTCCCTGAAGGAGACATGGGATGGGGCCAGTACCTTGGGGAAGAAAAGGAGTTGACCATATGAGATGTGATGGTGGAGATGTTACTTGTAGCACTTGGGAAAGTGGGTACTATTGCTTCAGGTGATATCCACTGGTCTACATTCTCATTGGTTTCAAGCCATCTACTCGAACGAGCTTGGAAAGAGACTAATTTTGGCATCTGAGGACTAATGGGGAGAAGAAGTTCTCAAATGGGAGAAGATGAAATCGTCATGGGAGAGGGATTTTTCCTATGGGATTTAGCTGATGGGAGAAGATGAAATCGTCATGGAGAGATTCATGGGAGGAAGAGGAATAGGGATTTTTTCTTAGGATTTAGCAATTGAACCGGACGGTAAGTAGACGAGGTTTGCCACATCCCGTGTGGTGTGTGAGCTTAAAACCGTATGAAGAATAGAATTTTCGTCTAAACATACATGCATTAATGGAATGGCCGCCCTGAACTCAATATCATCAAAAAGCTATATTCGAAAAGACAAAAAAAGTAAGCTTCGTTTGTTTTCGAAAAATATCTTATCTCATCTCATCTCAATCTTATCATTATATTTTTCTTAATTCTAATACAAAATAAAATAAACAATTCAACTTTTTTAAATTCATCTCATCTTCTCTCACCTAATCATTACAATTTTTTTAAATTTTAATACAAAATAAAATAAACAATTCATCTCATTTCAAAAATTTTCATCTCATCTCCGAAAACAAATGAGCCCAAGTTGAAAGTTTGATACAAGGATGTCAAAAGACTTTGCAAAATAAATGACATTTTATGTGATATATTATATTTATTTTATAATATGATAAAATTTTTCTCCTTCACAACCTACTGCCTACATAAAAATTTTGGATTAACTTCAACCAGTCTAATTTTATGAAAAGTAATGTTAGATATAATAATAAATTATATAAATTTCGGATTTTTTTTTAGTTATTATTAAAAAATTAATTTTTTATATAAATTTTATATTTACTATTTTTCGCTTAGTAATTTATGCCAAGAAGCATAGGTGCGTGTGCAGTCACAGCGCACAAACCCAGATGCTATCACAAAAGGAAAAGGGCGGCTCTCGTCAACGTAACTGCTGAGCATATCAATATTTTGTCCTATTTTGCAGCAACAAAGCAAGCCACTCTTGAGTAATAACTGATAAACGTTGCGTTGGGTTAGTCAGGTATTTTCAGTGAGTAGTAATAAAAAAAATAATTACAGAATATTGAATAATAATAAATAATATTAAAAGATAATAATAAAATAATAAATAATGTTAAGAATATTAATATCCAGAACTAAAAAATATAGGCTAGCAACATATTCCAATTGAAAAAGCGTTAAGGAGCCCATTGGCAATGGCAATGGAAATGGAGAAGCTAGGCATTTCTCATCTACAACAAACACGAATAGGATTCAAAGGTGGAGAGGAATAAATGCAAAAGAAAATGAATAATAAAAACAGGGTCGGGGAGGAGTTATAACTTCTATATACGTAATGCTCTTCAAGCATTTGAAATCATAATAACAGAAAGATATGAAGTTCTTGTTGCAGTTCCCCTGCTGCTCGTGTTTCTGCTTCATCGAGGCCAAGAAGAGCAAACATGAGGAGAAGGAAGGAAAGAGTACTGATTGATACATGTAAGCACTCCAGCAATTCTTGCAAAAACAATGGAAGAAATACTGTCATTTGCTCACTGTTCTTTCAGCCTTTATCTCCACATGATTCCATACTCCAAAGGAAAGCATCATAATCATACAGTCCTTCCAAATGAATTGTTACTAAGAATCCTCTTGAAGTTCTTTCTTCCCAAACTTGATGATGTCGTATTTGCTCGTGATGCTGTAAGAGAAACAAGTATTTGTTGTTTCGGCTTTTCTCTGGACAATCATTTGGCACCAAGTCCATCTCCCGCATTTGATGTTCAACAGAATCCAAACCAGCCTGTGCAAGAAACCTCCAGAAAATCCAACAACAATTCATGAAAATAAGACTCCACAGAAGCTATCCAAAGTGGGCACTTTAGAAACTAATAAACAGAGCGTTGCTTTGCTTTATTTTAGGTTTTTTTGGATGCCTGGTTTTGGTCTTTTATATTATTTGTAAGCCCAGGTTTATGTCTGTAACCACAGTTTTTCTACGTCACAAGTGAGGGCTATTAATAAATTTGATATACCATCCTCTAAGTTAAAAATATATATATATATATACATGTATAACCCTTTTTACATGTCATTCTCACCCTATGAGAAATCGAGTGTATTATGCTCTTCTGTATAGATAGACGATTGTGTGTCCTTAATCTGAAGAACTATCACTAATTTAAAAAAATGAGGAATATATATTTACTCTTTTCTTTTAAAAAAGACAAAAAAAAATTGCAGAATCATAGACTTCCTCGCAGATATCTGGACAAAATTTGGCACATCCCAAAATATTGAAGGTCATTTGTATTCATTCTTTGATGACAAAGTATCATATATTAAAAGCAACTATTTTCATAGATCTTTAATGGCAAACATATAACTTGAAAATTCATGCAGATGTAGTAGTTTCACAAGACCTTACACAACCCCCTGCCCCCAAGAAAAAAAAAAAAAATCCAACCATTTTCTCATTGAAGATATGAATCATTAAATTGTTTCAACATAAAATGATTTGTTGAAGCCTTGACAGCAGCCATTACAATAAGAAATTAGACATGAATTCCCTATGACTATGAAGATTAGCCACATTAGCCGATATTAAAAAAAAAAAAGATTTTTGATTTCTCTCAAAATGTCTCGCCAATGCCAAAATTTATTTTGCAGGAAACTGAAAGTGCTGTCTGTGGGAGCTCCTTCTTCCATTAGTCGATTTCTGTCCATCATCCTAGAGAAACTTCGTGGCTGTGCTGTCGAACCCAAACTTGCGCCGGTTGTTTCTGTGTCAGAGAGAGTGTGACGACACCGTGGTGGGTAAGCCTCTGTTTTGCCATTCTTTCATTCTTGAGCTTCGGTTTGTCAGGCTGGATTTTGTTCATTTTATCCCTTTTGGCGGTGGGTTTGAAAGGGATTACAACCTTGGCGACTTGTGTCCTCCACAACAACTTTTTTATGCCATTTTTTCATTTTTTTTTTCTCTTACTTGTAGTGGTTAATTGGAAAGGAATTCACCACAAAACAAGTTTATGAAAGTTTCTGATGAAGTTATTTGGTTAAAGATATTTACTTTAAATCATAGCCGTGCATTAATATGAGCTTTGAATTTTGGATGGGCCATTCTCTACCCTCATTTAGTGACATGATCAGCATATTGACTTTGTTAGCTAGCTTTCTCATCCTGAAGTACTAGATATAGGTGGCCAACCGGATCAAGCAAACGCACCCTTCAAACTCAGAGATATGAGTATTTCTTGCATAGTAGTTTCAAACTCAGAAATCACCTGCTAGGTTTCGACCTCAGGAATTGGGCAAAACACAGAAAAACAAAAATGGGGCAAAAAGGAGGCTGATAGTGGATTTCGGAGGACATCAAAACAAAAGAGGTAGATGTGCTGCGAAGTGCGAACGCACGATTTCAATAAGACTGGCGTGGACACTATGGGTACACGGGATGTACCCCTCCCGGGTGCAAGAATCATTTTTCTCAAACAAATGCCATTTACCAGGACAAGTTCACCAAACAACCTTGATCCAAGTCAAAATATACAAAATTCCAAATTTGGCTCTATTCCACCATTGCCAGCTCTTAAATTACATGCAAAATACTTCATATCACCAAAATTCTCATAACCACATATGGAGTCTGGATAGTGGCCGAGTAAGGTTCTGTTTGGCTGTTAAACTCATCTAAATTTAACTCAATTCTGTCTAATTTTAAACTAAGTCTAACACCCAAACATTCAATTTTCAAATTATTAAACTCATCTCAACTCAACTCAACTCAAAACCTTTTTCAATTCAACACTTTTTTACATGTAAGATCCATAACATTTTTCAACTTTCTATCAATACATCTAAACTCATCTTAGACAGACTCCACAAAACCTATTCTACCATCTCAACTCATTATTATTCATAAAGAAGCTAATATTGTAGACGAGTAAAAGCCTGCACTGGGACAACTGGTAAACTTTTTTCGGTTTTTTTGGAGATCACTTTAAATCATGATCATTCCTTTGTTTGTCAATAAATGCTTTAACTCATATTTGATCAGTAAGAGAATGTGACATAATACATTTTTTGGACGTGTCGATCAGCAGAAAATTTTGACACATTTCAGTCTTTCTTTAGACCACTTCTTTCAGAGGACATGTAAACATCTAGGCACCTATATTTACATGCATACATGTGAAATGTTTTAATCAGACATCTCGAATCTATGGGGGGTAAGCTTTTCATGCTGGATGAAATGAAGACGTTAAGAAAGGCAATACAGCCAAGTAGACATCTAGAATGAAATGTTTCACATTAGCAACTTTCTAATTTCCCATGTATGCAGGACCTCTAAGGCCAGGATCTTGCAGGACTCCCCATTCTCTCTCTTTCAGATACTGCAAAAGTGGCTGCGGCTCAATTATGAGGTCTGTCACAGCACCACATCCTAAGGGGACAGGTCTTTGGTAACCATGAAAGAGCTTCTCCCTTCGGAGTTCATCTGCACCATAAACACGAGGAAAAGCCTGATGCAGTGGCGGGCTCTCCATATACACACCTGGATTATAAACCATAGGATTTCCCCATGGATCAAAAACACCAAAATTGGAAACTTCACAATGTTGGAAGTTTCCGGGGTTCTCAGGAGCATAACAATGAACCGGCAATGTATAACTATTGACTTGCTGAGAATTGTGACTTTCTCTGTATTGACGAAGCCATTCAGAAGAAGTCATTCGACATGAAGGTGGGTAATTATTCATGAAACCGCCAACACTGTGACCATAATCAGGATGCCCATGAGGAGCAACCCAATTTGAAGAGCTTGGTACCTGCGATGCTCTGGAAAAATCATTTGCTCCACTACCGTCTCCAGAGGTTCTGCAGTCCACAAAGTTAGATTGAATGCCACTAAACCAAACAGCATCATCGGGCAATAATGGAGCAGAAGGCACTGGAGGTAGGTAAGTAGGAGATGAGTAATTGAAGATTGCAGAATCCTCATTTTTGTTTATGGAAAGACCAGCCATGGTTGTAAAAGTCATTTCCTCAATAGGCTGAAGGCTATGTTTACTCGCATTACTTGTCTTCCCCCTATCATTGCTCAAACTTCCTCCATTGAAGACCCAAGCACTGAGAGAGGGAGGCCCAGCAGAGATGGGTTCTAACAATGGGTGTGCTGATGTATCCTTCTCGTGAGACTCCTGATGCTTCAATGACTGGTTGCCCCGGAAATAAGATACGTCAGCATGGAAAGCTAAAGGATCACTCTGGGCCTGGTTTTGCTCATTAAGTAGTGATATAGCTCGGCGCAAGCATTCATCAGAAGGTACATTTTCATCCCCTGAATCTTTTGGAGACATTTGACCGTTCATGTCAATAGAAGTGGAAAGTGGTGCTGAGTTATACCTTGAGAGAGGTTTGAAAAGAATGACTTCTTCCTCATCTGCAGCAACTGATTTACCATTCACACAGGGGTCATTTGGACATGCCTTCAGGATCTGTTCCTCGCTTTCTTTTGTGGCTAAGTAAATATCCTGGCTAGGCTCTTTGACTTTAAGATCAGAATTGGGTAACTCTACTTTTTCTGATTCTTTTCTCTCTGACATTTCATCTGACTCTCCAATGTAGAATTTTCTTTCTGATTTATCATACAAAAACCACTTTTCAGAATCATTTGATCTTTCTGCAATCCTCATTGCAGCATTAATGATGCGGTGAGCACGACATTCAGCACCACTTTCAAAACTGTGTACGTGTTCCCAAGGAGTTGAAAAAAATAATGGCAAATTTGAACATGCTACCAGTGCAAAGCCTCTCAATTCGTAGTCTTCCCAAAGCGGAGCACCATCTGGAGACATGGCTTCACTCCCTTTAACATCGAACTGCTTCAGAAGGTCAATAAACACAACAAAAAAGTAAGACATGGCACTTCTACTTTTTTCATCAACCCCAAACGTTTTTGCTTCATCAAGCATGTCCACCAACCACTCCACAAATACAAGCACAGCTGGTAAAAGTGGGCAAAGATCCAATTGACTAGCCTTCAAACATCTATCAACAAGGCGTCCCATGAAAATGAATGTGGCAGCTATTGCAAATTGTGTCCATGCAAGCTTTTCCATATCAGTTTTATCTTTTGACCTTCTTACTTGGGGACCATGAATTAGGTTCTCTATGATAAAGATATATATAGAAGCAACTTGTAGTGCTCGAAAAGGGCCTGTTCTAGCTGAATCCAAACACTGATAGGATTCCAATGCAGCTTTTAGTTTTGTATCATCTAGTGCCATCACAGCATCCAACTCTCTCATGGCAGATGCAAAGGCACAAGGGAATTCCTCCAAACTGCCTCACATTAAAAAACAGCAGAAAATGTTGAGAGTTCAGGACGTCAGGTACAATTTGAATAAAGCAAGATGCTCAGCGGTGATCAGGATATAAAAGTTCATTACGAGTTAAAAGGCAAATTGTACATTACCCACATGTGCATAGGTTGTTATTATGTTATTAGGCTTTCATTTCAAGGCAAGTGATGTAAACATGCGAATTTAAATATTTATGACTGTAAATGTAACTTTTTAAACCACAGAGTAACATCCCTGGAATTCAACCCTAATTACTGTGTGTAAAGTTTGAATTAACCTATAATTGAATTAAAAATAAAACTACACTGTTTATAAAGACTCTAATCTACTGGGAGTACCTGGATTGTATGAAAAAGAAACTCATAGTTCTGATAAGAAGAGACCATAAGTCTGTTTCCACTGTGCAATTGTTTTCAGCTTTCAACATATTGTCATCGCTTGATTGTAACTTGCTCTGGACATGGCTTCTTTCAGAAGGTTTTAGGAAGTCGAAGTCAAAGTGGGCTTCTGTACAAAGAGAATGCATTGGAGATGACCTGTTCTGAAAGATCATGAAAGACTTGAGAAATGCCAAGATAGGAAAATCAGCAGAAGAGTGAATCTGCACAGGATAAAAATTATATGCCAAAAATGGTAATTCAGTATCAAGTCTTACCCTCTCAAAGAGTAAAATCAGGTTATCCCAGGCGTCAGGGAAAGGTTCTTTGACTGCTAAGCTTCTTACACAGTGGTACAAAGCAAGGAACTCATCGCCAACATATACAGCCAATACCGCTAACTACAAATTATCAGAGTTGGTTACACATGCGAAAAACCAACATAACAGCATTTAAAAATGTCAATAGAAACACATGCTGTAATTAGTCCTCAAGAGTGAGCATATATCCCAAGCTAATAATTTAATGACAAAAGAATAATAGAAAATACCTGATTCTGGGGGTTTCCACTATCTGGCCAAACCATCGTTGCTTCCAGGTAGTGGGAAGCTGCAACTGACCAGTTATGATTTTGAACATCAGGTTTTTCATACTGTTCTCGGTATCTAGCAAGATCCCCAAGACATACTAAAAATCTATGGCATAAAAATTGGCATTTCAGGGTCTTTTTTGGTTCAACAGAAGAAGATATGTCACCCTTTTTATAAGAGGAGTCATCAGGAAGGCTAGAACATTTTCTGATTTTCACAATCAAATTTTGGTAAAACTCCATTGCTTCAGAGAGAAATAACTTAAATCCTACTATCTGTTTATCATCGCTACTCTGCACATTGCCAGCATTTTGCGTCATTACCAGTTTTGTGCTCTCTCCATTAGCAGAACTTTTCTTTATTATCTTACGAAACTCATCAATATGTTTATAGTGAAGTTTCCACAAGGAATATTCAACATCTTGAAGTTCCACATGTTCTTGATCATTTAGAATGATTTTCTCATAACTGAAACGAACTTTGCGAAACAAGTTTTGAACATCGCAGTGCAATAGACTTTTGGTGTAAATCAATCCCCACAATTGTTTTTCGAAGTTACCAACCTGAAAGCACCACAATTTTCAAAAGTCAGAAATTGAAGATCATGCCAGAGAAATGTTCTAGACAAAAAAAAGTTATCAAAAGCAAATGCAGCTTAAAAAATTACCTCAGTGAGAAATATGTGTTTTTCTTTCTGTTCATTTGGTGGAACAGGGGAACTGGTAGTCATGATTAGAGTTGGACCCGGCTGAAAAGTACCATTAGCAAGCTTCAAATCCCTAAGATTTTGACATATCTTTAGAAACTCTAGGAAAAGCCAGTACACGCGCAAGAAATTTAAACTCTTGGATATTTTGGTACATAGCATGTGGAACACTTGGAAATATTCAAATCATATGGTTGATTACCAAGTCTAAACCAATAAAATTAACCCGATGAGTAAAGTGAGTGGAATGTTGCAGTAACTAACAAAATAAGCAAACATTTTTTTGGTGTTCTTAGACAAACTGATCTTTCTGCTGTACAGAGATCAATTTTCAGAATGATATCATTACAAGTAATAATCGTAAAATGACTTATCAAAAAAAAAAGTAATAATCGTAAAATGGATTTGTCGTGAAAGAATGACAATAAGGATTTTACTATGTTACCTTGAAATAAATTTTTCCCGATTGACTAAACAAAAAAAGAGTCTTCTCCACAATATGGAATAGCTTCATAGAAACAGCCAAAGAGAAGAAAAAAAAAATATAGATATAACGCCCTTAAAAAATGTGGAGTTCAACGCACTCTACACCCAAAGTACTGCAAAGAGTCCATTTGAATGATGACTCGAGCATAATGCCCATCTAGAGAGAGAGAGAGAGAGAGACCCAGAGAGTTCCTCCCAATTTGAATATCAATAATCAATTCCAAGACATTCTGGAGGAACATGCCCCCCCGACTTCAACGAAAAATCAAAGCTTGACTTAGTTCAACAACAGACAAATTCAGCGGTGATGATGTGAAGAAGAATTAACCTTTTTATACAGATAATACACCCACATAATCATCTTGAAACAAGTATAAAACTGGTTCAAAGTAAGATTCCCTTAAACTAACAGATACCCAGAGTTTCAACTAAGAACGAACCACATTTTCTACTGACTCTTGCGTATCACGTATCATATTTTAGACTCTAACACGAGTACAGATAACCGAAACAAATCATTAGAAAGACCCAGCCAGATGAATCAGAAGTCTTAACTTCTACAGACAAAGATACCCATCAAATTCAGAAATGAGAAAATTAACCTGGCGGTCAGGCAACCACGTTCAACATCAAACACTGAAAGAAACCCACATCAATTGACAATTAAGCAACACTGACAGCATCAAACAAAGTTTTTTTATTTTATTTTATGTTTTCAGATCAAAAGAGGAGAGAATTGCATCAGAAACATGGAAAAGCAATAAGAAACACCTGGAGAAAAGAAAGGCAGCGGTACCTGAAGAACAAAAAGGGACAAAATCACAATTACCAAAGCCCCATCAAATTAGTCCGTTACATATGACCAATGTTTGAAGCAAAAACCGCGACCAAAGCAAGCAAGCAAGCAAAAGCACAAGCACACAAATGGAGAAGTATGACTGGGAGCTAACCACACAGGGAGAGAGAGAGAGAGAGGCGTGAAAAGTAAGCCGCAACAGGAGTACCTGTACAGCTTCAGTTGTGAAACAGACAAAGTAAAAGGTGGCTGATGATGACATACAGACCCAAGACTGCTAGCTATCTCAATCCTTTTTCTTTACTAACTAGATTTTTCCTTTTCTTTTTCCAATATATATATAATCTGCCTAAAATTTTCGTTCTTTCTGACAAGAGATAAAGCGTATAACAATAACGAAAAAGAAAAGAAAGAAAAGAAAAAAAAAAGATAGAATAATCAAAGTGGCCCATCATCCTCATCAGTTTCTCTGACTAAATGAACAAGATAGCTTGTAATCCAAGCAAAATCACCATCTTTGTCCTAGGATAAACCCGCTATTATATTATGCTGGACAACCTTTTTACGTAACGTGCTTAATCAATCATCACCGTTGAAACTTATGATTCCTTGCGATTTATAAGTGGAGTGAGTTTGTTTACGACTTACGCGGTACCAGGTGGTGTTCGGGTTTTGACATTAGAATTGTCGTGGCCACACACGTGTGCACTGTGAAGTGGCTGGGGGGAATCCTGACCGCTGATTTAATTACGACCAATAAATGACAAAATCATGAAGTGAGTGATTACAATAGGTCAAAGAAAAGAACAGAAAATAAGATGGAGGTGGGTCTAGGTGGTAGGCTTATTAGATTAGGTGGGTGATTGCAACCGGTCCTTACCTATCCCAGAGCAGTTCACACCTCATAAATGATCTCAATCAGGTTGCCTGACCCATCAATGCGTTCTTATTCTTTTTAAGGGTTTTACTACCTAACTTTCTACTATTCATCCATACTCCATATTCTATATTTTTTAATATTTTTAAAAAAAAAAATTTTGAATTTATTTTTTTTAAATTATTTCAAATTTTTTATTCACTATTCATATAAAAATTATTTAATAAAAAAATTAAAATTTTTTTTAAAAAAAAAATAAAGTGTGAAGTGTTGGAAGGTTGGGAAGATTTATTGTTCTTTCAGAGTCTCTGGATTAGTGTTTAAATATTATTATTGATATTTTTATCTATTATTTAAATATTTTTAAAGATAAATGTTACTATTTCGTAAAAATCAATTTATAATTTGACATGAATTATCGTATTAATTTATAAAATTTAATTTTATAAAATATCTTTATAATTAAGATTTTGTTTAGTTTAAAATAAAATAAATAATTAATAAATAATAATGAGATAGTTTGAAAATAATATTAAAATAATTTAAATTAAGATATTTTATGAGATTTTAAAAAAGATTCAAAATTTTGATAGAAAGACTTCTCGGTTCTAAAACTACATTTGTTAGATGATATAAAAACTACATTCCGGCTTCTACTTTTGATAGAAAAGTCTTTAGAAGAAAACAACTTGTACATTTGTTTTCGATTTTGAAACGCACTTATTTATTTATTTATTAAAAAAGATATACCATATATCTCTTTTTGTCATTCATCTTTTTCAAAACTTTCTAAGCCAATTTAAAATTATTTATTGTTTATTAATAATTCTAATTTTAGTTGTGCATCTACTTGAATTTGACATACTTGTTAATTAAAAATTACACAGTTTTTCGTACTTATGAATTTGGTAAGATATATATATATATATATATATCTTTTCTTTAAGCTTGAATTGATTTTTGTCTTCGTTTTTTGTGTTTATTCAATAATTTCATTTTTAATTTTTGGATATTTACTTGTAGTGCTAACTATTAAAAAAAATTGGCCTATTGTAGGCTGTAGCACGAAAGTATCTGGCTTTGTCCCTGCATCCACCAATCCTCCATCATCCCCTTCTGCTCAATTTCATCGCCTTCATCATCATAACAGTCTCATTCTCCTTCTTTAACTGCTGCTTCCTCGTCTTCATCTTGGGTTCTCTCGACTTCTTGCACTGAGCAAGACAGACCCACGCTGAAGCGATATCATCTTCAGTGCATGCATATCTTTATAAAAACTCTTTCCAGCCTCCTCCCGCTTGGTAAGCAAGCAAGTGCAGAGGAACGTTCTATGAATCAGAGCTTTTCAGACTTGTCTGAGAAATCAACTGTTGTATTTATTTTTGTGAATAGTAGACCAGCATTAATATTTACCCTGTTTGTTTTTGAAAATAAGATGAGATGAATTGAGATTAAAATTAAAAAATTAAATAAATTATTATTAAAATATATTTTTTAATATTATTTTTATTTTAAAATTTAAAAAAATTAAATTATTTATTTTATTTTGTATTGAAATTTGAAAAAATGTAATAATAAAATTGAGATGAGATGAGATGTTTTTTAAAACCAAATGAAACCCGTTATTGGACCTATAATAGAATGAGTCATTTTAATAGATACACGTGGAGGCCCATACTCTCACCCCACTTTAAAAATGAAACTAGCCTATTAAATTCTATATAAGCTATTACTCTTCCTCTTTTTTATCTTAGGGCAAAAACTAAAAATCAAACAAAAAAGAATAGAGAATAGTTCTTTCTATAGTTAGAAATCTTTTCCCTTTCTGCAAGAATCTTAAAGCTCTATAAAAAATTCATCACAAATTATTAAAGATATAAATTTTAATTTTTATTGAATACTTATTTTAATTATGAAAAGAAATTATTACATCAACCTAATATTTGGTATCAGAGCTTACCTTCCTATTTTTTTTGACGGTGATCTTTTACTTTTCGTTGCGGTGACTTGACTCTAAACATTTTCGGTGGACTTGAGTTTTGGTGGCTAGCCTCTAGCGTATAAAATATTCGACAAATCTTACAAGCTCTTGGCAAGATTTTCAATTTCCTAGAACATTTTTCAGAACTGGCAAACCGTATATAGGGTAGGTTTGGGAAAATATAAAATTTTCATATCATTTCATCATTACATATTTTTTAAATTTTTATATAAAATATAATAAATAATTTAATTTTTTTAAATCTCAATACAATTTTTTTTAAATTTCAATTCAACTTTTTTAAATCTCAAAACTAAAAAATAATATTTTAAACTTTAAAACAAAATACAAAATTCTCATTTCACCCTCCAAGCCTATCCTAAAGCAACTGGGTGGAGTGAATTTTTTTTCAAAAAATCTTCATAATCTCTTACTATTTACTCACACTTCATATTTCACATTTTTTTTAATTTTTTCTTTTATCAAATATTTTTTATATGAATAGTGAATAGAAAATTTAAAATAGTTTAAAAAGAAAAAATTCAAAAAAAAAAGTTTTTTTTAAATATTAAAAAATTTAAAAATTTAAAAAAAATATGAAATGTGAAATGTGGTAAAGATTGTATAACAAAATCTTTTTTTTTTTTCACTATCAATTTTTATCTCTTGATTCCACGTGTTTATTAGATATTTAGAATGGGGTGGTGGCGCTAGCTCTTGATACTTTTTCTTTTTCATTTTGTAAAAGGTTGCTCTTCTTCTCTTATCTCTAAATACTAGAGATTTTATTTTTTTATTTTTATTTTTGTTCAGATGCCGTAAAAAAATGGAAGAAGGAGGATATTTTGTTTTTTGTTCAAATAAAGTAGAGTATAATAATACTGTTTATTGTACTGTTTTATATATATTTTTTTATGGCAATAAAGAATCTTATATGAAGATTCTTTTTTTTTTTTTTCTCATTTTTGTTGTAATACCGATGGTTTGGAGTGGCTATATATCCACATCTCATGAGATTAGTCGTAATAAATTATCGAAATTATTATATTGATCCTACTTCTGCTTAATAACATTATACTAAGATCGGATGGTGAATTTGCCCAATTGACAAACCATTATTTGGTAAGATGCTTAAGATGAAAAATATAATAGTTAAGCGTTTGGCACTTAGTGACTTAGTCCTATCCTTTCGGTAGCGGTTCATTTTAAATCATTGTATTTAATTATTTTACTTTATCATACGTAAAACATTTTATGTATCTTAGGCTCTAGCACGTAAGAGTCTATTTTGAATAAGATTCTAGCATGGATATAAGATTGCCTAATGGAGACATTTATGGGAGCATGTTTCTTCTTCTACATGCATAATAAATTTTGTTATATTCTCTTCAACTTATGGCAATGCGACTTTGTCTCTCTCTTTGTTTGCCATCAAGAGTCTAACTGGAACCAATTATAAGGATTGATATGAGTCTTTCACTATTATTTTGACTATTAATTTTGAGGGTTGATGCGCCTGTTGAACCCACTAGTGAAAGTTTTGTAACTGAAAAGACTCGTTATGAGCAATGGGTGCATTCTAATAGGACTTGTCTCATGATTATGAAGTATACTATTGACAAGTCTATCAAATAGAGCATAGCTAATACAGATAGTGCTAAAGAATATCTTAATGTCATTGGTAAGAAATTTACTAAGTTTGATAAGGTAAAAAATGGAACTCTGATGAAACTTCTTACTACCACAACCTATAATGAGGTTAGTGGAGTCCAAGAGCACATCATGAAACTTACTCATATCTTTAACAAGCTCAAAGGAATAAAAGTTGAGTTAACAGATAGCTTTCTTGTATGACAAGTGCTTAAATCTTTGTAACCTCTGTTTGATACACTTAAGACCACTTATAATGTTTAGAAAATGAATAAAGTTTGAGTAAAATGACTGTTATTGTAACTCAAAAAGAGAAGATGATGAAAAATACTAAGTCTCATGCTGCTTTCATGGTAACTATTGATAAAGGGAACAAGAAGTTCTTCAAGGGTAATAGTAACAACTCTTGTAAGATGAAAAAATCTGGGAGGCCTTCTTAGTAAGCTAGTGTAAGTGTTTCAAATGGGCCCAAAAATAAAGACTTTAAGGGAATGTGCAACTTCTGTCATTTATTTGGACACAAGAGGGTTAATTGTATGCTCTGGTATTTGGAGGATTATTGGGAAGAAGTTTTGAACTTACTTGACGGATTTAGATTTTCTATGAACCATGCATATAGAGAGATCAATTCGGCGGCAGATGGTTTGGCTCGGATCGGTGCAAAAGGTGAAAATAGTTTGTGGTTTTCGTTTTCAGAGTTACCTATGGTTATTAAAGGTATTATTAGATTGGAGAAAATAGGATGTCCTTATATGAGGAAGGTTTGGACATATGGTTAGTCTGTCAATGTCTTTGAGTGTTTTGTTTTGGGTCAGTTTTGATCTTTTTATTGTATCCACCAGGTGTCGGTCTGTAACCACGGTTTTCCTCCGCCACAAGTGAAAGTATATCAATAAAATTGGGACGGGGACACTATTGGACATGTGTCCTTCGGCTCTTCTAAAAAAAAAAGGGTTAATTGTAGAAAATTTAAGATTTGGTTAAATAAGAAAGGTACACGTTCCCTACTAGTGTGTTTTGAGTCTAATCTAGTCGATGTATCTTTTGGTCCTTGGTGGCTAGATACTGGTGCAACGATTTACACTACAATTTTTTTGCAGGAATTAAGGAACCGTAGAAGACCAATTGATACAGAGTTGATAGTAAATATAGGCAATGGGGTGAAGTTAAAGTTGAACATATTGGTATAGTAAGACTTATTTTGGCCTCTAAGCATGTTTTGAACTTGTCTGATACTGCTTTTATACCTTTAATCAAAAGAAATCTTATTTCTATTTTTATTTTGGACAAATGTGGATATATTTTTCATTTTGAAAATGGAAAGGCTACAATCTTTTATTACTCAGTTGTGGTTGGTACTACTACTTTATATGATGATTTGTATAAAATTGATTTGCTTCTTACTTTTGATTCTACTTCTTCTAGTGTCTCTGTTGTGAATGATGTAGTTGGTTCTAAACGTACTATATCTAATGTAAACTCTTCCATGTTATGGCACAAAAGGTTGGGTCATATTTCTAGAGAAAGAATTGAGAGGTTGATTAAAGATGGCATTCTAGTTTATTTGTATTTTTCTAATTTTGAAACTTATGTTACTTGTATCAAAAGGAAGCTTTCAACACAAACTAGAAAGCAAAAAATTAATAGAAGTTTGGATATTCTAGATTTAATCCATATTGATATTTGTGATCTCATTTCACTTGCTATTTTGAAAAATTATATATATTTCATTACCTTTATTGATGATTATTCTCGTTATGGTTGTATTGAGCTCATTCAAGAAAAATTAGACTCATTGGAAGCTTTTAAGGCTTTCAAGGCTGCTGTGAAACTTCAGAAAAATAAAAAAATCAAAGCAATGAGATTAGATAGAGGAGGTGAATTTTATAGGAGATATGATGAAACTGGTAGAAATCCTGGACCTTTTGCTAGATTACTCGAGCATGTGGTATCGAGGTTCATTACACAATGCTTGGAACTCCTAAACAAAATATATTGCAGAAAGAAGAAATCGTACTCTTAAGGATATGGTGAGGTGTATGCTTATTCATTCCACTTTGCCTGAATTTTTGTGGGGTAAGGTTTTGAAAACCGTTGCATATGTTTTGAATCAAGTACTAAGTAAGTCGGTTCCTAAAACTCCTTATGAGTTATTATCAGGTAAGATGTCTAGTTTGCATCATTTCCGTATCTAGGGCTTTACAGCGAAAATAAGGCCTTATAATCCTCAGCAAAATAAACTTAATCCTAAGACCATTACTGGTTGTTTTGTTAGCTATTGTGTAGGATCAAGAGGTTTTAGATTCTATTTCCCTTTTAATGTTGCTAGAATTATTGAATCTAATCAAGCTATTTTCTTTGAGGATGTTAGTGACAATGAGAGTTTCATGTCACATAAAGTTGTATTTAGGGAGGAATGTGTTGTTAATACCTGTTCAGGTTACTCCTCCATCAGTAGTTGCACCACAATTGACAGAGGGAACTAGTACTATTGTCCAAGACTCTATTGTTGACATTATAGTTGATGTTGATATGAGGATTGATGATATTATTTTGAGGAGATCACAGAGAATTTGTAGACCAGTAATTTCTGATGATTATATTGTCTATTTGCAGGAACATGAGTTTAATACTAATATGTCTCTGATCTAGCCTTTTTTAAGGAGGTCATTGATAGTCCTCAATCTTCTTGTTAGATGGATGTTATGCATGATGAGATGGCGTTGATGTGTCAAAACGGAGTATGAGACTTAGTTGAACTACCATGTGGCTATAGGTCAATTGGTTGCAAATGAATTTTTAAGACCAAGTATAATTCTGAAGGTTAAGTAGAAAGGTATAAAGTTAGGCTTGTTGCTAAGAGTTTTAACCAAAAACAAAGCATTGATTATAAAAACACTTTCTTGTCTGTTTCTACCAAGGATTCTTTTTGGATAATCATGGTATTGGTGGCTCATTTTAATCTCGAGCTGCATCAAATGGATGCCAAGACAGCTTTCCTTAATGAACATCTATTTGAGAATGTGTAGATGATACAACCAGATGGTTTCTAAGTGGAAGGAAAGGAACACATGGTGTGTAAACTTAACAAGTCCATTTATGGACTTAAGTAGACATCGAGACAATGGTACCTAAAATTTAATGAGATTGTTGCCTCTTGCAGTTTTAAGGAGAATCTTGTTGATCAATGCATATATTTAAAGATTAGTGGGAGTAAGTATATCTTTCTTATTATTTATGTTGATGATATATTGCTCGCTGCAAATGACATTAAGCTTATATTTGAGACAAAATGTATTTTGTCATCTCATTTTGATATGAAGGATTTTGGTGAGACCTCTTATGTTTTGGGTATCTAGATTTTTCGTGAGAGATTTAGAGGCGTTCTTGGATTGTCACATAAAACCTACATCGATCGAGTTTAAATAGGTTTGATATGCATTTTTGTTCTCCTGGGAAATCACTTATTGTAAAAGATGATAAATTTTCTAAGTCTCAATGCCCTCAGGATGATAGTAGAGCATTAGCATTAGTTTGGCCAAATGCATCTTCAAATTTAGTCAATATCATAATTTTTTATATTTGCATTTTCTATTTAAATTCAATCCCTACATTGGATTAGTCATCCACTCTCTATATAATAATAAAATATTATTTAATTAATAATTTTATTTATTTAATTTATTTGTATCACATTTTATAATTCTACCAATTTAATATTAATAATAATTATATTCTAATTAAATTAATATTAAAAAAATTATATTTTTAAAAGTCATTTAATATTAATAACAAAAAATATTGATTAAACTCATTTAAATTTTTATCTAAATTTCTAAATTACAAACCAAATAGTATTTTTATTAGAGTGAGAAACTAATATTTTAATGTTTGTTTGGAGTGAGAAATTAATATTTTAATATTTGGTGAATCAATAGTGGTTCTCCATCTTTGGCCAACTATTGTAGCAAAAGTCTATTTCATTTTAGACTTGACCAATCCAATTTGGAGTATTTTTAACATCAATTATCTAAATTTTAGATAAATTTTCTATTTGGCCAAGCCAATGTGGATGCTCATAAAAGGACTCAAATGCAAACGGTTCTCTATTCGTCGGTTGTGGGTAGTTTAATGTATGCTCAAGTATGTATACGACTTTATATTGCTTATGTTGTTGGTGTACTTGGGAGATACTTGAGTAATCCTGGTTTGGCTCACTGGAAAGTTACAAAGAAAATATTCAGGTATTTGCAAGGTACTAAAGATCTAGTACTTACATATTGGTGATCTGACATTTTTGATGTAGTTGGATATTCTGATGCCAATTTTGTGGGTTGTTCAGATGATAAGAAATTCATTTCTAGTTATGTTTTTATGATGGCAGAAGGAGTTATTTTTTGAAAAAGTGTCAAACAGACACTTACAACTTCCTCTACAATGGAGGCAGAGTATATAGTTTGTTATGAGGCTACATGTCACGCTATATGGTTGCAAAACTTTATCTTTGGGTTAGGTGTTGTGAACACCATTTCAAGGCTGCTAAAGATATTTTGTGACAATTCTGCAGTAGCTGCTTTCTCTCGAAACACTACCTTCTCTCGAAACATTAAGAGAATTTCTCGCTCCAAGCATATTGATATTAAGTATTTGTTTGTTAGAAAGAAAATAGCGAGTTTTATATTTGTGTTGAGCATATTTCCACAGAGCATATGTTAGCTGACCCACTGACTAAAGATTTAGCTCCAAAACTGTTTCATGAGCATGTGACTCATTTGGGGTTTTTAAAGTCTTCTGTTGTATTTAGTTAGTGGGAGTTATGTGATCATTGACTATTTGACTATATTGTTTATGCTCATATTTTGTTTTAAATGTAACAATGTCAATGAATGCCTGAGTCACATGCATTTTGGATAGGGCGTACTTTATGTATTGAGACATATTGACTAGTCTCATGCTTGAGTCACACACATTTTGGACAAGATGATTGTTTATATATTGAGACATTATGTTTAGTTGAATGCCTGAGTCACGAGCATTTTGGATAGGGCGTACTTTATATATTGAGACATATTGAGTAATCTCGTGCTTGAATCATGCTCATTTTGGACAAGCCGATTGTTTATATAATGAGACATTATGTTTAGTCTTATACTTGAGTCGCGCGCATTTTGGACAGGACATACTTTATGTATTGACTCTTGAGACATATTGATTAGTCTCGTGCCTAAGTCACGCGCATTATAGATAAGACGTATTACCTACAAGAGATAATCTGTTTTAGTCTATGCCTGAGTCAGGTGATTGTGAGTATAAGTTTGGTGTCATATATCCTGTTGGTATATTCACTAGACCAGGTGTTGCAATTGCATTTTGGACAAGGCCTATTGCTTTAAAGACATTCAGATTTGTCTCTAAGACTTCTTATGGAAACGGGTGTTTGTCACTGTTTTGATTATTTCTATATTGCACTTGTATCTCATTGGCCTGAATTACGTGATTGCAAGTATTGATTATGTGTCGTATGCCCTGTCAGTGTATCATTTACTAGCTTGTACTTGTAAGTTTGAACAAGGCCTTTGGTTTTGGGATGCTTGTTTGTGTTTGTATTGTGATTAAATGTAATGCTATCCAAGTGAGAGATTATTGTATTTATTTTTGTGAATAGTAGATTAGCATTAACATTTAGTCATTGGGCCTATAATGGGATGAGCCATTTTAATAGACACATATAGAGGCCCCTACTTTCATCCCACTTTAAAAATAGAACTAGCCTATTGAGTTCTTTATAGGCCTTTTGCTCTTCTTCGTCTCTCTCTTAAGGCAAGAACCAAAAATCTGACAAAGAGTAGTAGAGAATAGTTCTCTCCATAGCTAGAAATCTTCCCTCTTTTTGCATGAACCTTAAAACTCCATGAAAAATCCATTACAAGCTATTGGAGGTATGAACTCTCAATTTTTATTGAACAATTACTTTGATTATGGGAAGAGATTATCACATCTTGTGAATCTAACATCAACAACTGGAGATCACGGTGCCACCACAGAAACCGAACCATCGTTGTTACCGGAGAGGTTTTAGACACATGGGAGGTGTATTTTCGCCGAGGATGGGGCATCTGGTCGGTGAGGTCATGGCATGAAGATGGAAGGAAGACAGACCTCTTCTGACCCAGGGGTGTTATTAATCTTGGCTCGACGGGTCCTTTGCTTGAATATGGCTGATAATGGAATCTCCAAGCTGATCCCCATTGCAAGCCTAACTATCCGGGAATCATTACCAGCTCTGTCGATGTCGTATAAAATAGGCCGAAGATCTTGCTGTTGTTTCATTTACAGTTCTTTGCTAAACCTCCGTATGTGGCGTTAAATTGTCATAAAATAGGAAACCTGAAGGAGAAAGATCAGTTTTTTCTACATTCTAAATAGAGGCAGTGATGGTTGTAAGAATAGTTGGCCTCTATTCTTTAGCAAAGCCACGCCACTCACACACACACACACACATATATATATATATATATAAACATATGTCCATCCACGATCCATCCATCCCAACAAAATTAAAGAGCCATATCTATTTATAAACACCAAAACCAGAAAACAGAAAAACAAGGCACAAGAAACGGGCACCCGAAATTGCGTTAAATCACAGCAATAACACAGCCATAAATCTCACCCTCCGATTCCAATAAATTCTCCCTCTTTTATTCAGGTAACCTTACAACCCTCCCACCTTTTTTTGTCTCTATATCCTCGTCTTCCCCTTCTCTTACAGGAAGGGCAGAAACCGGACATCAATCGCCTACAACCTCTCTCTCTCTCTCTCCCCTAGCTACAAAGCTCACAACTTTCACCATTTCTTTCCGCAATACGTACCTGAAAATGGAATATAAGCCTTGGCTAATATTCCTCCTCCTTGCCTTGGCCGTGGTGGCCGAGTCGTCTACATTCCATGCGCCCGAGAGCTGGGGTATCGACAAAGTTGGCACAGGCTCATGCAGTGGCGCAGTGGGTAACTGCATTGGCGAGGAGAATGAGATGCTGATGGATTCTCATCATGGCCGAGATCTTGCACAGCGCGGTAGGTACATTAGCTATGGAGCTCTGAAGGCCAACGCGGTTCCATGCGGCCGCCGCGGCAACTCCTACTACAACTGTCAAAAGAGGAAAAGGGCTAATCCTTATAAGCGCAGTTGCAACGCCATTACACATTGTGCCAGGATCACTGATTGATCAAAAAGAAGAAGATCGAGAATATAAACGTACTGCATGAATGCGCGAAAGAAGAGAAAAACTGACGATCATCTATAAGATTTACTCCGTATAAAAACTCTGATATTGGTAAATTTTCCTTCTTTTTCATAATTTTCTTATATATGTTTTGGTTCATGATCATCTGTATGTGCTATTTTATGTATCTACGTGACTTGAGAAGTGGGTGCAAAAAGGCCGGTTTCTTTCCTGAACTGCTTCTGCAATCTCCTCCTTCAATTCATCTTCCTCTTTCACCTTACTTTTCTTATATATGTGTGTATCCTACGTGAGGAAATAAAAAAGGTTAGAACGTACGTATATGGTGTGATTTGAATACTATTAACGAATTGAAGCAGCTTGGATTAGCTAGCTAGATAGGTTTTTCTCGGCAGTTTTTCTTCCACCCTTTTCCGCAACCATATATTCGCGCATGCAGCATATTCATTGAAGATTCATCACAATATTCTTTGTGTATAAACTATAAACTGTTACAACTTATATTTCCGGTTGTGTACTTTCTGTATATCATAAAGATCTAGTACTACTGGCCTTAATGGCCTTAAATCAGGCCGTTGGTTGCCTTAAAGTTAAAAGGCGTTTTAATTTGTTTTTAAATTTTCCGAGCCGAAAGGCGATCGATAAATATTAATTGCTGAATTTCAGATGAAATACGAAAAGTCCAATCGACGACAAAACCTTATAAGCTAGACACCCTATATATATACATTAAGGATGCTGTTCTTCAACGCAAAGATACGATGATCGGACGTTTTGGAGCCAAACATTAATCCTCCCCGGGCCTAAATAAATACGAATTCCTTCGATGCGATCCAAGCCGTGTACGTACATTATGTCTGGATTAGAGTACTTCATGTCCGGACATTAGTGTCTTTAAAGTGGTAACGCAAGACTTTCTACCCCATTTGGTCTATCTGTTCTGGATGGAATACAGCTTGCTGGATCCGTCTCCTTGGGTTAATTCCCCTTCAAAATTTCTTTGCCCAATTAGCTGCTGATGGGCCAGAATTCTAATGCGAGGTGCTCGACACGCACACATCAAACATGTGACGGACCTGGCACTAGCATTCCATGTTGGTTTCCAACTTTGCGACCCAGCCACCTCACTCTGCGGTCAGCAGTGCATGCGCAAGATTTGCAAGGGAGGTAATTTGATAGAGCAAGTTTTTGAGCCCGTTTAAATGGTTAAAAATATATACACTTTAACATTTACCAACTCTGGTTATCAATTTGACATTTTACATTATAAGATGTTAGAAGTTCCAAATGATGAAGCGGTAAAATTGCAATCCTTTTAATTTAAAAACTTTGGTTAGAATTATTTCAAGAACCTTAAAACTCTAGAGAACCCTAATCTAATCAATAATTTTAATAATTCAGAACTTGGGTCCATATCAAATGTACAAACTCAGATTATAGGTGTCCTACCCAAAAGAGTAAAGAGTCCCTTTTAGGTCAGGTTATCAATGGCCATGATCCAGTTAAGTCAGTCATTGTGTTTCTGATCTGAATAGAGGTATTTTGCAGGCAGACTTCACTATGCCACGCAACCGTGGTCCTGAACTTGTTAGTCTCAAAACGAAAAAGCCGACATAAAAAGACATGCGTAGGACATACGAATCCTTAAAAGAGGCTTGAAATTTGCAAGTTTTCTATCGCGCAGAGTTGTTTTTTCCTCTCTTTTTTCACTCTTTTTGTAGTGGGAGCAGTACTTTTGTGTGATTTCTTTACACAACAGCCATAGGCAAAGGCACTGCAATGATTTTCTCTTCCATCAACCATCCTCCACCAACACTTCGTGCTTACCTTTAATCACGAGGGATGTATTTCTTCATTTTGAATGGCATAAAAAAAACTCCCCACGCAGACAAACAGGAGAGAAAAAAGGGCTCTTGAAGAAGAAAGACCCCTGCGGACTCGGGGAGGTTAAAAAAAGACCAAATCAACACTGAAATTTGTCTCTGTTTAAATTTTTTTAACGAAGAGATGACAGGTTTAGCAAATAATTGTACTTGGCCACCTCCACGTGCACACCGATGATCATTATTGTTGATGCGTAGTCAACAATTGGTTGGATGATCTGGATGCGATGTTGATGGAGAAGACTGATGATAGAGAGCAAAGAGGAAGGAAATGCCAGAGAGTTTTACAAGCAGTGCATATGGACGATTCAAAGTTGTAAATTAATGAACCACCAACCATAGACAGAAAAATTCTACGAATCAGACCCACAGGAAAGAAACAGACAGACAAGAAACACAAGGAGGCCACTCCCACCCCATGTTTTATGGCTTTCCCATTCTCATCACTGCCGTTTCTCTTTTCTTTCCTTTCATCATCACAAGACCCACTTCCTCTCCGCTTTCCTTTTCTAATGTCCCCATTCACTACAGTTTCAGTCTCTTTTCGAGTCAAAAAGCAGACTTAAAACAGCGTTTGATTCAATTAAAGAACAACCTTTTCATGATTGCTTTTTACAGCAATTCAAAGCCTTGTATCAAAGGGTATTGACTCTACAACTCAACTTGTGGGTTGCTCAATTGAATGGGACCCATTCAAAAATCTCATCCACTTGTGGCTGCAATAGTACCAGTCAGGCCATCAAGGGCAATGGATTTATTTCTTTATCCTATACCCCACACCCCAATTTTGTCCTCTCCAACACCCCAAGAGAATTAAAAGTGACACTTCTCCATTTAAAGTTACAAGAGACCATGCGCTCAACCTAGCTTGAGAGCGTAAAACTCAGCAACAAGGAAAAATCTTTAGCACAGATCCAACATATCCAATGGTGGGTTCCTTTTCTATTTCATCACCATCCTTATAGATCTACCTGGATCCATAGACTGAATACCGCCTAGACCACAGTGGTAGTTTGGTACACAGCACAAAATGGTATGAAAATACAAGAGCTTTCTAGACACAAGCACATAGAATGACTACATGCTGCGCTCTTGGCACTTTTCCCTCATTCACAGAGACAACAAAAGGTTCAAACATTCCTTGCCCATTCTTCTACTCCTTTCTTTGACAGCTAGCCCAAAGCTGCTTTTACAATTGATATGATTCATATGAACAACCCCCCCCCCCCTTCTCTCTCTCTCTCTCTCTCTCTCACACACACACACACCTGCACTTCGTACAATCCTCATTAATACCTAAAAATAATATCTCCGAATTGGATATCAGTATTCATTTTAGCATTGATTAGAAGAACTGAGAGTAGAGCTATATGAGTTATGATTCTCTCATGCTATCATTGGCGTTCCAGAAAAAATTTACAGGATGTGACTTTTTTTTTTCTTTTGGGGTTTCAGATTTCGTCCTTTCATTATCGAAAGAAATTAATCACAATTCCTACTCATTTTTTTGAAATTTACCTATAAAAAAAAATAACAAACCGTACTCAATTTAGCTTCACACAACTATTTGGCTTAAAAATTCATTTGAGTTCTCTAATTTCTGCAAGTTAAGAAAAAAACCATAAGCAAAAACCACTTCAAAGAAGAAAGAGTAGTCAAGATTATTTTTTTCTCAATCAACTTTCTCGGCAACCAAGCGTAAAAAAGTAGACCCCAGAAGGAGGGGGAAAGAGAGAGAGAGATTACATTTCATCTTTTTTTCTCTCGGAGTGACATGACATTTGACAATTTGAAGCAAGATGCTCTCATTCTCAGCAACCATCCCAGTACATATATATCGTTTTTGATCCTCCTCCTCCATGCCAATATAATACATAAATCTAGCGCAACGTTAAAAACCAATTATTTCAAGAAGAAGAAGAACCTGAAACTCTCGGCGACGTCGTTGGGAACAGAGGCAAAAGCCGGGGTTCCGATTCCCTCGGCGTCGTTGCCGGTGAGGGGTGCAAGTAAAAACCCTTCTCTTTGATTGCTTTCTCCTCAGCCACCGTGTCCAACTTAGCATTGGCGTTGCTCTGGGAGAGATGTAAGCGGATCGGTCAAAGGGGTCGTGTATGAGCGGCGTGACTGGGCTGAGAGCGAGCGCCGGGAAGTCGAGAATGCTCGGGGAGAGGATCTCGGGCTTGCGAGGCGAGAATCCGGAGTTGTTTGAAGCAAACACGGGAATCAAGGGGTTGATCTTGAAGTTTTTAAGGGAGCTTCGGCGCTCGTAGAGCTTGAACCCGGATTGTTGCTTCTTGGGCATAACGGATTTGATCGGCGGTATGTGGGTCTTGGAAGGCGGGTCGGATGCGGGACCGTTGGTGGTGGGTTTGGTAGAGGACGAGGCGTGCTTGGCGGTTTCGGAGGATCCGGTGAGCATCTGGACGACTTGTTTGAAGGAGGAAGTATCAGCTTGAACGAAGGTGGTCGGGTATGGGTTTGCAGATTCGGATCTGGTGATGGGTCTGAAAGCTTGGTGTTGGTTTTGGTGCGGCAGTGACGGTGGGGTTGGGGGCGGTGTGGGTTGGAGTCCATTGCTGTGGGTGGTGGTGCTGCTACTGCTACAGTTGGAGCTGTGGCTGTTTGGGGATGGCAACAGAGATGGGTTTGCTTTATGGGATTCATGGTATCTTGGAGAGATTGACTCCATTGATGACTTCTATGAGATGCTCCACAAACACGCACACAGATAAAAAGAGAGTCACGAAGACGAGGAAGAAGAAGATGGGGAGAAAAGAGAGAGACTTTGATGAGAGATTAGAATGAGAGACTTTCTTACTTCTTCTGTTTGGTAAGAAATGTTTTGGGTGGGGGATTCTTTGGAGTTAGGAGTCTCTTATTGCGCCTTTACTCCACACGTTGTTTAGGAGTGTGCACAACACGTTCCAACAACACTACTCGGTTCAGTTACATTCTAAACATGTCAAGCCCAACTGTGACATTTTAACTCATAATTGGGATGTACAAAAAGCCTTTTATCCTTCAATCCAGTAAAATTCTTTCGAGAGGAATTGTTCAGTGCAGGAATATTAATCTGAAAAATAATTTTAATCTTGTCTATTCTTTAAAAAAAAAATTGAATTAATATTAAAAATTATTTCTTTATTGTGAGTTCTATTTTCGAAAAAAAATATGCATAATTTATACCTTCTAAAACTTTACATAAAATTACTCAATTAACTTATATTTTCTTTCAAAAAAGAAAATTTACTTATATTTATTTATATCATTGTACGTAATATAAGTTTATATAATACTGTATCTAATATTATTATTTTAACAGATCAATTATTGTTGTGTTGACTGTGCAATCAAGTCCAAGTTGAATTGAGATTTGTTTATAAGAAATGAAAATTTTTATATAATATCTTATTTTACCTACTTAAATGTAATAATTATAGCTAATAAATAGTGCTACATCCACCTAGCAGGAGATGGGTCCCCATAAGAGCAAGATCTTTTTTTTCATTCATTTTTCATATCTTAAATTTTTTTTTAAAAAAAATTACAACATAATTAAAAATATTTAATTAATTATTAAATAAAAAAAATGTCGGGACTGTAGGTGAGAGTTGCATTTTTTATAGCTAGTATTAATGTATATAACTGGTCAAAAAATTGACCCAATCAAGGAACTGAAAATACGCGCTTTAGGAGGAGAGTAGTCTGAGTAGATTAGCTTTAGAGGGCAAACTCCAGCTGGGGACATACCATTGGCTAAGCTTGCCAAAAAAGGAGAGGTTCCAATTTGGTGTTTGGAGAAAGAGAAATGGGTGGGCTATCTGTGTGTGTGAGAGAGAGAAAGAAGAAATCGTCAAAAAGTGATTCAGAATTTCCCATTGACTTGCAGAGCCATTGAGTCGGACTACGGCATTAAATTAATACATAAAACTAATAAATAACAATAATCATAATAATGTCTGTTTTTTTTTTTTTTGTCAAAGTCTGTATCTGTTTTTGTTTAAGGCCGGTTTGATAAGAAATATTGGCTAATCTTATTTTATTTTATTTTATTATTATAATTTTTTAAAATTATTTATTATATAAAATATAATAAATAATTTAATTTTTAAAATTTTAAAATAATATTATTATTAAAAAATAATATTTTAATAATATTTTATTCTAATAATATTTTATTTTATTCATTTAAAATCACCGTCTCATTCAGTACAGTGAGTGTGTTTCCAGTGGAGTTGCACATTCATAATTTTTTTTTTCTTTTTAAAAACAAACGTTAATAGTATATGTGTTTTGTCATGTATAAATTATTATGTCCATCGGCAGATAATTTTTGCAGGGAAAGTGTCCCCACCCAACAGTTACCCCCATCTTATAATTTTTATTTTTATTGATAAATGATGAGTATGTATTAAGTTGGAGTACTTGCTGTCTGGTCATTTACAGAGAAAAATTGCGATGGATGCTTCAAACTTTGTTCTTTTCCTTGATCAGCATTTTCAAGGATTTCCGCTGTGTGTTTCTGCTCTTTTACTCTTTTGTTTCGATCTGCAGAAATGAAATGACAGCTGAGAAAATATATCAAAATAAGAAGGTAAGAACTAAAACAATAACATATTGGAATACAACTCATTTACCCATTACTCTAATGCACAGTGGCAACAAAATACAAGAAATATAAAAAGATTTGAATATGATTAAGGCATGCAAATCTCTTGAAAAAATGAGACCTATTAAAAAACACATTTTTCTATATTAGATTCGACTTTTTTCGTATATATAAAACTTTCATGCCTTAAATTTTTATGTAACATTACTCATTTTTTAACATTCCGTAATAGAAATACTTTCAATTCATTTTATTTCATCTCATCTTATCATTATAATTTTATTAAATTTTTATATAAAATATAATAAACAACTAAATTTTTTTAAATCTCAAAATAATAATAATTTTAAAAAATAATATTTTAACAATATTTTTTTCAACTCATTCAAAATGACTTTATCTCATCTCACTGATTTTTAGATATGAGAAAATAAATATAAGAAGAGAAACTAGGTAATGCACAAGCTTATAGAAACATTGAACCTGAGGACTAGGGTAAAACACAGCAATCACGGCACACTCAAAATGCATTAATTTGGGCATTTTAGCAAACAAGAGATCCAAGCATCAATCAACTTCTCCAGAACTACTGCATTATTAGATAGAGCTTTCTGTTCTTAGTAGTAATCGGATCACACTCAAAAAGCAGCAATCATCATGCTCCAACTCCAAGAGTTACTTTTCAACCTAATATGGTAGATAATGGGTTGCTCAGGCAATTCTAAGAAACATGGTGTTCCTTTCAAATTTCTGATTGCCCAACCATACATGCAATATGCATGCATCCCAGTTAATATATTTTATTTTATTTTTTACTAAAGGCTTTTCTTTTCTCTGTTATTTTTTTTTTTGTTTTTTTATATCAAATCAAAGGGTGGCTACCTTTGATATAAAATAATTCCAAATTCCAAACTCATCTTGTGCTAAAAGATTCCAGAGTCCAGACCCTGAATTCAAAATACTAAATAAAAATTTTAGATTTTCTTTCTTTCACTTAAAACATATTTCAATGTTAAAAATATTCAACCAACCGTTTGATTTGGGACAAATAGAAAAGCCAAAATAAAATATCTTTTAATAAGTCTTGGTACATTTTAAAATCGAATAATGCTACTTATTATCTTAATTTTTTTTATTTTATGATGTAATATTAGATGATTAAATACTATTTATTATATTTCATTTATAAACTTATCATTTAATACCACATCATAAAATGATAAGATGATGATAGAAAAATAGATGATGAATAAATTTTTTATTTAAACTTTGATAGAAGTTTAATTGATAATAATAATAATAATAACTTAAGAAAAAAGTGTCATCCAAACAAACCTTTGAGACTTTCGATGTTAATTGTCAAACGCAGGCTGGCTTTAGCACAAGTCAGAAAGACAAATATCCACATTGTATTCTATACTTATTGGGGAGGAACCTAAACTACACTGACAGGGAAAAAGGTGAAAAGGAGAGATGAATCCAATGCTCATTCTTTATATGAATTGAGAAAGCAAATGCCGGTTAAAAAGTGTTGAAAGGGACCACATTCTAAATGCAAATAGTTCCAATAAGGCAGACTGGGGACCTGAGGTGGTGTTGTCATGGAAGAGACTCCATTAATGAGTTGGGCAGTGCTAGATGCACCCACTGGGAGTGAGCACGTTTTCGAAAATTGTGATTCCACCGAATTGACACGCACGCATTTCTCAGACGCAAAATTTGTAGCAAATATGACTCACCAGACCTGATATTTGAAGGGAAATTTATAGGGAGAGTTATGATGTTAGAATATTACTATTTGATAATCAGGGCAAACAAACTTCCGGGGTGAATGCTAAAGATTTTTTATTGTTTTCACAATTTATTTCAATTCATCTATTTAATTATTACAACTTTTTCAAATTTTTACATAAAATAAAATAAATAATTATAACTTTTTTAAATTTAAAAAAAAACAAATATTAAAAAAAATATTTTAATAATATTTTATTCAACTTTTTAATTTTAATCTCAACTCAAACTCTTTGCCTTTTGGGCCAGGTTACTCTAGCGCCTATTATGCATGGTTTTCACTGAAAATATCTGTTTTGAGCTGGGATGACTCTACTTACAATTACTAGAACTAATGGGCTTCTTATATTGCATCACTAATGGGCTTTGGTCTAGGGCCCAGGGCTCACTCTCTCTCTGAGGAGAATTTAGAACAGTACACAATTCATCCAGATAGTTGAAATGTGAAGTGAAAACCAAAACATGGCATCTGAACGAACAAATTGTGTAGCTTTCATTTCTAGACCCCGCAGAAAATCCTTCAAATGGGAAGTAATTGAATCAACCAAGTCTCCAAAAAGGCAAGCTATAAAAGCTTCTTGTCTTTCCGCTAAATAGCAACAGCAGTTAGCAAAACAAGAAACTACTATGTAGGGCTGTGCAAAATTCCGAAAGTTCCGACTCCGCCCGACATCCGCTCCGATTCCGACTCCGTCGGAGTCGGAGTTTTCGAAAAACGGAGTCGGAGTGCGGAGTGGCTCCGAATAAGAGTCGGAGTCGGAGTCGGAGTTCGGAGCTACTTAGAGCTCCGAAATCCGACTCCGATTTTTTTAAAAAAAATCCAGATGTAAAACGACGTCGTTTTACATCTGGAATTTTAAAAAAAAAAATCAAACGACGCCGTTCCACTTAATATGGAACGGCGTCGTTTCATCATAGGGGGGGTCCAAAACGCAGGACCCCCTCCTCTTTCCCTTCTCCCTTCTCCCTTCCTCAGTTCCTCTTTCTCTCTAAACCAGCCAGTCTTCATCTGAACAACTAAACCAGCCACCTCGCCACCTCGTTCCCTCTCTATTGCCGCCGTGAGACTTTGCTCCTCCTACGTGCGCAACTTCAATCCGAGCTTCAACCTACGGTGAGAACCCGATTCCGAGCCCTAAAATTAAATTGCTTGATTTAATTTTATGTATTCCGTTATTCATAGTCTTATAGCATACACGTCTGGGTATTTTGTTGTGATTGAAATGAATTCCTTTTGAAAATTTGTAGTAAGGAAATGTGTTTGATAAAATGTGTAATGTGTTTGTAAGTTGTATTGTATGCATGCAATGTGTTTGATAAAATGTGTAAGAGATGTTTCTTGGCTCCTTTAGGCTTTAATTCTGCTTGGCTCCTTGGCTTCTTGGCTCTTTTAAAATTCACATAGAGAGAACAGAGTAATAAACAAATTAATCTACACTTTGGTTGAATGAAACACTAGCTGCTAGCCTGTGCAAAATTAATCTACATACTGCAGCTGCCTGCATATGATGTGTGCACAAACACTAGCTGCATGCATGCATAAACACTAGCTGCTGCTTCTTCAGCAGCTTAAACATTATGCTTAAACACTAGCTGCATGCATGCATTAATCTCCTCATAGTACTGCTGCTTCAGTACTCTAGCTGCATGCATAAACACTAGCTGCTGCTTCAGTCGTACTGCAGCTGCCTGCATATGATGTTTGATATTTTATATATCCATAGTACTGCTGCTTCAGTACTCTAGCTGCATGCATAAGGAGATAGATCATCATGTACTTAGCATCAGAACCTATCACCCAAATTGCGGGACAATCAGACGTGTGCACAAACTCGTTTTGTTTTTTAAGCAATAGTCTAATGAGAGAGAATGGAATAAATAAAGATTAAAGAGAGAGGAATAAAGCCTTAGGAATCAAGAACTAAAGACTGCTCACCACGGCTCGAGTGGGCACAACTGGAGCTCGAGCGAAGTCAGGCAGAGTGCTTCGCTCGACCACCGCTCGACTCACCGCTCGAGCGAAGTCAGGCAGAGTGCTTCGCTCGACCACCGCTCGACTCACCGCTCGAGCGAAGTCAGGCAGAGTGCTTCGCTCGACCACCGCTCGACTCACCGCTCGAGCGAAGTCAGGCAGAGTGCTTCGCTCGACCACCGCTCGACTCACCGCTCGAGCGAAGTCAGGCAGAGTGCTTCGCTCGACCACCGCTCGACTCACCGCTCGAGCGAATCCAGGCAGAGTGCTTCGCTCGACCACGCTTGACTCACCGCTCGAGCGAATCTAGGCAGAGTGTTTCGCTCGATAGTCGCTTGACTCACTGTTCGAGCGAATCTAGGCAGAGTGTTTCGCTCGATAGTCGCTCGATGTTCCGCTCGAGCGACTTTCTGGAAGTTGACCTGCGCTCGACCCTCGCTCGAGCGGAGACTTGATCTCTGCTTTTTCAGACTTGATCTCTTAATAGTATTTCTTCCTTTTCTAAATTAAAATTATTCTTGTCTGACGTACTCATGAGTCATGATATAAATAAATAATCAAATGATAGGTAAAAGACATGATGAATATTATTTTCCTTTTCACACTAACTAGTACTTATACCTAACTAAAAGATTGTATATAATTTAATATTATATATATATATATATATATATATATATATATATATATATAAGTGTCATGTTCTTCTTTTGCACTCACTGCATGTAGATCAAATACTAAACATTCACTCAAACAACCAAAGTTATTAGTGGCTTGAGATTAAAGCTGAGATCATCAGTGATTCAGTAGGGTCGACCTCATGTGCCCCAAATCCCGCCCACCTCTTAACTTTAAACTCAATATCATTCAAATCCCAACCCCACATCTTAATGTTATTTGAGCTTCTTTGATAGCTTCTATTTTAATGTTATTTATTAACAAACTTAATGTATATAATATACGAGATCAGAACCAAATTTAAGCATAATTAGTGGATATTTGTAACTTATCATGCATGCAGGCTTGTAGCTTATTATTGCTAAGGAATATTTTTTGCTTATCGTGGACAGCTTATTATGATACAATAATATATGTCCTATATCAACGCGTTGATTTAAATTTTTAATATAGCCTAGTTTATTTTTAAACTAATTTTTTGCTTCTAACTTATTTTTTCAGCTTCATTGATTGTGATATGGATCCTAGACCCAGTGGAGATGATTGTCCACAAGGGGATGTGGCGGATGCCAATGCTACAACTCCTACACCGGTGGGTACTTCCACCCCTAGAGCCACATCTAGGGCAGCTACATCTAGAGGAGCTACATCTAGAGCAGCTACATCTTGTGCGAGTAGTCGACTCCCACTCCCAGTAGATATAGAGGATGAGGATATGTTCAACGAAGAGGAGGAGATGCCCATTGAGCAAGATCAACCACAACCACCACGGCCTTCTAAAAAGAGGTCGTGGACATGGGAGCATTTCACCAAAATTCCTGGTGATATTGCGAACCCGGTAGCAAGATGTCATTATTGTGGCCAACTTTGTGGATGCCATTCAAAGAAGCAAGGTACAAGTGTGTTAATAGCACATCTAACTGGTTGCCAACGATATAAGATAGCGAAGGGATTGACGGCCACTGATCAGACCAACCTCAGTTACCAAACTTCTACAGCCACTGATGGTACACAGACTAAGAAATTGGTTATCCCTCAATACAGTGAGAAGATGTTGAGGGACATGCTTGCAGAGATGATAATTACTGATGAGATGCCCTTTACCACAGTCGATAAAAGAGGCTTTAGAAAGTTTCTAAACTTTGTTGAGCCACGATTTCCTATTCCATCACGGTATACGGTGATGCGAGATTGTATGAAGAGGCATGCGAAAGACAAGGCGGAGATGAAGAAGATGTTTATTACCACTGGCCAGAGAGTGTCGTTTACGACTGACACATGGACGTCCATACAGAACGTCTGCTACATGTGTATCACAGCACACTACATTGACAGTGAGTGGATTTTGCATAAAAAAATTATTGGCTTTAAAGATATTGTGGATCATAAAGGTGCATCCATTGGGGCAAAGATGGATGATTGTTTAAAGGACTGGGGAATTCGAAAAGTGCTGTGTATTACAGTTGACAATGCTAGTGCCAATGAAACAGCAATTGATTGGTTTAAGCGGAACACGACAATGAGAGATGATGTCATTCAGGCCCACGAGTTTATTCACGTTCGATGTTGTGCTCATATCATCAACCTCATAGTTGTTGAGGGGTTAAAAGAGGTTGATGATTCCATTACCCGAGTCCGCAGCATTGTACGATATGTGAGGGGTTCCCCTCAAAGGCTTGCCAAGTTTAAGGCAATAGCTGAAGATCTTAAGATTGAATGTTCTAGTATGTTGTGTTTGGACGTTCCGACTCGATGGAACTCTACATACATGATGTTGGATGTGGCACAGAAGTACCAAAAAGCATTCGAGCGGATGGAGGTCGAGGATGGAGGCCTGAGGTATGCTTTGTTGGAGCCAGCAGGACAGGGGCTCGGTGCGCCGGACGCACATGATTGGACCAGTGTGAGCTACTTTGTTGAATTTTTAAGAATTTTTTATGACATAACCATGCGGCTATCTGGATCCAAATATACGACTGCGAACTCATTCTTCAGTGAGCTCTCAGAGCTTCACTTCCACTTGGAAAATAGTTGTACTGACTCTGGTGGATTGTTATCTGCTATGGCTACGAGGATGAAGACCAAATATGATAAATATTGGGGGAATATTGAGAAGATAAATAGATTGCTATTTGTGGCTGTGATCCTTGACCCCCGATACAAGTTGGCCATTCTGGAATTTTGGGTAAATTCCGTCCTTGGGGCAGTGAAGGCTGCAGAGTTTATTAAAGTGTTAAAAAGTGATATTGATGATCTATATAATCACTACAGCAATAGTTGTCAGCCTTCATCCGCAGCTGATACCTCTTCACATTCGAGGCCGACAGGGTCGACAGCTTCCTCAGGTGATACTAATCCATCTGTAGGGCTTAGAGGACATCGTATTATGCAGCAGTATCATCAACTCATGTCAACAAGGAATATTATGCATTGTACATCTGAGGTTGAACGATATTTTATGGAAGCTGTCGAGGCACCTAGCGATATATTTCAGTTATTAACTTGGTGGAAAGTTAATTCCACCAAGTATCCAGTCCTTTCCCGTGTAGCCCGAGATGTGCTAGCCATTCCTGTCACTGGGTTGCCTCAGAGTCGGCATTTAGCACTGGAGGTCGCGTGTTGGATGCTTATCGGAGTTCATTGTCACCGTCAACCGTGGAGGCCCTCGTTTGCACACAGAATTGGATAAGTGAAACGCCTATTGGACTAGATACCGTTGGCGTTGATGCTGAGAGCTATAGACTTGAGTCGGGTAAGTTTATATGCTTTTAAATGATTATTTAATTATTTTTAATGTTTCTAACTTCTACTTTTTATGATTTTAAAGATCTAGTTGTGAACCCTAACATAATTGCTGATGACTGAGAGTCAAAGACGAATGCCCCTTGAGAGTTGGAGAGGAGTTGGGAGAATCCCCTTTCTTGGTAAGAATCAAATTATACTTTTCTTGTGTTCAAATTATGAATATCAATTTTTTTCATTTATTGATTGCAACTTTCTATTTTCGTTTCAATTTTCAGGCATGACCAATGGACCAAAAAGCATTTGAGTGAAATCCGTGTTGTTATTACATTATAAATGGGATTGTTATAACTTATGGCTACATCATACATGTTATTTAGTATCAGATTCTTATAAAGTTTTAAATCTTTTGATATATATGGTAGTATTGGCGCCCCAAAGACATTTTAATTTGTCTCTACAACGTCTTATATACTATATACACAAAATAAACAGCTCGACTCCGATCGGAAGTCGGAGTTCCGACCTCCGCTCGGAGTTCCGATCGGAGGTCGGAACTCCGACCTCCGCTCGGAGTTCCGATCGGAGGTCGGAACTCCGACCTCCGATCGAAGTCGAATTCCGACTCCAGTTCGGAGTCGGAGTCGGAGGATAAATTCGACTCCGACTAATGTCGGAGTCGGAGGTCGGAAACGACAACTCCGACTCCGTCGGAGTCGGAGCTCAGCTCTACTACTATGGCATGATGTTGTTGCAGAAATCTCTCTCTCGCGGCAACATAGGTTACAATCACTTCTTGCTCCTCGGAATAAATGGTTTTGATCTGCAAAAGCCAATCGAAGATATAGCATTCAACTACATAACTTTATTCTGTGATATACATGCACATTGCGAGAAAGCAATGGAAATTACTGGCAAAATATGGTTCAATTTGGTTGCGTGTTATTCTAAATCTTGCAAAATAAGACATAATCTACCTAACTGACTACTAATATGTGCAATTTGATTATAGCATCAAAGGAAAGTTTCAAAACAGAGATATAAAATAGTGTCAGGTAGCATGCTTAGCCCTTTCAATTGTCGAATTAAGATAAAGAGGAAAGAAGACGTTTTATAGAAGAAAGAAGATGGGGTGTTTGAGACCATTAAATTCCAAATCATCTAATGCCAGGGAGATTAATTAATCCAACTAAGGATTAATGCTATCCTTACCGAAGGGATTATGCCACAAGTTCATGGACTAAAGACATCACGCAAGGTCTGGGCCTCTCCTTATTGACATAACCTTTCAAAGTATTTTAAATTTGTACTAATTTTTGGTCATTACACGCAGGAATAAAAACTCCTGCTTCAAGAATTATATGTTGTAGATTACAAGGGAGAGAGAGAGAGAGAGAGAGAGAGAGAGAGGGGGGGGGTGGATATGACTATGTTAAAGAGGCATAAGAACAGGAGATCAAATCCGCCAAAGGAAACTTTGAATCTGATGCAGACTCATAGGGCATACTTCAGCTTACAAATCATAATCCAAACAACCAAAAACCGACCACATTGACGATGAGACTTTTCCAAGAAACAAAAAAGAAAAGTGGCAATCTCAGATCATCTGTAGCAGTGACTTTTAACTACCATTTTGAACATTGTCATTAGTTTGTTCTACGACCATCCGGTATTTTGAAGAGTAAGTTAAGTAACTTCTATTTAATAGTTTTCTTAGTCACAGACTCCAACTATATCCATTGAACAATTCCTAAGAGCATTGGTAGTGGGCTCAATAAACTTTGACTGAAATTTGACTAAGATATTCATTTTTACAAATTTAGCTAGCCACTTTTCAACAATATTAAATAGCAGGCTCAATAAATTTTTCACTATTCTATTAAAATATTGATTTTGAACTTTTCTTTTATTTTAATTCTAATTGTAATTTGAATATTTATTCATTATTAAAAACTATACATTAATATTCATTATTCTAATTCATATTATTACACTTTTTATTTCACATTTTAGTATGAAGTTTGGATATTGGCGTATTGGTGGGAAGGTTAGGGCCCAAAGTTGACATGTATTATTTCACTATGGCCAAGTGAGACGAAAAGCAGACAGCGGTTTTTATTTCACTTTTTCTTTCATGCGCGAAAGAGAAGTAACAGTAGGAATATAATTTTTTAGTCCAAGAATAATATTTGGCCAACCCCTTAGGCTCAACAAATTTGGCCAGTAATATAATCTGTAGCTAAAATCACTGTTCATTTGTTGAGTCTATTATTGCACTTTATTTTACATCTTAGCTATGGCCAAAATTTAACTTTGTTGAGCCCACTAGTAGTGCTCTAAGAGTTTTGCTCGGCACTCTCTAGTCATTCTGCAAGTCAATAATTTTCTTTCACATCTGTCAGGACCTTATCTGCTATATTTATTTCAAATAATACTACGTACAATCGTGGAGTGCGTAAGCGTCACACAATTTTTTTAAAAAAAATAGAGTTTACTATTAAAAAATTAATTTTTTTTATATAAATATCGTATTTATTTATTTTTTTCAAAGAGATTATGCGGAGTTTGGACACTCCCCTACTAAAAATATCATTTCCCTATTTCATCTAGAGTTCTTACGCATTAATTAGAAACAAGAACCCTGCAGGGCTAATTGCCATTATTTTTTCAGCTTTTATTAGGAGGAATTTTAAACCATCATGCTCATTACTCAAATAATGAATGAAAACAGATATTTGGCAAGTGAGTTGGACTGAAAACCATTACCTCTAAGCTTGAGCATCAACCTCTCTCTCTTCGACATCATTTACAGCAGCAGAATTTGTCTCGCCAGCTTCAGCATCCTCCACGGGTGGCTGAACCTGCTCGTCCTCTGGCAGCGGCTCCTCCACATAGTCATTCTCAAATGCATCAGATGGTACCTCATAGATCCTAACTTGGGGCTTAGTTGGGTCCTTCACAAGCACATACTTGCCCTCATTCAATTTCATGCAAAGATCCACAATGGATTTCACAATTCCCCACATATTCAAAGTGTTCATATTAATCTGCGCCGCAAATTCCCTCGGTTTGTACCCAACGACCGCCAATATCACATGGTTAAAATGATCGCGAGGATGAACCCGCGATACATACCCCAATTTCATCAAATCCGCGCCAGCTAGCATAGCTTGAGAGGTCCATTTAGCCAACTTGTTCGCGTTGTTCTTCAGCTCGGTGGCCAATACAGCACCTCTTTGGGTCTCAAGCTTCTGCCTCCAATCGACTCCAGAGTATTTCGGGTCGAATTCATTGAGCGCATTCAAAGTGAGGAAGAACCTCTGTTTGTTAACCTCGACCACGCTCTGGACCTCACACCGTGCCACCAAGTACATATCATTGTCGAGCTTCCAACGCCTGTACCTATACGCCACAGAAGCGACCTCTTCCCCTTCGTTTGCAAAGGGGTTGGGCTCGTCGAAGGTCAACTTGTTCCCGTCCCGAATCAGGACCTGCTGCGAGAAATTTTGGTTGATGTAGGCGGCCTCGACACTGAGGGAGTACGCTGAGTTGATATCATCCTTTGCCTCCGGCAATGGCTCCTGCGATGTCTCGTGCACCGAAAGCAAATCGAGCTGCGAGCCGTCCCTTTTGTCGAAGAACAGCTTGTTTCCAACCCTCTGAACAACAATGTCCCACGAGTACACCGATCTCGGCGCGCACATGAGCGTGGATAGAATTGCATCGGTGGCGAAGACCGTTGCTTTGTCCTCGTTGGCGAGGCGACGGATGACTGGATCGTCGGTGGTGGTGACTTTGAAGAAATTGCGGTCCTTGAAACGCTCGAGGCGGCGCTCGTTCTTCGGAGTAATGCGATCATAGGAGCGGTCGTAGAACTCGAGCGCGCCGCAGAGGATGAGATCCTCGGGCTCGGGAACGGAGAAAGAGAGCTTAGAGAAGGTGGAGAAGGGGATCTGATCGAGCATGTTCCACTCGGGCTGGATGTCCACGGAAGACTTGGACACGGCGGCCTCGCGACGCGGCGCGTTAGGGTTCGAACGGTTGAGGTGGTATAGCCGGTCGCGACGGGCTCGCTCCTTCTCGGCCTCGCGCTTGCGGGCCTCGACCTCTTCGTCTCGCCGCTGGGGGAGCTGGCGCTGCTGCTGGAACCGCCATTTCGGACCGAACCTGGGCTTCGGAGGCGGCTTGCCGTCGACAAGTCGGAACGAGTCTTCGTCGGCCGAGGCAGGGAACGATTCGTCGTTGGAGAAGTCGAAGACGGAGTCGGAAGGATTCTTGGGGCGGGCCGGATTGTTGTAGTTGCGAGTCCAGTCTGCGGTCCGGCCGAGCTTATCCGAGCGGGAGAAGGGGGCAAAGGGAACGTTAGGAGGAAGGTTGTTAGTGATGCCGGCGGCGACGGTGGTTTCGGTGGAATCGGGTGGGCCCCACCCTTCGGGATTGAATGGGACCAATCTAGCGTCGAGTCCTACGACCATGATCAAGGATTTTGTCTCGCTGCGATTTGGATCTGGGTGCCACTGGCAAGCGATGAAAAAAAGGAGGGAAACCCTAGGAGACGCTAGGGTTTTTGGATAAGGGAAGATGATCGGTTACAGTCTTGATCAGAGTGGTTTTCATGCGCGTGTTGCTTGCACGTGTGTGTTTGTTTTTTAAAAAATAATTATTATCTTTATCTCAATTTTTATATCTAATACATTTTTAAGTCACATCATAAATCAACCGCTTTAATAAAAATAGAAACAAAAAGGAAGTCTGTGGCTCTTTTAGTAAGTTTTTCAGTCATTTATAAATATTCAATAAATCTATTCAAAAAATAAATAAATAAATATTCAATAAATATTATGTCTCCATATTTCTTAAATTTCCGAATAAAAATTTTAAAAAATAAATCCAATTTCTTAAATCAAATTTGGAATTTGCTGCTCAACGAACTTTACAGACAATGGGATTTTGGATCCATTTGTCAGTTGGTAGCATTTAGGGTTCAATGAGATCCACTTTAGGGGAGCCCTTCCCACAAGCCTTGGGATTGGGCCTGGGCTTGGACTTACAATAAATGGTTTTAAGGAACTGAAAACTGAAAAGCAATGTACAAAAAAACCTCTGCTTCATATGACTTCAATTAATAAAATTTTTAGTAAATGTAGGCATTTGCATTTCAAGAGTCACAAGTCACAACTCCTAGCTTCATGCAATATTCTTCAATAAAATTACGAAAAATTCTCGTCTTCTTTGTTATTAAAATACTCAGAAACTTCCACGAAAATTTCCTTAGATGGGAAAAAAATTGTACAGATCTATGCTACTATTTGGAGCACTGGCTGCCATATTTTCTAGGTTGCACTTTCGTCCGGAAACAACTTTCCACATAATTCCATCGCAAAAAGGAGGTTACAATTTCCTTAGTGGGAAACTTTCAAGCTGGAAAAATCTGACACATTGAAATCTGAACATTATATAGCTAGACGACCATATTTCCCTCCTTTTCTGTTACATTTTCTACCTTGATCGAAGATCGACATATATATTGATTTTTAGCTTTAATTTGATACCATTACCAATAGTATTCATGAATATATGATCACAGCTTATGTTTCAAACAGATCTAATCTGGTATATATATACATATATATATATATATATATATATATATATAATTTATAAGATTACACTTCAAAGCAATGCAATTACACATGAATATCACCTGATATAAAAGAGAAGAGATCATGTGCTCATGGAAGATAATTAGCTTGAGAAGTGCTACATGCACAAAAAGGCTCCATAAAAGTAAACCCACAAACTGATATGGTTAATTCATATGTTACGTTAGATCCACTTTATAATAAAAGTAGATTTATAATCTAATGTATCACATTAAGACACATCACCAGTTTGTATGTTTACGTTTGTAAGATTTCTTTGTGACTAAAGTATTTCTCAATTAGCTATTTATATGAAAGAAAGTTATAAATTACCCAACAAGAGTACTAAAAACATATATATATATATATATATATATATTAAGGCACCTCTCCAATATATACTTCTTTCTTTCTTCAAAAACCTTTACATGAATGACTTATATCATGTACATACATGAGGTTGTGCTTGGTATACTCACAAAATTACTAATAAGTAAGTGCCATATGATCAGAAGTTGAAATTTCAGCTTTTGATCCATCTTATATGTGTGTGTTATTTTGGAGCATTTAGTTTCTGTTAAGATATAAAATAAATAATAAAATCTACATCTTCCCATTAACTTAAACTTTTGTACAGAATCCATTTATGCAACGGTCAAGAGGAGTGGTGCCATGATATAAGGGATCTTGGTTAGGAAAGAAAGTGCCGTTTGAAGACTGCATTTGACTGAGACTTGTTAAGTCTGAATTGTTTTCAACAGTTACAGCCTGGATATATAAGACTGATTATTCCTTTAACCTGTAGAATTAATCTTCCTAATCATTGTATTTATCAAATTATCATGATCTCTGATAACTAACACATGATGCACATCAGAACATTAATTCATTCCAATAGTTCAAAGCAATTATATAAGCCTATATATGTATAGCTCGAGATCGCCTTCTTGATCTCTAAAAATGGTGCGGTACCTAACCACACAATAGCTATTCCTAATCAATGCTTTGTCATAGTAATGATACAACTAATTCCTCCATATTTTAAATTCTCAAAAGCTCATGTTCATTTAGGAAGTGTGAAAGTTTCTAAAGCATGCTTGCTAGGAACATTACAAGAGGAGAAATTATCTTCATAAGTCAATGTGAAAGACATTGATCATTTCATATAACATAAATATTTGATCAATTTGCAAGAGAATTTAATTTTAACTTTCTCATATAAATCAAATTCTATTATGTCAGCTAGCAGTGTGAGGAAATATTGTATCCACACTGCAAGTAGAAAAATTGATCTTGAACCAGAATAAATCCACAATTACCAACTAGCTTAATTATCAACTTAATTGTAATTATATGATTAATGACTAAATGGAAACACAATTGAAAGGGAATTAGTTATATAAACATGAACTACATAGATGGTTTTCTAATTGAATTACTTAGATCTTGTCATGTGTATATCATCCAGCTGATTTCTTGTTGAAGCATTATATATGTGAATAGAGATCACAGACTGCATCACAAGTTTTGCTGAAAATCATCAGACTGATCAGCATACCCTAATTAACAACTGTACACTGGTCAGTGATTGATGGATATTGTGGAAAATCAGGAACGAATTTGTCCAATTTGATTTCTTATATATAGTAGCTCTCCATCAGAAATATATTGCACTGATCATGAGCAGCTTGCTTGTTTCGTAAGTGGATACAATTAAGCAAACGGTGATGAAACATTATAAATTCAAATTATACGATCAATACTGACAAATTTTCTTTAGTCTCTCAGATATTCTTGCAGCTTCATAACCCAATGCCGACTCCCCAACCTACATGTTAAGATGATACCAAAAACAAATTACAAATTCAAGACAATCTTTCACAAAAAGTGGTAATTATTGAGAAGGAAGAAAAAAAAGCACTAATAATTAATGGCTACCTTAGCATGTATTGTGTGAAACACTAAATCATCAACAATGTTGAAATTGGCATTAACAATCTCAGTTCCTTCTTCATGAAGCACGCGAATGGTCTCATTGAACATGAACTGAAAATCCAACCCAGTTATCAAAACAACCTGTAAAGCCGAACCAATTTCACTAATCTCAATTTGTGGTGATCTTAGCTGCACTGTTGAGTACCTCATTCCAGAACCATTTGTGCCTGCATTCGGCTTTTGATCCATGCCCATGAGGCTGTCTTTTTTCTCATTCATTTTCTCCAAGCTTGTCTGCATCTTCTTTATATAGGTTACGGCTTCATCCAGTTGATCTGGGAGTGATGTCACTTCCTGCATATATAGCACCATATATCAAAATTTCTTCATCTGCGAGCAGACTTTATAGTGTATATGTAAATGTATTGAGAGAGAGAGAGAGAGAGAGAGAGAGAGAGAGGAGGGAGAGAGACCCTTGAATTTTGATGGGGTACAAGAGAATTAAGCTCGGAGTAAAGGGCTTTCATTTGGTTTCTCCTATTTCGCTCAATGGTTTTGCGATCAGTACTTGATCTGGATGAACTAGGGTTGTTCTCCATCAGTAAATATTACGAGGAGCAACACCAAGTCAACAGCAGAAGAAATAATCAAACGTCTCCACAGACATTGGTCATTAACTTATTGAACGCTTTTTATCAGAGTATAAAGCCAAAGGTGAAAGCAAAATATTATCATTACAAGCCTCTGGAAAAAGTTTGCTGATTTGAGAGCCTGGTGGGGTAAGCTATGCTCGTTTTCTTCAAGGCCAATGCTACCATCTTTGACCGTTCACGTTTTAGAAATTAAACAGACAACTGTATGAATTTCGGCTTTAACAACCTTACTTATTATTATTAATAATATCAACTTATGATCAGGTAGCTAGTACTACTATCGATTTAATTAGTCCATATTTAACACGGTGTTCTTTTCATTTTGTCGTTATTAACACCGGCCAATTAATATTTCAGATATCGTGTGAATGCTTTGATCACTATTTCGAAAAGTTTTTGAATTTACATATATATATATATATATATATATATATATATATATATATCATCAAATGCTGTTAAATTTCATGGAAATTGAATCACATTGGTTTTCAAATTAAAGTGTTTCCCCTTGGGAGTAATAAAATTAATTATATATATATGAATATATCATGTTAGAAAAAGAAAATCATTACACATTAATGGATCGAGATATTAATCCATCCCAGAGCATTGGAGGCATACATACTCTTTCAGTTCCCTTCAACTAATAGTTGTTTTACTACTCCAGCTTGCATGTACTCCGAAATACAAAACTTACATGCACATTGCACCTCCAACTCATGCATGCGACTATCGCCAAATGATCATCATGACTATCCTCTCTCTCTCTCTCTCTCTCTCTCTCTCTCTCTCTCTCTCTCTCTCTCTCTCTCTCTCTCTATATATATATATATATATATATATATATTATACAACATGATCTATTTTTATCGTCTCATGCATCATGAGCAGTAGTTAGACTTGGACAAAGGGTGCTATTTAAAAAACAAAGTGATAGTACTTGGAATGTGCAATGTCATTTTTTCTAATTATTTGGGACACCAAATATAAAACACTTGCTACTTGGAGTGTGGAAAATGCATCTAAGTTCCCTTGTGTTATGCTTTTCCATATATATAGGTTTACATGGAGTACGATCGAGATCGAACTTGATCTTTTCTTAATTAGGTAGAAATTTTTAAAATGCTATAGAAACCTCTATATATGAGCTCTCAAATATTATTAAACTCATCGATCCATGGCATGCAATTTGCTAGCTAGGGTGCAACTGCTTGAATGAAGTACTGGAATGGAAGTAAGCTCAGCTAGCTAGCTAGTTAATGCATGGTTTGTCGTAGCATATTATATGCTCGATCCGTACAATAATCTATGTTTACTTTTGAAATTGAAATTCCGTAGTAGTAGTACGCTAGTCTCTGATCAAACCTGCAAAAGAGAAAAGAAAGAAAAGAAAAAGAAAAGTCGAGTTAAAGATCGATGATCAAGAACATATGCCCATCAAACAAAAGCTAAATGAAGGACCACCCGGCCCGTTCAGTACTTGATCTTAGAATTATGTGCAACAAATTAAGCAATGAAACATGATGAATTCCCCGCCCCAGTACGCCATAAGACTAGCTTAATTAATGAATTACAAATTGGCGCTAAGGGGCCTGAAATATTGGATTCTTGCTTCTACCATTTAGTTGCATTATGTGCAATAAAATATATAGGCACTTCCTATATACATATACACTTTTGTGATCTTCCAAGAGGTCATATATATATATATATATATATATTACCCTCAGTTTCAAACATGATCAGGCATGACTCTCTGTGAGAAGGAGGGGGGGGGGGGGGGTGAAGGAAAAATAGAGTGGAGTACGTGGTCAATTGCCAACCCTAAGAATATTGCACGTGTTCATGATATAATAGTCGAATGGTTTTCGTTTACAGGCAGGCAGAAAACGTCAAGAGCACTATATCAAAAAAAGAGAAAAAGGAGAGATGATCAGTAGTCTCTAAAGTAGCTTTAATTGGGTCTTATAATTGGCAGAGCCACAAAATAAATAGGTGGTGATCTTTAAGACAGAATTGAAGATGACAACTCCCCTCCTCCAAAGGAGGAACTACATGGGCCATATCCTACTTTGGAATTTAACGTCTAATGCCACCGGAGAATCATCAGACGATGTTTTTTAGAACATGGTAGGTAGGATTGCTATATATATATAAATATATATATATATATATATAAATATTTTTTGTCGAGTTCTTCTAGGGTTAAAAATCTTTAGTACTACTGGTACTGGATTTCCATGCATGCATATTCGTTAATCCTTGCCATAAATGCATGGCGAGAAAAAAAAAAAAGGGGGTCACTGTCGAGGTCTTTATATAAGGACACAGGAGATCAGTTACCATAATTTACCATATTCCACGTTGAGCGAACGAACCACAACATATGTAGATATTATCTAGTTATCTTTTTAGAAACTTCTATATTAATTTTGGGTACGTATGATCCGCGAACCCTAATCAATTCTTTCCAACAATAAATATTGCTGCTGCATGCAGGCTAGCTAGTTAGTGTGTATATATATATATGAAAAATTCTTTTCATCAATCATTATTTTTTATCTCACACCTCACGCCCTATGAAAAATACCTATATATTTTATGAAAAACATCCTCACACCTTACAAAAAAATTAAAAATGTAGATTATGAAAATAAATAGTGACTAATACATAATGTTCCAAGCTGGAACCAAACACAAACGAGAATTAAACGAGCTAAATAATTAAATTGGCACTGTTTTGCCATATATTATATATATATATATATATAGTACTGTAATCATGTGGATGTATGCATGCCCTGGGAAATAAAATAGGAAAAGGTAGAGAAATCCCAAGTGTTTCTGGTGCAAAATTACAAATTAACAAGAAAAAATTATTTCAAAGATTAATTGCGTCTGCAGTAGTAGTACTGTTGTAGATAAAATAAAGATGATGACCTAGCCTCTATCTCTATCTCTATCTCTTATCTCTAAGTGGGTCATGATTGCCACATTGTGGACATATATTATCACGTACGTCTGTCGGGTTCCTTGGAAACTCGTCTTTACGGATTAATTATTCGAGGGCCTTCAGATTCCACACTTTACAGAAGCAATTTCAATTGTTGAAGATAACTGATGCCTACGTACGTGCAGCTTTAATATATATATATATATATATATATATATATATATTTATTTATGGTCAAGATAATCATGCCTTATCAGATCTACCACCAAGAATTCCCTATCCAAGGGACTGCAGTTGGGGGACCAGGACAGTGCTCCCAAAATTTGTTCCAAAAATTAAAATAAAATTTATTTATAAGTTTTACTTTTTATACATTCAGTATATTGCTGATGTAGAAGCGATCCCATTATAACCTTTTTTTTTTAAAAAAAAAAAAAATCAAAACACTAATATTTTTTAGCAATATGGAAAAGCAAAACACCAATTATTTTTACACATCCAACACATGACCGCACATTAGCTATGCTAAAAAATATTGGTGATTTGATTTTTTTTTTTTTTAAATTTATGATGGGTTCCATTATAAGTAGTGTGTTAAAACTTAAAACACCAATTTATTTGTAGCAAAATTTTAAAATAAAAATAAATTTTTTAATATATATATTTGATTTTTTTTTAAATCCTAACTTTTGTTCATGCCTATCGATTATATCAAAGTCTGTCTTTGATCACATAAGTCTTATAATAGATAAATGTTATAACTACAAAAAAATTTCATAAAAATACACTTATAAACTGAAGTAATTTATTGTGATACGTTAAATTTATTTGACAATATGAGTAATTTAACAATATGACATATCATATCAAAATCACGTCATTTTATGAATTTATATTTATATTTATAATTAAGTATAATGAAAGAAATGAATCTTGTACTTAATTGTAAAACTGAACTTTTTTTTTTGGTCTAAATAAGAAATAAATACGATCTTAGACATTTTTTCAATCTCAAAAGAAAACAAGAAATAATATGTATTGACTTGAGAATAAATATTACAACAACTTTCTTATAACTTTCTAGAAGGTTTTTGCATTATTTTTTTATTCGAAAACAGAATGGTTTTGTTGGCACCATCTATGCCATATCTAATATGGTGAGGTGGGGATTTTCAGCTATTGTTTTGTCCTTTTTTGGTTTGGTAAGCAAAAGCAAGCACTATTGGCTCCTCATCTTTCACACTAATAAAACGAATAATACACAAAAGTACCTCCACAACGTAAACCATTAACCCTTCTTTTCCCGGCATAGAACCCAAAAAAAAAAGGGCCTCTCCAATTATGACGAGGCTTTTACCAACTCAATCTCCAATTATATCTCAAGATTTTCTTTTTTTTTTTTTTTAAAAAAAATTAGGAGAGGTTGAAATAATGATTTGAAATAAGATAAATTAAGATAAAAGTTAAAAATTGAATAAAATATTATTAAAATATTATTTTTTAATATGATAATTATTTTAAAATTTTAAAAAATTAAATTATTTATTAAATTTTATATAAAAATTTTAAAAAAATTATAATAATTAAATGAAATAATTTTTATATTTTTAATCTTAAAATATTGCACCCTTGAACCAAAAGACGATTGGGAATTAAATAACAATATATGGTAGGTAGACAACTTCTGAGAAGTGAGTGCACAAACCAAAACTTGGGCCTTTGGATTATTGAATTTTAACTTTTACCTTACCTAACAACGCACTACAACGGTAGTTACGGTACCACCTCCTCGCTCTCCTCTTTTCTCTCTCTCTTTCTCGATTTAGTTTAGATATTAAAATTATCTCAATTTATCTAATATCATCTTATTATTATAATTTTTATAAATTTCTACATAAATTATAATAAACAATTCATATTTTTTAAATCCCAAAATAATAATAACATTAAAAAAATATTCTAACAATATTTTATTCAACTTTCAATTTTCATTTAAAATCATCTTATCTCATCTCATCTCACTATCCAAATCCTACTTAAAAAAAAATATTTTATTTGTCAATCAATCAGTCATTCTCCACACTATTTATTATAGAGTTTCTCTTTGGGTCGGTCCGGCTGATGTTGGGCATTTAACAACCCTCAATCACAATATGTCGCCACGTATGAAGTTTTACATTAGACACAATAAATATGATTTCATTCGATTAAATCACACTATCAGTCTAAATTTGAGAAGAGAAACAAGTGCCTTCCATCTTTTTATTCAAAACTTAGACCACCACCCATCAATTTCCGTTGTCCCATAAAGCTGTTTCTCCCCCATTTCTTGCCGTCATTGACACTTGTTGCGCCTATCCCTCCTCAATTCCTTCATGTTTTTCTTGCAGATCTCTTTTGCATGGCTTCTCTGCCATGCCTTTGTTCTCAAATATGGCTAGATCGCTTTGAGAACTATACATTGGCAGCTTCAAGAGGTTGAATCGATTGACACTGCAAAATATTTGGTTTGACTATCCCTAGCTTGGGAATCTCATTTTGAGATTTCTTCTCTATTTAGTCTTATTTGACTTTGAAAATTGTAAAATTCAAGATGAGACGAGAATGTAGGGATGTCGATATTTTTTGGACAAACATGGTGTTCAGTTCATGCAGTCTTTGAGATCCGAAGGCAATTTACACCTTCGCTATCACGTAGTTAAACAATTTCACAGCAAGAGGGGAAGGGGAAGTGTTACATGGGAGGATAGGGACATAGCGGATGCTTCACAAACGCCGACGTTGGCTCTAGGAGAGGGGCTATGTTGTCAACAAGAGAGGTGGAGGTTGGGCTTCGGTGGAAGAGGGAGAGGGGAGGGGGATTTTTTGCATGAGAGGGAGGTGGACTTTCACAGCGTTATCGGCTGTAGGCAAGTATATGAAATGTGAAATAGAAGAGCTACGTGGCACAAATTTATTGGCAATTGTTTGAGGAATAATAGATGAACCGGCAAGAAGTTTTTCTCTTTATTATATGAGAGATTGAAAAAATAATTAGAATTATTTTGTTAAGATTTTCTTTTAGGACTCAAAACAAAAATATGAAAGAGAAATAGAACTCAAAACACCGTGAAATTGCTATATGCTTTAAATGGTTTGTATTAATAAGAGAAATGTTTTAGTTATAAAAAAGTACATAACTAATAAAAAATGCTACCATATTGTCTCATTTATACTGCTCATTTTGCCTTGTTGATTTGGCACTACCACATAGTGTCACATAGTTTATTAAAAAATAATAAAAAACACAAACATAAAATGGGTAGAGGAAACCTTTTTTAGTCTCTATCTTTTAATGTTTTCAAATGTCATTTTGTTTTGAATATATATATTTTTTATTTGTTTAATAAACCACATGGAATCACGTCAATGAGGCACAATAAACGGAATAAATGGGAAATCACAGTGGTAATACTCCAAAAATAAATCGACAAATTGACAGTACATCAAGTTACAATTATCATAAAGTAAATTTAATGAATTACATGAAGTCAAGTCAATTTATGAATTTACTTTTATGTAATCTTTTTATATATGTAACACTACTCTAATAATTTTTCAAACAAATTTTCAACCTCATTATCCCCACCGATTGAGAAAAGGCAAATAAGCTCTCCTCCCTTCCTACAAGCTTTTTCAACCAAATTCACAATTGTGTTGCAACGTGCACGTTTGCAATCGACACAACATATTTCTCTTATTTTAGACACCTCTACTAAAATTTTTGAAGCTGATTAAAATTGTATTGAGATAAATATAGAATATAGAGCCTGGATACGTCTATATATAGTTGCGGGCTCTGAAAGCGAGATCAAACCCTGTGCCTCTAGATCTAGTTTTTTTGTATTAACTCCACTCTAACCTTTAACCATACCTTGTAGTTTCATCGATTCTTCTCTTGAGTAAATGAGACATTGTCTAAACATAAGCAGTGGGCTAAACATCCCGAAAGAAAAAGTAATACATTTCTAAAGAAATTTATCGTGAATCTTGGCATGCCTTCTCAATAAAGACGCACCATTTTAAAGCACCACCTTTTCGAGGCATGCAAACTCTAAGTTGGTCCGGCACTTACATTGTATTTGAGCTGAGACGATTCAACTGACATCAATGTGACTCATGGTGTGTCAAGAGAATTGAAAGACAAAATCCAAAACGAAGAACTTCAACAAAGTAATTGTTCTCTTACATTTGCGAGAAACTCCTTGTTGATAGCCTATGCACTTCCAGCATTAGTCGGGACTTTGTTCTCAAACACCTGGTGTCAATAATAAAAAATTAAAAAAAAAAATTGTTCTTAAGCTGTCTTCGTGCATGCTATGTGAGTGCCATAAATGTGAGCTACAAACGCATGCTCACCAAGCTGTAACAATTAACGTTGGGATATCTTGCTGGAGGTGATGGAGCCACAGTGCTTCTGGCAAAAGAAAGTTAAGGATAACAGAGGAATTTCATGACTACCAAAAACCAGAAAACCCATTCTTTTTCCGGCATAGAACCCAAAAAAAAAAAACTCTCCAGTGACGAGGCTTTTACCAATTCAATCTCCAATTAAATCTCAAGATTTATTTTTTTGAAAAAAAAAATTATAGGAAGTTGGAATAGTAAATTGAAATAAAATAAATTGAGATGAAGGTTGAAAGTTAAATAAAATATTATTAAAATATTATTTTTTTAATATTATAATTATTTTTAGATTTGAAAAAATTAAATTATTTATTAAATTTTGTGTAAAATTTTTTAAAAAATTATAATAATTAAATAAGTTAAGAGGAAACACCTTTTATATTTTTAACCTTAAAATATTACACCAAAGACGATTGGGAATTAAATAACAATGTATGGTAGGTAGACAACTTCTGAGAAGTGAGTCCACAAACTTTGACCTTTGTCAGTCAGTCAGTCAGTCAGTCATTCTCCACACTATTTATCATATGATAGATTAAAAACATAATTAGAATTATTTTGTTAAGATTTTCTTTTAGGACTCAAAACAAAAATAGGAGAGAGAAATAGGTGTTTTCACGGTGAAACACCGCTGCCAGAATTCACGAACCATTTACTGCATTCATTTTTTAAAAAAAAATAATATTTCTGAATTTCCTATAAGCTTTAAATGGTTGATAAATACTTCAGCTACAAAAAATTATACAAGTAAAAAAATTACTACCATATCGTCCCATTTATACCGCTCATTTTGCCTTATTGATTTGGCACTACCACATAGTGTCACATACTTTATTAAAAAATAATAAAAAACACAAACGTAAAATGGGTAAAAAAAATACAAATATAAAATATTCTAACAATATTTTATTTAACTTCTTTTATTTCAACTCATCTCATCTCAATTCTCAACTCACTATCCAAACCTTATCTAAGTTTGAGTCTCTATCTTAGTCAAACTCCATTTTGTTATTTGTTTAATAAACCATGTGACACCATGTCAATGAGGCAAAATGAACGGAATAAATGGGGCATCATTGTAGTAATACTCTAAAAATAAATAGACAAATTGACAGTACATCAAGTTAAATTTATCGTAAAATAGATCTAACGAATTACATAAAAGTCAAATCAATTTGTAAATTTACTTGTGTAATTTTTTTGTGTACGTAGGCACTACTCTAATAATTTTACAAACAATTTTTCAACCTCATTATCCCCACCGATTGAGAAAAGGCAAATAAGCTCTCCCTTCCTACAAGCTTTTTCAACCAAATTCACAATTGTGTTGCAACGTGCACGTTTGCAATCGACACAACATATTTCTCTTATTTTAGACACCTCTACTAAAATTTTTTAAGCTAATTAAAATTGCATTGAGATAAATATAGAATATAAAGCCTGAATACGTCTATATATAGTTGCAGGCTCTAAAAGCAGATCAAAACCTGTACCTCTGGATCTAGTTTTTCTGTATTAACTTCATTGTGACTGTTGATGCTGTAAAAATCGCTCAACAGTCCAGAAAGGAAGAAAGAGTCATTCCCAACCCACTGGGATGACTTGCGCCTCGTTTGGTATTGTTTGGAGCCCCTAGTAATGTTCAAGTGCAGTTGTACGGTGGTGATGCATAGGTCCATGATGGTGAATGAAAAATAAGTGCAAAGAAAGTAAAGAGATGAATACATGGGTTTACATGGTTCGGCATAAGGCCTACGTCCACAGGCGTTTGGGAGGCAAAAACCACTATAATATTCTTTGTTTATAGTCTCTCATGGTCTATTATATCTCACTGTACAATGGTAATGCTGAATATAACTTTACTAAAGAAAATGCCTTCATTTGAACTCCATGTCCCGAGGTTGAAGGAGAAAACGAAGAGAAGAGAAGAAGAAGAAGAAAACGAAGAACCTCTCCCTCTATTTATCTGAATGTCTTTTCCCGCATGCCCCCTGTAGTGGTGAGGCAAGGTCTACTACGCATGCTCGATGGATTCCTTTTTTCCATTTTCCTTGACAACCCCCTCCCTCTTAGCCGCCCATTTCCCCTGACAACCCACTACTTCCTGACACCACCACCCTGACTCCCCTAAGCCTTTTGACAGCCCCATGGCACCTTAACCCTCCTTACACCCCATACCTCACTTTCTAACCCCCTTAGCTACTAACTTGGTGGGCTGGGCCCAATCATTGGGCTCTGATATTTTTACCTCCTTACAGTACCCCGCGATTCTTAAGGACAAGTAAGGACCTCGAGAATCTTTAGAGGTAAAAATGTAGCCGACTTGGTCTGCCCATATACATAGGGGAGTAAATTCCGAAGGCTGATCCCTATTCATTTGTTCCTCTAGCACAAATAGCAAATATTTATGAACTCAGGTTTGAGATATGAGCTCGATTACGTAGTGTGCGTGTAGGCAGCTTGTGCAAGTCTAAAGCGAGAGATGGGCTCGACTGCGTAAAGTGCAAGCGCGAAGCTCGGCTAAGGCAGGAGGTGGACTCAACTGCATAAAGTGTGAGCAAGCAGCTCGACTAAGGCGGGAGGTGGACTTGACCTCATAGAGCGCAAGCAAGTAGCTTAGCTAAGGTGGGAGGTGGACTCGATTGCGTGCGATGTGAGCAAAAATCTCGGCTAAGGTGGGAGATGGACTCAACCGCGTAGAGTGCGAGCGCGAAGCTCGACTAAGCCAGGATATGGACTCGACCGCGTAGAGTACAAGCGCGAAGCTCGGTTAAGGTGAGAGATGGACTCAACTGTGCGTGGTGCGAGCGCGGAGCTCGGATAAGGCTGAAGATAGACTCGACCACGTTTGGTGCGAGTGCGAAACTCAAATGTTTGTTGTTATTTGTAAAGTGTATGTTCGTTTGAAGCCTTTGTTTTGTTGTTAATGTTGGAGTTTGTATGAAGTAACCCACGCAAATGGTCAGAGGGCCCGTCGACCCCCTAAGTCCACCTTAGGCCATTGCCGAGCTCGTCAGCTCGTTCTCGAAGGTAACCTGCGCATGGTGGTTGTGGAGCTAGGAGGCCCATTAACTTTGTAGGCTTGTTTATGAAAGTAACCCACTGGCAATGGTTATGGCTTGAGCGTGTCACTCGGCGTCTAGTCAAGGGACATGTCTTCTTGCTAGTGTAGGGACTCGGCTTAGTGAGTCAAGGGACCCATCTTCTTGTGAGTGTAAGGACTCGGGCTTAATTGAACGAAGGGTCGACAACAAGTCCTAGGACTTGGCCTTACCCCACAGTGAGTTAAGAAACCTATCTTCTTACGAGTGTAGGGACTCAACATTATTAGACAGAGGGTCAGCGGCAAGTCCTGGGACTTGGCCTTACCCCGCAGCGAGTCAAAAGATCCGTCTTCTTGTGAGTGTAAGAACTCGGCTTTGTTGGATGGGAGGTCTCGTCCGTGCCAAATTGCTTCGCCGGAGCGCGGGGCCACATGATCGGTGTTTCAGCACAACAGAAGTAATTTCGTTAGTATAAATAAATTCACACAAATTTTAAGAGACAACCCGGTGATTTATTAAGATGAATTTCCCAAGCGATGCGCCCTGGGCCGTTGGGGCCTTTCCCATGCAGGTGACTTTCTCGCGTAGAGGAGATTTTTCCGAGAGGAGACTTCCTTGCTTAGCAAGTCCAATGCAGGAGAGGTGCCGAGCTAGTGGGCTGGAGATACCGAGCTGGTGTCAACCATTCAGCGGGTTCCCGAGCTAGGGAAGAGGCTTCTGAGCAGTTGACATCCGAGCAAATAGATGGGAGTAATTTCTGATGGTGGCTCCAGAGTGTAGTTATTCCTAAGCGGATGAGTCCCGAGCCAAGGGGCTGCGATTAGGGGTGTAAATTTAAACCGAAAAATCGATAAACTGGTCTGAACCGGACCGGACCGGTTTTACCGATTTTGAATCGGTCCGGTCCGGAACCGGTTCTTATAATTCATAAATCGGTTGGAACCGGTCCGGTTCCGGTTTTAAGATTTTTTAAACTGGACTGGACCGAACCGAACCGGTTGATAAAAAAATATAAAAAATAATATTTTATATATAAGTTTTATACAAAATTAAAATTATACAAAATATTTTTTATATATTACATATATAAGTTTTATATATAATGTATAATTATATGTGAAATTTTTATATATAATTATATATCATATATGAAATAATTTCATATTATAATTTATAAAATATAACATTAAATGTTAATTTTAAATATGAACATTTGTAATTTGTTTGATCATATACTATTAATATAATTATATATAAGATAATATTATTATAAAATAAAAGTTTAATCTTAAAAATGAAAATGTAATTGATAATGTATTATATAGCTATACTAATATATAGTTTCTCACTAATACTAATATATACTAATATATAACTATACTTGTAACATCCCGGATTTTAGTGTATTTTTAATGAAGGTTTATTTTAATTATTTATTGTGTAATTATCTTGTTTTAATATTTTAGAGGTTTCATTTTATTATTTTATTGGACTTTCCTATTTTTATTAATTATTATTTTTGAAGTTTTAGAATATTTTAAATTGTGAAAAATTATTTATTGGGCTTTCTTATTATTAATTATTGTTTTAGATTTAAATTGATCTTTAATTTAAATTGGTTTGTTTGTAGGTTTTAAAATTACTATTGTTTTATTAAAGCATTTCACTGCGTTTGATTCATTTTAGTTAGTGATTTGCAATTTAATTATTCTTTATTTTAAATGATGTTTTTGTCAGAATTTAATATTTTACTGTAGTTAATTTTGAGTTAAACTGATTTATTTATTTTTACTATTTTAATTAAGCATTTCATTGAGTTTGAATTATTTTATTTATCTAGTAGTTTTAAAATCGTTTTCGTTGGATCACTTTCGAAATCCAAATTGAAAAGACTGGATCTCCTTTTTCTTCTTCCTCTTTTTCTTTTTCTCTTTTTCCTTTTCTTCTTTCTTTTCTCTCTCCCCGTGCCCCAGCCCGACCCAACCCCTTCTCTCTCTCTCCTCTCCCTCGCTCAAATCGGGTCCACCGCCGCCGGCCGGCGGTGGTCGACACCGCCAGTACCACCGGCTTCCTCGTGCGCCGGCGAGCTTCCCCTCCAAATTCCAGCCGACGCCGCGCCGCCGTTAGCCTCCAGAAGCCGCGGCGTTCCTTCACCCATTCCGCCGCCGTCCGGCCACCTCCGGCCACCATCTCTCTACCACATCTTCACCGGCCCAATACCAAGCTTTTCCACCCAAACCCAGCCCCGATCCGTCTCCGGAGCCGGTCATACGAGCATCAAACCCGATTCGGACATTCCGGCCTAAAACCGCCCATTTCCGCCGCTATTCTCGGCCAACCACCACCACCATTAGATTCACCACCTTCCTTAGGCCCTACCCTATCATTCCCAAGTCTTCGTTTGGCCCTGAGTGATTTTGGGTTTCACTGTGTATTTTTACACTGTGTATTTTTACACTGTGGTGTTGCTGTTTGGTGCTTCCAGTTCTTCCGTGATCCTCCATAAATTATTTTAAAACTCTGTAAGTATTTCTCCAAAAGACTTTTAAGATTTAAATATATTTTTGCAATGACCTGTTTTATAAACTGTGAATTGGTTATCTGATAGACTGTGTTGGTTATTGGAAAATGGTTGGTAACTGTTGGTTATTGGTTTTTAGTCATTTTCATGGCATTGTGCACGCATGCGTGGGTGTGTATATTTTTGGAAACTGTGTTTTGTAAAAAGGACTTTTCGGGTGTGTGTGTGTATCACCCCCAAGCCGAGATGAGTTATTATCTCGGTGGAGCTCCTCTAGGCACTCGGGAGCGGAATATACTGAGTGTTGTCCCCTGGAGCTGTTGCTCGGGACTTGGACGGGATGGTAGCGCTCTCGATCCGACTCCGTGATCTCTCGTGCTAGCGGAGATCAGAGGATGCTTGGTTATGTACGCGGTGGGCGCGGAACTGGGCATCACTCGTGTTGTATCACTCGCATAGTCGCTACCTATGGAGTGACGAAGGGAGCCAGGGTATGTGGATGGTCCCTAGGGGAGGCCATGGTGCATACGGATTAAAATTGGAATAAAAGTAACTATTCCTGGTTAATAATTGTGCCAAATGGTGATTTTTGGCGTGCGTGGAAAAAACTTGTGATTTTCGAGAAATGGTGTTCTTCTCGGGTTTTGCACTTGGGTCATCATGTGCATGCATAGTGGTTGTTGTATTTTTATATTTGTTATCTTGGAGTACTTTTGGGTTTTACTTACCTGTGGTACCATTTATTGGTACTGCAGATTTTAATGCAGGCTTTGCAGAGGCTGAGCCCGAGGATGCGGCTCCGCCTGAGGAGTAGGGACATTTGGCTATATTTTTATTTGGTATTTGTATTTTATTTGATGTCGTTTTATAAACAAGAAAATTGTATTATGTTGACTTATGGATTTCTGTATTATTTTTGTATTGTATTAAATTCTGGTACTTAGTTATCTGACTTAACCTTTCCGCTGTGTTTTACTTTGTACACGTGTTGCATTTCACACACTTGGCACATGTCGTTGGGGTGCGTGACCGTATTGTTATCATCTCGGGTGTCTCGATTTTCGTGCTGTCCATACATGGAAGTCGGGGGCGCCACAATACTAATATATAAATTTATAACTTGTACTAATAGTCTAATATAGACTCCCTCAAAAAAAAAATAGTCTAATATAGACTATAGTTATAGTTATATTAATAGTCTAATATAGATTAATAAAAGTATAACATATTTTTTTAAAACATATTTTTAATGACAAAATGTCAAACTTATATTTAAAAAAAATCAGAAAACCGAACCAGACCGGACCAGAAACTAGTAAAACCGAAGTACCGGTTTAGGAGTATAACCGGTGCGTAATCGGTTTTAAAAAATACAAAACCGGTCATACCGGTTCGGTCCAAGATTTTGTCCAAAACCGGACCGAACCGGACCGGTTACACCCCTAGCTACGATGGTGACTCCCGAGCAGGTGACACCCGATCAGGTGGTTCCTGAGCTGATGATTTACGAGCAGAATCATCCTGAGCCGAGGGGCTACAATGGTGACTCTCGAGCAGATGCTCCCGATCAGGTGGTTCCCGAGCTAATGACTCCCAAGTAGGTGGCTCCTGAGTTCATGACTCCCAAGCGAATGGGTCCCGAGCCGAGAGGCTGCAATTGTGACTCCCAAATAGGTGGCTCCCAATTAGGTGGTTTCAGAGTTGATGACTCTTGAGCAAAAGAGTCCCGAGTCGAAGGGCTACGATGGTGACTCTCGAGTAGGACCCGATCAGGTGGTTCCCGAGCTGACGACTCTAGAGCAGAAGAGTCCAGAGCCGAAGGGCTGCAATGGTGACTCTAGAGTAGGTGGCTCCCAATCAGATGGTTCCCGAGCCAATGAATCCTAAACAAAATAGTCCTGAGTTGAGGGGTTACGATGGTGACTCTCAAGCAGGTGCTCCTGATTAAGTGATTCCCGAGCAGATGACTCTCGAGTAGGTGGCTCTCGATCAGGTGGTTCCTGAGCTAGTGGGGTGAATCATAGCACAAGAAGTGAGTCCTGGTAGGTGTGTTCCGAGTGGAGCAATGTTCCCGAGCAGTAACTTCCCGAGCTTAGTAAGCCCTAGGCAGAAGAGGTGCCGAGCAGGATGTTCCCGAGCAAAGTGAGGGTTTGTCCTGAGCATGGGTTTCCTGAGAAATGGGGGTGTGTTTGCCATGAGACTCTTGGTTGTGGCACGAGTTTGAACCCGTTTGGTGTGTGCCCCTCACATTAAGTTCATGCGTGGGGCCAATGGCGTTGCCAGCTGACCGGGTTGGTCGATAACCACCCTGAGCCGCTCTCAAAAGCTTGGCGGTCAAGCTTCGGGTCTATCTCCGCGCGCGAGGCTGCATTGTCAAAACCCCATGTTTTGTGGCCCATGTCCAAGTTGCCAACCATGCCATGAAAAGCCTTGAAGGGCCCATGGATGATGCCTTGACACTGTCATTGACAAGACTAGACAGCCCCATGACCCATGCCCTGACACCCCTGCTGATATGCCCCGATAGCCCCACGGGCAAGGCCTCGACACTACAGCTGACAAGCCTTGACAACACCATAGCAGCCCTATGGCAGCACCACAACAGTCCCACATGCATGCCATGGCCCCTACCATGACATGCCCAATACATGCCCACAGGCATGCCATGGCACGCCCTTGATAACCCCGCAAATATGTGATGGAGATGCAAGAAGAGTTATTCGTAATTCCACTAGGAGGGCTAGGCAAGCCGAGGCCAGGAGGGTGGCATTGGGATGCATGCATGGCTTGGGTGATGGGTCTTTAGGCGCCCAAGACAAGGTCAACTAGAGGAGGATCAAGTTGTTAGCCAACTTCTTGATTTTAGGGGTTGGTTGGCATATCCCTTAAATTTAGGGGATGAGGCAAATCCCTTGATTTTAGGGGATTGGGCAGCTACTAGAGGGTTAGCCGAATATCTCCTTCAAAGTAGGGAGATTATTTATTTCTTAATTTGTTTGAATTTATTTCTTTTATTTTAGACATTTGATAAGATTGTTTCCTTAAACTTAAGAATTTGATTTATGTTTGAGATTAGGGTTGTTAGAGGGAGTAATTGGGACAAGGATGGCCGAAACCCTAGTGAAACCCTACTATTAATTTCAGTTTTTGACTTGTAATTCATTATTATGCTATTTTGAATGAATAATAATTTTCTCTTCCAATCTTTCAAGAATTGAGTGCTAGGCCGAATTAGTTTTAATTTTCACTATCATACCAATCGAATCTTGGTGTTGCCTTGATGTAACCCTAGATGAATGACCCAACACGCCACAAACACTTGAATGAGAGTGAGATTTTCATCATTGGTGCTTTCATTGAGAGTATCCAACTCAATGAGCAGAAGCCATGGCCGAACGACAACCAACTTATAGGGAGCGAATTGAAAACCTTGAAACCACTTTAGAGGCACAACAAACCACCACCAATGAAAGACTTGGAAGGATAGAGGAGGTGTTCCACTAATTGGTGGATCAAAGGTGGCATGGAGATGAAAGGCGCCATAGGAGAAGAGCCGAGAGACATCATAATCTTGATGGCTCCATGGGGTCTAGGAGAAGCCAACATCGAGAGAGGGTAGAGGACTTGGATTCATCCACTCAAGATTCTTCAAGCACTAATGAGGAATCAACCTGGAAAAGTGAAAGGGAAGAAAGGAATCGAGATGAAAGGAGAGGTGCACATAAGGGAGAACTTCTCAAACCAAAAATAGACTTTCCTAAATTCAATGGTAATAACCCGAGCACTTGAGTTAGTAGAGCCAAGTAATATTTTGAGCACTATCATTTGGAGGGTCATGCTAAAGTGTCTTATCCCGCCTATTTCCTTGAGGGGGAAGCCAACCAACAGTGACAATGGATGAGGAAAACCTATGGGGCTCAAAGGAGAGTTGAAATGAAGGAAGTTTGTTAAGGAGCTTTTGAGGAGGTTCAAGCCAATCGAGTATATGGACTACCATGAGACTCTCTCAAAGATCAAGCAAACCGAATTTTTAAGGGATTATCAAAATGAGTTCGAATACTTGTCTACAAGGGTACACGGGTGGCCGAAGAAGGCTCTCATTGGGACTTTCGTGGGAGGCTTGAAAAGTAAATTTACGGCGGAGGTAAAGCTTAAGAAGCCGAAGAAATTAATGCAAGACTTAGAGGTTGCACGGATTAAAAAAGATCAACTCTAAAATTTGATAAAGAATAGCCTCTTGGAGGTGAGGAAACCACCCCCAATGGTTTCCAAGTTTGATGCAAACCAAACTTTTAACGAAGACTTCTCACCAGGAGGTTCTAGTGGATGTGCATCAAGTGGAACCAAACCATTACCTGTGAGTGTGAAGATGTTATCTTGGGAAGAGATGCAATGACGAAGAGAGAATGGACTTTGTTTCAATTGCAATGAGAGGTTCACAATGGGCCACAAATGAAAGCCAAGCAAATTTTTCTAATAGAAATGGAGTTGGAGGAAGAGGAAGGTACAGAGGAGGAAGAGCAAGGGCAAGAAGAGCAAGAATGATAAGAACACAAACTCATATTGGCAAGATAGAGGTAATGGTTCTTGTTGATAATGGTTCATCCCTAAACTTCGTCAACTCTAAAGTGGCTGAGAGCTTGGGGTTGTCAATGACTTCTATCACTTCATTCGAAGTCAAGGTATCTAGCGGGGAGAAGATGATGTGTAGAGAAATATTTAAAAAAGTATGTTTGAAAACACAAGGCCTTGAGATTGTGGTGGATTTGTATTATTTGCCTATTGTTGGGTTGGATGTTGTGTTGAGTGTGCAATGGTTAGACGAGTTAGGGAAGATAGTGTCGATTATAAAAAAATGAAGATGGAGTTTATGATGGAGGTCAAATGGATGACCATGAGGATGAGTGGAAGAGGGAGATGCAAGGTCGTGGGGCCTAATGAGATGGAAAATATTTTAAGGCAATGAGGGCAATGTTTTGCTATCACATTGGCCTCCCAACCGAGGGACTTGAGTGAGGGGCATGAAGTGGAAGATGGGAGCTTGGAGAGGGAGTTAGGGGCCGAGATGCCTAGTGACTTAAGGGAGTTATTGGAGAGGTTTTCTAGAGTGATGGAGGACCCAAAGACACTTCTACCCTTAAGGGAATTTGATCATCGCATGTCTTTGAAGGAGGAAGCCAAGCCGGTTAATGTGGCCCCCTATCGGTATGCTTACTGCCAAAAGACCGAGATTGAAAAGCAAGTCAATGAGATGTTGGCTAATGGGTTCATTCAACCAAGCACTAGTCCATTCTCAAGTCTGGTTCTCTTGGTGAAGAAGAAGGATACTACATGAGAGAATGTTCGGGTACTCAAGGATCAATTTCCAGATTTGGACCTTGAGGACAAGGTCGGTCTTGAAAGGGAGATGATTGATGGAGATGCAAGAAGGGCCATTCATAATGCCACTAGGAGGCCTAGGAGAGCCGAGGCTAGGAGGGTGGCATTGGGGTGCATGCATGGCTCGAGCGATGAGTCATTTGATGCTCAAGACAAGGTCAACTAGAGAAGGGTCAAGTTGTTAGCCAACTCCTTAATTTTAGGGTTTGGTTGGCAAATCCTTTAAATTTAAGGGAGGAGGAAAATCCCTTGGTTTTAGGGGATTGGGAAGTTGCAAGAGGGTTGGCCGAATATCTCCTTCAAATTAGGAAGATTATCTATTTATTAATTTGTTTGAGTTTGTTTCCTTTATTTTAGACATTTGATAAGATTGTTTTCTTAAATTTAGGAGTTTGATTAATGTTTGAAATTAAGGTTGTTAGAAGGAGTAATTGGGACAAGGATGACAAAAACCCTAGTGAAACCCTACTATTAATTTCGGTTTTTGGCTTGTAATTCATTATTATGCTATTTTGAATGAATGTGAATTTTCTCTTTTAATCTTTCTAGAATTGAGTACTAGTCTGAGTTAGTCTTAATTTTCACCATCATACCAATCAGATCTTGGTGTTGCTTTGAGGTAACCCTCGATTCAATCACCCAACACACCACAAACATTTGAGTGAGTGAGGCTTCCATCAACATGCCATGGCACACCTAGGGATGCTAGCGACAGCCTTGCCTGTGCGTAGCCCAACGCGCACAAGCCCAACACACAACATACCAGCAGCGCACAACAGCATCCCACACGTATCACGGCACGCACACGCCATGCGGGCTCATGCCCATCAGTAGCAGTAGCAGCCCAACACAAGATCACATGCCAACAGGCCAACAGCCCATGCACCTAGCCTAGTGCGCCCCAGCAGCATGCCAACATGCCCATGCAACAGCAGGCCAGCAGCCCCAGTGTGCAGCCTAGGTAGCCCCAACGCCAGGCCATTCCTAGGCCATGCCAGCTCCCAGGCCCATGCCTAGGCCATGCAAGCCACTTGACAGCAAACATGCCAACCATGTCAGTCATGCCCATGGCCCAGTGATGGAAGCCCCACTCTCACTCTCACTCACGTATTTATGGCGTGCTGGGTGATTAAATTTAAGATTAGCTCAAGGCAATACCAAGATCTGATTGGTATGACGGTGAAAATTAAGACTAACTCGGGATATCACTCAATTCTCAAAAAATTGGAAGAGAAAATTATCATTCATTCAAAATAGCATAATTCAATTACAATACAAAACCGAAATAAATAGTACTAAGGTTCGGCTAGCCTTCCCCACTTATTCCCTCTAATAACTTCTTTTGAAATTTGAAATCACAATCCCAAAACAAGTCAAACTTCTAAAATTAAGGAAATATTGCCAACTACTCCTAAAATAAATGAAACAAATTCAAATAAATTAACAAATAGATAATCTCCCTAATTTGAAAGAGATATTCAGTCAACCCTCTATCAACCGCCCAATCCCCTAAAATCAAGGGGTTTGCTTCCTCCTCTAAATTCAAGGGATTTGCCAACCAACTCCTGAAATCAAAGAATTGGCTAACAACTTGATCCACCTCTAGGTGACCTTGTCTTGGGCGCCCAAGGACCCATCACCCGAGCCATGCATGCACCCCAATGCCACCCTCCTAGCCTCAGCATGCCTAACCCTCCTAGTGGCATTACGAATGGCCTTTCTTGGATCTTCATCACCCAGCCAAGGCCCCCTAGGGCCAATATATGACACATGCCAACATGGGGCCCGTCCAAGACTCATTTTACAAGGGGACATTTTAGGATTTTCCCACTTACGTTATAGATTTAAATAGGACTTTAGGTATTTTATTTTACATCTTTTAATCATTTGACATTTTTCCTTTGTGGAACAGTTTGGTTTGTTCTTGTGCTTTTGCATTTGAGCTTTTTAGGTGCAATTTGTGAATCTTAAAGAGAAGATTAACACCTTGCAATTCGTTAATAGGTGTGAATACCTTATCTTTCTTTTTATCGATCTTATATTTCATCACCTTGCAATTCGTTAATAGTTGTTGATTAATTTTATCAATCTTTTGTTATTTTCCATGCTCTATTCAAAAAATCCAAAAAAACATTGTTGTTTTTATCTTTTCTTGTTCATTCATATATTTTCCTTGCACTTCCTCGCATATCAAACACATCCTAAGTCTCTATCTTTCCAATACCATAGTTCTCATAATATTCACTTGCCAAAGTTAGCTTCCATCCATCCACATTTGCTCTAGCCGAAATCCACATTGCCTCCATCATTCCATATTTGGAAACCCTAGACTCCCACAAGGTAATTCTTACATTTTAAAAATCCTCATCTCATTCTAAATCCAATCCCTAAAATCACTCTATCTCTTAAGTCACCCAATCCCTCAAATCACTCATTCACTATAATCACTCAAGTCAAACAAAGCCTTCTATCCATTGCCATATCCAAATCATCATCTTACCATAGTCAATCCCTTAATTCTAGGAACTTCCCTAGAATCACTCAAACCATCAAAAGACTTTCCTTATCTTACCTTAGTCAATCCCTAAATTCTAAAAACTTCTCTAGAATCACTCTATCCCTAAAATACTCATTCCTTAGAATCACTCAAGTCAACCAAAGACCTTCATCTTCTTGCCATATCCAAACCCTATTTTCCATCTCCAAATCCCTAAACTCATGGAACAACCCTAAACTCATTCAAACACCATCCATCATCATCTTTCTTTGCCTTAGCCGAATTCTTATCATCCTCAAATTGACTCCATCAATCTAGGAGTCCTAGCCTCACTTATTCACATCCTTCTAAATCCTAGCATCTCATCCTACACTCCAAACCTAAGCCAACTCTTCCCAAATTCATAATTCCCTTAGCCATCACCCAAAACCCTAGTCTAACTTTATCATACCAACCCTAATCATCATCCAAGTGGCTCCTACATCAAGGACCACCATCACGCCGTTCCACATTGCATCAAACACGCATATTTACTACTTAGATTACTCGAACTCATCATCATCATCATTTCCATCACTAAACACTATACATTTATCAACCTAGGAACCCACCATTGCTATCATACATGCAAGGCCAAGCAAGTTGGCATGAACCATCCGGTCATTGCAAGGCGAGGCGAGCTTGCAGAACCCCCCAATATTCAATGACCGGACCGGGGTCCCTAACATGCGCACGCGACTCCCCTGGTGAGGAATTTAGTAAGTCCCTCACTTGGGGGAGAGAGTTTTATCTTTCCTCGCCAAAAATCTTCCTCGCCCGCTACCCACTCATTTTTCATAAATGTAAAAGTTAAGAAAATTAGAATACTCAACTGGGAGGGCATTATTCGTTCGTTCGATGATTTATCCAATACACCGAAAAATCGTCATTGTCCTACCTTCAACAAAAAAAGAAAATCAGATCCCATAGACGACGTCACTGTTGATGCTATAAAAATCGCTCAAAAGTCTGAAATGGGATAAAGAGTCATTCCTAGCCCATTGGAGTGACTTGGGCCTTCTTCTAATGTGATTGTACGGTAGTGATGCATATGTCCATGGAGGTGAATGAAAAATAAGTGCAGAGAAAGTAAAGAGATGAACACATAGGTTTACGTGGTTCGACATAAAGCCTACGTTTAAGGTGTTTGGGGAGGAGAAATCCGCTATGATAATATTTATTTACAATCTCTCATGGCCCCTTACCAATAAAAAAAAAAAAAAAATCTCTCATGGCCCCTCATATCTCACTGTACAATGGTGATGCTGAATATAACTTTATTGGAGAAAAGGCCTTCACTTGAACTCCATGTCCAGATGTTGAAGGAGAAGCCGAAGAGAAGAGAAGAGAAGAAGAAGAAGAAGAAGAATCTCTCCCTCCATTTATCTGAATGCATTTTCCCGCATGCCCCCTATAGTGGTGAGGCAGGGTCTGCTGCGCATGCCCGATAGGTTCCATTTTTCCTAATAGCCCCCTCCCTCCTAGCCGTCCCTTTCTCCTGACAGCCCACTACTTCCTGAAACCACCCCCTGACTCCCTTGAGCCTTCTGACAACCCCATGGCGCCTTGCCCCCCAACACCCCATGCCTCACTTTCTAACCCCCCCCCCCCCCTTAACTACCAACTTGGTGGGCTAGGCACGATCCTTGGGCTCTGATGTTTTTACCCCCTCACAGTGACCTTTAACCATACCTTTTAGTTTCATCAATTCTTCTCTTGAGTAAATAAGACATTCTCTAAACACAGGCAGTAGGCTTAACATCTCAAAAGAAAAAGTACTACATTTCTAAAGAAATTTACCTCAAATCTTGGCATGCCTTCTCAATAAAGACGCACTATTTTAAAGCACCACCTTTTCAAGGCATGCAAACTCTAAGTTGGTCCGACACTTCCATTGTATTTGAACTGAGACGATTCAACTGACATCAATGTGACTCATGGTGTGTCAAGATTCACAAGTCAAGAGAATTGAAAGACAAAATCCAAAACAAATAACAGTTTCAACAAAGTAATTGTTCCCTTGTAGTTGTGAGAAACTCCTTGTTGAGGGCTTATGCACCCCCGACATTAGTCGGGACTTTGTTCTCGGACACTCGGTGCCAATAATAAAAAAATAAAAAAAAAATTGTTCATGCATGCTATGTGAGTGCCATAAATGTTAGCTAAAAATGCATGCTCAACAAGCTGTAACAATTAATGTTGGGATATCTTGCTAGAGGTGATGGAGCCACAGTGATTCTGGCAAAAGAAAGTTAAGGATCATAACAGAGGAATTTCATGACTACCAAAAACCAGAAAACCCATTCATTCCATACACAAACTCCACGATTAGATGTGAAATTATCCTCTATCTTTATCGTATTTATTAGAATGAAACTATCCTCTCAGCACATGATAGTAGCATTAAGGTTGTTGAAAAGACACCAAGATATAACATGAGAATGTCTGCCATCTCCTGCCCCTTTTCCTTTTCTGATCTTAGATACTAGTACCCATAATTTGATACGGCAAACATCATAGAAAAGAAATGAAAAGATATTGTGTAGACCATGCATTTATATGTTTATTTATGCTCTTATACATTCATTTACATGAAAGATATGTTTATAGGTAACGTGCATAATTTAGCAAGGCAGAAGAAGAATGCCTTTATGGAACAGAAAAATGCAAACACACAGACACCCACATAAAAAAAAAGGAGCATAATGAAAATATAATAAAAATTAAAGGTAACCACAAGCAAACCCAATATGAATGAATAGAGATGTTAGATCATCACCTTTTTCAAAAAAAGAAGAAAAGAATTGCCTGCAAATTGCACAATGTAACATGTCTAGTAAACCATAACATTTTATGTGCATTCGCATAAATAAACTAGAACAGGGACACTGCCACAATCACCAAGTTGATAACATACTCTATTTTATTTTTTTTATGGGTAGCCGATAACATACTTTATTGCATAGGAATGAAGCCATTAACCGAAACCTAATGTCAACATGTCTTACGAAATGCCATATGAAATTAGCACCCAAATTTCAATTTCAAAAGGTATGATCAGCTATCGATACAAAAGATGGACTATCTTGGGATTATTTATTTGCCATAAAAAAAAACAAGCATCATGGAAAGAAGCTCCTTTTCTAACTAGCATCATCATCTTCCCCTACAACCTGTCCCCCCCCCCCCCCCCCCCCACACATGCACGTTCCTCATCTATTTCTTCAGAAAAATATCAGTTAGCCTAGATTTTATGACACCACTAGTTCTCTCAGCTATTACTCATTTAAATGACAACTGTGTAGTCTGACACCACTTGTAGTCTCTTCTGCCTTTGAGTTATGTATATCGTCAGAACAAAACTTGAAGTTAGAAACTTGATAAATATTTTTTTTTTCAAAACTCCCTTATTACTAATAATTAATAAAACCCGTATTGTTTTAATTTGGGGTTCAGTCCTCTATTTCTATTTCTTTTTGGGCAATTCAATAAAACAAAATCTACAATGATTCAATAAAAGTGGAATGAAATTAAAGTTGTAAGATGCACAGTAATGAACCAAGAGTGGAAGAGAAAGGAGATACACACGAAAGAAAAATACTACCTTTTACAGCAATATAACAAGGACCTCTTTGGCCGGCGGTACACTCTCTGGTGAACCTCTCATTATGCCTCCCCCCATTCAGAAAATCACCAAACCAAAGCCTTCCTCCTCGCTCTCTTCAAGCTCTAGCTCCTTACCCTTCTTCCGCTCTATCTCTCCTTTCATCCTCATTTTCTCTGTTTCTTAGTTTTGTTTTTTTGTCTCTTAGTTCTAGTCTTTGGAGGCTAGATTTACTATAATCTGCCCACTTCCAACCAACTGCACCCTCACCTCAGAATCGCCACCCTCCACTCTTCCAAGAACAGCCTCCAGCGATAAGTTTCCACTGGCACATAACCATCACGTACCACCACCTACTCACATGACAGCCATGCACCACCTGTCACCGCAGCCTCTCATCCTCTTCTCACCAATTTTCACATTTCCAACTTCTTTTTCCTAGTCGCCATCAAGTTTTTCAGCACTTCTCCTTTGTTTTCCCTTATCTTCCTCCCATTTACCCCTTTTGACCGAAAGTTAAAATCCCCAATCTGCTGCCATTTCTTCTGGCAACACTTCATTTTTTTTCCTCCGTCATGATAAACAGACAGCCCAATGTTCTCTCTCATTAGTTGGAAGAGGGCGCTAGTTCTCACTTCATTTATCATGCCCTGAAGCAGTTGAGTGCAACCATCATCACCTAATGTGGCTTTCAGCAACAATAACGTAATCCCCATGGACCCATGGTATTGCATCAGAAATTGCCTGTTTAGCAATTTCTTCCTCGGACCAATTGAGAAACATGGGTCCAGACTAATGTTTTGGCTTCATTGCCCTTTTTTATTTCCATTTCCATATACTGTATTGGTTGTAATGGGGTGTTAAGGGGGTCCCTCACCCCATCCTTTTGTATTTTTTTTTTTTTTTTTTTAATGAAAGCTTACTCAAAATAAATAAATAAATAAATAACACAAGGCCATGATACACTGATTTGTTTGTCATTCACTTTAAATTAATAATCTAAATAAAAGGCAATGCATCACTACCAATCTATTCATTCATTGTCACATGAATATAGAATAACACAATAAGCTAGGCTTAGAAAACAAACCTTTTTTCTAATTACAACGGCTGGTCAGCTACAAAGCCAGGTCCTACGAAAGATTCATGTGAATTTAGGTTTAGGCACTGATGAGCTATTAGGATGCACGGGACTAAGCTTTTGGATCCGATGGAGAAGTCCTTTCTTATGATCTTGGCAAGTAGGATTTTGTATCAGATTCAGGGTTCCATCACTGGCAAGCGAAGACTCAAATTGTTCCAATACCTTCACAACCTGCCAAAACTCTGGCCTTTTCTCTGGTTGTAGGGACCAGCATTGCTCAATTAAAGCTCGCATGGCAGGCGGACAGACCCCTGGTATAGGAGGTCTCAAATTCTGGAAATTCAAACTTTACCGGTGTTAGAACTGCATCCATAAAACCCGTCAAGTTGTTCTCCACAAGAGTAAGGCAACATGGGAAGAAAACCAGATGACCAAATTATACAAGAATATGTTGCAGTTAACTCCAATTCTCATTCTAAGTTCAGATTAATTTTTGTCATATGTCAAAATCATCCAATACTTTCAATGAGGTTAACATGGTTATCATCTGGTTGCAGAATGAATGATGCGGATAGAACACAGTCAATCTGTGATTTGTTGTACGTGTTTTACTTCTATTAAGTGTGAAATAACTTCAAACCGAAAAAGACTCAAATCTAATAGCAAGGCAGACAAACTGAAGAGAGGGAAAACAACAACAAAGACAAAACGAAAAGGAGAAAAAGGAATTCTCTGCATGTAGAACTTAGCACAGCTAAAAATTCAGAAAATACTTAAGACTAAACACAAAAGACCTACATATATGCATTGAAAATCTAGACATATATATTGTAAGAAACGTGAAATTAAGGGGGGAAAACCTTAATTACTACAGCAAATGCAGCCTGTACGGGATTCATATCCTCATACGGAATTGTTCCAGCCACCATTTCCCACAAGATGAGCCCAAAACTGTACACATCAACCCTTCGACCATAGGATTTATGTTTGATCATCTCAGGTGCCATCCAGCGGTAAGTCCCAGGGTCATCAGCTAAAGAATCACAGTAGGCCTCCCCACAAGCTATACCAAAATCAGCAACCTTCATGTGGAAGTCTTGGTCAATAAGGATATTTTCTGGTTTAAGATCTCGATGAATTACACCTTGAGAGTGAATGTATTCCATTCCACGAGCAATATCCAGAGCAATTGCGATTAGTTTCTGTAAAGGAAGCGTTTTAGGTTCAAGCTTATGCAAATATGACCTCAAGGAGCCCTCCGATAGATATTCTGTGACGACACAATAAACTGGTGGCTTTCTGCATGCAGCGACGAACTGTGTTCACGGATCAAAATAACATCAGTATCAAGGTTTTAAAAAGGCAGCATCCTAGAACTTGTTCACAATAATGATGATTTTGGCCATGATGAATTAAAAGCTTAAACCTACGGCAAATTCGTGATCAAAATATTAAAAACTGAACAAGCCAAAGGACAGTTTCTGCCCTGAAGCATGTATGCATGACGGAATAACATGTCACAGGAGGCAAAAGGAAAAGTTTGATAACCTTTATGACATTTTGATGGTAGAGACCAGATAGAAGAGTGACTTCCCGATTGAATTGATTCTCTAGTCGAGCCTCCAAGGCTCCATTTTCGTCATCATCAGGAACCCGAATAATTTTGACTGCAACGGGTTCATCATTGTATATCCCATGGTAAAGCCGACTGTGAGCCCCGTGAGCAAACTTAAGTCCCAGAAACAATTTAGACAGATCAACGGTCCATTCATCTGCAGTTTCTACAGCAGTAACCCTTCCACCACCATGATCAAAATACTTTGCCCACGACAACTCCTTCCGGGTCTTCGATTTTTCATTGACTTTCAGCGAAGCCAAGTGCCTAAGGGGGCTAGTATTCGACGGAGAGCTCGAATTGGATGCCGTGATTTCTGGGAAATCCTTATTCACAAACTTTTTCATAATCCCCTTATGCGATTCCCTTCTCCTCGGTAAGGGGGACAGGAATCTCTTCCGTTCAGACCTTGCTTCCTTGAACGAATCAGAGAGCACAGTTTCAGGTGAAGGGGACAAAGATCTCTGCTTGTTAATAGGGTTCCGCTGAATCTTTGAATTACTTGGAATAGATTTCTCACCAGTAGCAGTTGTTCCGGGTCTTGATTTCGAACCTGAATATCGGTCAGCGGGAAAGGGAGACAGGAATCCCTTCGGCTCAGACCTTGCTTCTTTGAACGCGTCATAGAGCACAGTTTCAGGTAAAGGGGGCAAAGATCTCTGCTCGACTGTCATAGGATTCCGCTGAATCTTTGAATCACTAGGGATAGATTTTTCACGAGAAGAAGTTGTTCCGGGACTTGATTTCAAACCTGAATATCGGTCAAGCTGTACTGAGAATGGAATAGAGGCCAATCTTGAGGAGTCCAACCGATGATAAACTGTGTGAGAAAACTTCGCTCTCCTAATCCAAGAATTAGCCTCTTCTGCCATTACTGCGTCGCGGTAATCCGTTGAAACTCTAAAAGACCTTAAACCCACAGAATTCCTTATTCTTCTTCTTCTTCTCCAGCTGAGGAGAAGGGTCAACCTCAAACAATACTATATGAATATCGAAGCTCCAGAAACCAAATTTCCTAAAACCCATCAACAACCATTGAAAATTTGACTGCTAAAAATCAAATTTTTCCTTCATGAAAATCAAAGAACCATTGAACTCCTTGAAGGCTTGAAGGCTTGAAGACCAATCATGAATGAGACAGTGCCAAAAACTAATTTCATTTCCATCAGAAGCAAAATCTCAAACCCATCATAGCCCACCACCGAACAGACCTCCCAGACAGCAGAATCTGCTCATCAAGACCAAACCCAACGAACCCTTTTTCGGCTTCAAAGTCAAATACTACCGTAGAGAATAATTCTAAGCATTATCCTTCCACATCACGTCTATTTTAATTTTATTTTTGTTATAATAAATATGTAAGATATGAATAATCAATAAAATAATTCAATTAATTTAATAAAATATAAGAAATAATTTTAAAATACATAAAATATGTGGTGTGAAATTAGAGAAACACAAACATCTCCTTCCGTAAAAGCCTGAAAAATACCACACAAATACCCACTAAACAAAACAATAAAAGCCCAAAACGCGGAAAAAGTGAATTCATTTATATTGAAAACATAGAAACACCCATGATTGTAAACCCCATTAATCACGCAAGAAAGAAGATAATAGTGCCAAAACAATCATAATCCAGTAAAATATTACAAATAAGGAAGAGACCCAGATGCATAAAGAACCCAATATACACAATAAAGTAGAGAGAATAAGAAGGCCTGAAAATAAACACAAGCTCACCTCAATTGATGGTGACCAAATCACCAGGTATTTGACCATTTGCTTTAGCAATCAATAGGTAGACACAAAGATTGGTAGATTTTTTTTCCCCTCTATCCTTTTATCCTTGACAAGTACGTTGTATATATATTTCCCAAGCTAGTAAAGCAGTAGACGTATCGTATACGGAGGGAAATGAAGGCCGTAGATTCCGCGGACCCGACATTTTTTAGCTGAGGTCTGTCTGTGAAGGGGTAGATGGGGGTGTAGACTCTAGAGTAGGGTTGTGGGGGGTGGGGACCGCATCTAGAAAGTCATTAAAGAAAGAGAGAGACTCAAAGAAATTATTGGTCTGATTAAAGGTAAGGCAAAGAAGGAAGGGGAAGAGGGGGTATCCAAGTCTCCATCGGGAAATAATGAGGTAGTAGGTACGGTTGGAATTTTAGTCAGCGGAGTCACGGTTCACGGTACGGTTTTCGCACGGATACGTAGTGTGCGAATATAATAATTATAATAATATTTATACACCTTCAATTATCTTAGTGATCTTTAGATTAATCCGTTGTTAGAAAAATACAAATTTTAAGGATTATTAATCTTTAGATTGATCATTGTTATAATTAAATAATGGGGGGATAGACTATAGTGGTGTTCTTTCTTGCCATTCTCTTCTCTTATATTTTTTTTTATGATTTGAAGGTATCGTTGTAAATAATAGTAAAATAATTTGTTAATAATAATAAAATAATTTGAGTTAAGATTTTTATAGGATTTAGAAAAATGAGAGATAAAAAGTTAAATTAAAAATTAAAAAGTTAAAAGAATGTTAGAATATAATTTTTATTTTGATATTTGAAAAAGTTGAATTATTTTTTTTGTTTTATTTGTTAGTTTAAAAAAATTGTAATAATTAGATAATAATTAAATAAAAAATTTGAAATTGAAAAATGTTGGTATTTAAATAAGGTTTGAATGTTGAGATGAGATAAAATAAAATATTTAAAAAAATTTGTGAAACCAAACATGCATCGAGTATTTATGATCAATTATATGTTTTTCATGGTTAAGTCGACATTACTTAAACTATTTTGGATTTTTTCTATTGAAAGAGTATTCATCTATATTTTATTCAAAATGTGTTGAATAGTAAATTTCTTAAAATTCATTATAATGATTTTAAAATGTCAAAATCATCTAAAAACTTCGTAAACAACAACCCCCCCCCCCCAACACATATAAATTACATCTCAATATGTCCTACGTAAAAAGATTATTCCTTTTTTGTTTATCATATTTCATTTAGCTACTTTTATTGTATTAAGATAACTAATTAACAACAAGACTTATGGCTTTTGAGATCTAAAATAATAAATCAATATTGTATGTTAGAAAAGTGACTTGAAAAGGAAGAAGAATGAGATGAAACAAGGGCCAACAATGGAGGAAAGGTTATGTAATTCTTATTAACTTCTCGAGAAATGAACACAATGCTTTATATGCTATATATACAACTCAAATTAATAGAAAAGACTAAAAAGGAAAAGCAACTAGCTTCTGACATGTGCACAAGCACATATACATATTTATATAATGAAAGAATACACTAGCATGTCCACCCTAGTGCTAAAAGCAGACTGTAGACCACTCATTGTCTCAGTGTATTGTTTGGTCTTGCAATTTCCAGTGTAGTGGATGAACCTTCATATGCTATAGCAGTAGCATAGTTGGGTCTCCCCTCTTTGGGTCTTAATGTATTTGGATTTTGTAACTCCCTCTCAAGATGCGCATAGATGTTTAAGATGCCCATCTTGGACAACAGAAACTAAAAACTTACCGTGTTTAAGGCTTTATTGAAAATGTCTACAAGCTGAAATTTTGATGCAACATGTACAAGGGTAAAAACCTTGGCTAGCACTTTCTGTCTAACAAAATAGCAACGTAATTTGATATTTATGGTCATTTCATGAAAAACTGGGTTGGTTTGTAGTAATGTGTAGGGCAGATTGGTTATCACAGTACAAGGGGGCAAACTTAGAGTGTTCTATGTTAAAGTTTTTTAGTAAGGAGATTAACCAAACTAGCTCACAACTGGTGTGAGCTGAAGCTCAATACTCTACCTCTATAGAGGAACGTGAAATGGTTGCTTGTTTCTTGGATTTTCAACTGACCAGGAAATCACTAATAAATACACAGAAGCCTGTTATAGATCCTCTTGTTTCTGAGCAAGCTATCCAATCTGAGTCACTGAAGGGCTTGATGTGCACAACAAATTGGGATGAAAAGAGTATACCTTGGCCTATTGATCCTTTCACATACCTCAAGATTCGATGGGCAGCTTGCATATGGAGTTCACTTGGCCTGTCCATGAACTAACGGACTATGCTTTATGCATAGGTGATGTCAGGCTGAGTTATGGTGAGGTAGATCAGTCTACCTATGAGTCTCATGTAGCTTGTAGGATCATTCAATAAATCTAGAGGGGAATGTGAAAGTTTGTGATTGATCTCAATAAGTGTGCTTGTTGATTTGTAACTGAGAAGTGCTGCATCTTCTAGGATTTCAAGGCTATACTTTCTTTGTACAAGTGAATGCCAGCAGTTGACCTTGCGATCTCTAGACCCAAGAAAAACTTGAGAATGCCAAGGTCTTTAATCTTAAACTAAGAGTGTAAGTGAACTTTCACATTGTCAATTGCTTTAATGTTAGAACTTCCTATGACTATGTCATCAACATAGACAAGTAGGGCTATGAAACCACTCTCATCATTTGTGGTGAAAAGGGAGTAATTTAATTTTGAGTGCTGAAAACTAATGGAAATAAGGAAATCATAACACTTTGAATAACATTGCTGAGAGGCTTGCTTGAACCCATAGAGTGAATTATGAAGTTTGCAAACAAGTTTTCCTTTGGTAGTGGACTCCCCTTTACTGTGATACCCTGGAGGTAACTCTCTGTATATTTCTACATCTAACTCTCCATGAAGGAAAGCATTGTGCACATCTAGTTGATAAAGGTGCCAATTAAACATAGCAGCCAATGCAAGAAAAACTCTAACAATTGTGAGTTTGGCTACTAGACTGAAAGTCTCTTGGTAGTCGAATCCCTCGCTTTGAGTATAGCCTTTAGCCACTAACTTGGCTTTAAGGCCTTTTTACTGTCTCATCAGCTTTGAGCTTAATCTTGTAGACATATTTGCATCCCACCACTCTTTTCCCTTGAGGTAAAACGATAACTATCCATGTCTCATTATCTTCTAAGGCCTTCAATTCAGCACTCATGACATCTTTTTAATGCTTAGACTTAACAGCTTATTGGTAGTTTTGAGGTTCTCAAAGTAAGGAGAGTGAGATGGCAAAGGGTATTTGATGGGTGGACAAATTCTCATAGGATAGGTATTGGTGGAGGGGGTGAGCAGTGTTGGTAAGAGGTGAGTGTGATGTTGAACTAGCATGAGCAATCTGGCAGTGGTAGTCATGGAGGTAAGCAGGTGGTTGCTGAGCTCTATCACATCTTCTAAGAGTGACAAGTGGTGTATTGAAGGTTGGAGAAGAGGTGATTCTATAGAAGTGTGTGAAAGTGGGGCACTGTTTTCAATGAGAGAAAAGGGGTTTAAGTTGTTGTGATCAATGTTTTGTGAGTTGGTTTGACTGGTAGGAAAATTTTCTTGGATGTTAAGTGAAGTAGAAGGAGTGGAAGATTGGTATGTGGGAAGGAAGGACATAGATTTTGATATGGCTATTGGAAGAACTAGGTTGTGAGAGTCAATTAGGGCATGACATCAAAACTTGGCTTATGAAAAGGAAAAACGGATTCATAGAAGATGACATCTCGTGAGACAAAACAATAATGATCTCCAAGATCATAAACTTTATACCCTTTCACTCCAGAGGGTAACTTTGAAAATGCATTTTCTTACTCGGGGTCTTAGTTTACTTCTATTACTCTTGAAGGTGGAATTAAAACATAGACATAAAAAAACTTTTAAGTGAGAATAATAAGGGATGTATGAGAAGAGAACCTTATATGAAAACTTATTGTTGAGGACAGGAGTTGGAACTCTATTGATAAGATGAGCTGCTGTGAGCACAACATCTTCTCAAAATTTTAATGGAAGGGAGGTTTGGAAAAGAATGGCTCTAATAGTGGATAGGAGGTGTTGGTGTTTTCTTTCCACCACCCCATTTTGTTAAGGGGTGTAGATACAAGATTTTTTATGTAAGATGCCATGAGAATTATAAAAGTCTATCATTTGAAACTAAAACCATTATCAGATCTTACTTGTTTAATTTTAGTATCAAACTGGTTTTTGATCATATGGATAAAGTTTTGCAGGATGGTTCTTGTTTCAGATTTGAACTTCATTAAGTAAACCCAAGTGACTCGACTTTTGTTATCCACAATAGTTAGAAAATAATTATGACCTTGGATGGAAGGATGAGAGTATGATCTCCAAATGTCATAGTGAATTAACTCAAAAGAAAGAGAAGTAGAAATGGAACTCAAATGAAATGGCTTCCTTTTTTGTTTAGCTAAGTGGCAAACTATGCATTGCATTTCGCTATTACATTTTAGGAACATGAGATTGAATAATATTCATCATCTGATGAGGTACATGGCCTAATCTAAAATGCCATTGATCAAAACTTTGTGGTTGGCTTGAGCTTGAGTCTCAACTGTTGTCAAAGTGTGTGGACTAACTGGGAGGGTTTTTGATTGATGAAGGACCCTTGACAGCATGGTAGGAGGGGGACTGAGGTCTAGGGAAATAAAGGTTATTGGAACTTCAGCAAGACCAATCGTCATCCATGAAGATAGGTCTTGTATGAAATAAAATTTTTCAAGAAACACAAGGCAAACAAAAGAGTCTTAAGTGAGTTTGTTGGCAGATATAAGATTAAAAGTGAAGGTGGGTACACACAAGACATTTGTGAGAATGAGTTTGTTTGAAATTTTAACAGTGCCTATGTGTGTCACCTTAGCATGTGTTTTGTTTGGGAGGTGTACTTGGGTTTGTTTTTCACAAGTAATGGTGGTAAGCAATGAGATGGAGCAGACGATATGGTCTGTAGCTCCAATGTCAAGGATCCATTGGGAAGCATGAGATATATCATATTTGTGGTTTATGAAGGAATGTGCATTTTGATTATGGTTTGCAGAAAAAATAGGTGATGCTAGCAGACCAAAATCAGTAGGAGTTTGAGGAGTTATACCTGCCATATTGGATGAGTGGTGGCTGACAAATTTGGCATTGGTGGTTGTTGAAATATGAGTGCTAGGTTGGTTGATTGGCAACTTTCTCTCCTTTGGATTGAGCTGAGAAGATTAAGCATTGACAAGAGCTACTATTTGGTGAATTTGAGCCTCAATCAGGGGCAGTTGTAAGGACTTGAGAAGCTCTTTTCTTGATTTTGAGCAATGACTTGGTTGGCTAAATTAGCATTTGATGGTGCACCAATTGAGTACCCAGGCTTGGACTTAGTGAACTTAAAATTGGGTGGGAATCTAACCAACCAATAGCATTTCTCTTTTGTGTGCCTCAGTTTTCCATAGTGATAACATATAACATTTATTTTCTCCTTCTTTTTAGCTTGGTTGTGGTAAGCAACCAAAACGGATGACTTGGTAGGAGGCATCATAAGGGTTCTAGCTTGCCTTTGTCGTTCTTCCTGCAGGACAAGAGAGAAGATCCTATCTAGTGAAGGCATGAGACTCATGAGAATGATTTGCCCTCTTATACTGTCATAGGTGTCCTTTAGTCTCATTAAAAACTTGAACATTGAGTTTGTTTGTTAAGCTTCTCCTATGGGCTTTATAGCTTTGTAGGTGCATAGACCACAAGAGTAATGGTCTATAGTTATACAGCTCCTCCCATACTGCATTAAGTTGGATAAAGTAATCACTTACAGATTGTCCCTTGAGTGATGGATCCAAATTGTTGTTACAGCTAGTAGATGCGTACAATATCAAGTGTGTAAAACAAGCTTTAAGTTTCTCCCAAACTTCTTTAACTGAGCTGATATACAAAACATTAGAGGCAATTTCTTTTGAAATTGAGTTGAGAATCCAGGAGAGTATCAAGTTGTTACAGCAGAGCCAATGGACATAAAGGGTACTGGAAAACTCAAGTGTATCAATGGTTCCATCTAGGAATCCAAGCTTGTTCTTGATTGAAATGGCCAGGATGAATGAACGGTGCCAAGAAAGGTAGTTGAGGCTTGTAAGATGAGGTGTGACCACCATAATGTTGGCATTGTCACTGTGGTGTAGATAGAAATGACTATTGGGATTCTCGAATGGAGAAGGGTTGTGGGAAGAGTGATGTTGTGGGTTTCCCTCAACCATGGGAACAAAGAGTTAAAAAAAGAGGTAATGAGAGAGCAAATAGAAGGGTAATTGATAACAGAAAAAAAAAAGGAGCAGGTTTTATCAGACCTACTCTAATACCATGTTAGAAAAGTGACTTGAAAAGGAAGAAGAATGAGAGGAAACCAAAGGCCAACAATGGAGAAAAGGTTCTATAATTCTTATTAACTTCTCGAGAAATGAACACAATGTTTTACATACTATATATACGGCTAAAATGAATAGAAAAGACTAGAAAAGAAAAGCAACTAGCGTTTGACATGTGCACAAGCATGTATACATATTTACATAATGAAAGAATACAGTAGCACTTCCACCCTAATGCTAAGAACAGACTACAAACCACTCATTGTCTCAGTGTGTTGTCTGGTCTTGCAATTTCCAGTGTAGTGGTTGCACCTTCATCTGCTATAGCAGTAGTAGAGTTAGGTCTCCCCCCCCCTATGGGCCTTAATGTATTTGGCTTTTGTGATTGTATGTAATTATACACAAATTTGTATGCCTCCCATTATATTCAAAGTTTGATATGTTTAATAAAAATTTCATGATATCTGTCCCTCAAACTATTATTTTTGTTATAATATGACCATTAAATTATCAGAACTTTTACTTTGACCCTTTCTCATTTGTGTTAACAATAAAATAAGATGAGTTGAGATTAAAGTTAAAAAAGTTGAATAAAATATTATTATAATATATATTTTTATTTTTATATTAAAAAATTTTGAATTATTTATTTTATTTTATGTGAGAATTTGAAAAAATTATAATAATCAGACAAGATGAGACGAGTTAAGAAGAATTGTGAAAACAAACGAGACTCTGCCACTCATTTCGTAACTTACACCCTTCTTTAAGATTTAATTGTAAAGATTGTGCGACACTACCTACATATTCTTCGTTTATGTTAGCTCGGGATCAGTTGCAACTTATGATTCCAATTAAAATGGCTTTATAATTATCAGTAGTCATATAGTTTAATGGGTTAATGTTGTTTTTCCTCTTCATGAGTTTGGTTGGAATTATACTTTTTAGATTTATTTTATTTGCTAGCCTGACTGACATGGCAAGCTATAACTTGCAAAAGAAATTTAATTTTTAAATTTCTCTTAAAATTAAGTCACGCCATATTAATAATAGAGAAATACTACAATTATAAAAAAGTTCTACAAATAAACATAATTTTATATCATATATTAAATATATTTAATAATAAAAATAATTTTATAATCTAATATATCAAATTAAATCAATTAAATGCGGAGTGTTTTTTTTTTCATATTGCAAGTTTCTACTAGAAATTTATGCACTTGGCCCGATATATCTTGGGCAGTGGAGAACGGAAAACTTGGGATACTTGAGACTAATCCTGATCCGTTTGGACTTGGACTTTGCAAAGTGGTGAAGATTGGTTTTCTTCTCACTACAAACGTATTGATGCCGTCTGGGCCGTCAAGCATAGTTTGGATCACGAGACTACGGGCCTTATCCTAAAATTTCAGTCTCACTTTCACTGCACCATTCTGCATGACGCCTTTGTAGTTTTTTTTTCCTCTCTCTCTCTCGGTTCTCCCATATTTCCCACTGTCCAGTTTTACTCACAAACGCCTATAATCTCATGAAAAAGAAAGATGATGCCTTGGAGGAGGATGTAGTTGGCGAAATCGAAGTCTCCTTCAATTGGGTTCGGGAAACGACGTTTTTTAAAAAGGATGTTCTGCTATAATATGAGGTTGACGGTTTGTTTTGTTTATTCCTTTCTGAATATGTTGTGGAGTTAACCTAGAATGCTTCAGAGCTTAAGGGTATGCGCGCTGTAGCCTGTACAAAGGATAGGTTTCTGTTTCAAAAGTCTGGGGGAAGTGCTCTGTGAACAATAATTAAAAGGGTGGGAGTCCTCATTTTGCCAACGGACTTTGGAGGAATTGTTATAAACAGGTAACTTAAACCCCATGTATTTTGACACTGCCAACTTCCTTTCTGGTTGTATTTGTGTTTTATGTTACCCAGTTAGAAGTAAAGAGGTGATTTTGTATTAGAAAGAGACAAAGGGCGAAGACTTATATTTCTTACCTTCCCTATGCAGAGCAATTTGCAGTATGGGTTTTTTATCCCATCTTCTATATTCCAGTATATTACCGATTCTCAGAATTTATCAACATCTATGCCTAAAACTCCTTGTTGGTTGAAAGTAACTGATATAATTTTAACAGGTCTTAATCACATATTTTGAAAAGACTTCTTGAAATTTGGTGGATTCATTAGTTATTACCTTTGAATGTATGTGTGACAGAACTTGTGGCGAAGGTTTTTTTTTTTTTTTTTTATCATCTTAAACACAAAAGTTGGGTCAGACTATTTTTTATATGTTTTGGCTTTAATTTTTAGCAAAATTGTTGATTTGTCAGACCTCTATTTGACTACCTAAAGTTGATCCTGCAAGCAGGGCCCAAACGCCACTTTTTTCCTACTCAAAAATAAAAAGAAAAAAGACTTGCCCTGTGCACTTGCACGTGACAGCTGCTTGTACCATTGTTAAGATTCTTTCAGAATCTGCTTGTCAGTTGTACATTTTCACTATCTTTGTTTTGACCGTACTGAAATTATAAATATGCTTGTCTTGTAATTCTCCTTACAGATTCTTTACCTTCTAAAGAGACCTTTAACTTTATATATTTGTTTCATAATTAATTAGGAGTGATAACCGGTAACTAGAGGACTACGAGGGAAGCAACGGCCTTTGGTAGTCTGCTATGAATATTCGATCTCGCCTTAGGGTTCTTTGTGTATAGAAAGATTAGGTCTTCCTATTATTCGATTTACTTAAATTTGTTTTATTCTGTTGCTGGGGCTATTTTGTTTGCCTCAAATGTTTTAATGTTTACTTAATTTTTTTGGTTGGCTTATTTTGGTTTCTGGGCATATGGTATAGCGTTTGGTTGGTTTATGATTTTTTTTATACCTGGGTTTGGGTTTTTTGGAATATTTGTAGCCCCCAAGTATTTCTCTTGTTTTTGGTTTGGTGTTTAGGTTATTTTGAAGCCTGGTTTTTGGTCTTTTTTGAATATTTGTAACCTCCAGGTTCCTCTTTCATCATAAGTGAAGGTTATCAATAAAATTAAGGAACTATCATCTTCTTAAAATAATAATAATAATAATTAGAAGTAGAAATTAAATAAGATGCGAATGCCAATCCTGCTCATAAACGGGTGCAGAAGCAGCTCATAGTTGAATATACCTTACCAACTTTCTATGCTTGCAATTCGTTTATGATACCCAACGGTTCAAAGTATCCGAATCCCAGTCGTTTAGTAGTCATAAACAAATTACCAATGTGTATATTTTGAAGAAGTTGTGTGTGCAAAGCAACCTGAAGCTGTAGTTGGTGCTATAACTAGGGGTGTCAAATCGTGTTAACGGGTCGTGTTCGTATCGTGTCAAAGCATGTACATTACACTTAATAGGTCAACACGAACACAACCCGTTAAGGATTTCGTATCAAAATTCCAAACACGAACATGACACCGTAAGATAACAGGTTGACACGACACGACCCGTTATGACCCATTAATGAATAAGAAATAAATTGACACGACCCGACCCATTTTGTTTCAATCCGTTTACGTTAATGGGTTGAACAAACACGATACGACATGACACGACTCGTTTGATCTGATTGATTTTATATAAATATTTAAATATAAATAATATCTATAAAAAAAAATAAAAAGTTAACTATAAGTCTAAAATTCCAATCTAAACAAATATGATCCATACAAATTACAATTTGTAATAATATTCATTATTAAAATTACATCCCAAATATAATAAACAAAACATACATTGTAAATATATTAATGTTACAATCTCAAATATAATAAAAAATTAAAAACACAGATCTAAACAAATTTAGAACTTGAAGAAGGAAGTGGAGCGTCCTCCTTGCCCTTGGAAAGTTCTTTTCCTGACATTAAATAACTAGCATGGTTTTCTATAATATTTTTAACAGAAGCAACATGAGCACTTTGCTCCTTGATTGAATTCCCTTCCAGATCTCAACAAGAACATCATGTCTTGCTCATACCAGCTCACCAGCAAGTTCATATAATGATTCATCAAGTGTTGCCTGCAGAAGGTTTAACAATCATTGTCAAAAACAAATCTTAAAGAAAAAGAATGAATAAAAGAGGAAAATAAAGGTTGAAAATAAAACTGAAATAAAATTGAACCAGATACAAGTCTCAACCTGTAATAAGCGTAAAGCACAGTACTAACTAACAGCAGGGCCTTCAAGTTTAGCAATTACTTGCAACGATCAAAACAAAATGAATTGATAAAATGACAATGATAGGTGGAAACTTTCAGATATACATTTAGTAGATCCACTCACCAGATTCTTTTTGTAAGTAAGATAATATCACAAAAGCCAAAAGCCTCATGAAAGTACACGGCGCACAAGATACTTTTATAGTTCCTCTGACCAGATTATGCAATGCATTACATTGGGAACTTATATTTTTACATCTAATGCATAGCCTTCTAACCACAACAGAAGCAAGAGGTTTTAAAATACCTCTTAAAAGGCTTTCCTCTCCACAATATATTACTAATATCATAATGAAAGGCTTGCCTCAAAAACTAAATATCCAGTAAATCAACATAATAGCTCTCAATCGAACATAGAAACTAAAAATTGTGGAGAGGAGGTGCCAATTCAAGCGTATTTGCTGGTTATCCACCATATATTTTCTATCATTCTTTCACGTAATGTAACACCTATGAAAAAGCAAGATTTTGGGGAAACAAAATGCTACGCTTACAATTTAATTGATAGATTCTTCAAATCCTAAAATTGATTATCATGCGCACTTTCATCATGTATCACTTAGGTAGAAGCATGTAAAAGACTAAGAAATAGTTTGAACCAATCGAGATTAAATAGCAAATAGAGAAACCCAACAGAAAATGAACCAAGAAAAAGTAAACTCCAAAAAAAACATAAGAAACAATTTCTGGGTTGAAGAGAGGCGGCATCTCGTGAGAAGAGATTCGGATTTCTGAGAGGATTTGAGAAAGAAAACGCCCAATGAAGTATCTTCAAGATCTGCTTGGATCAGTAAACTAGTAAACTCCAAAGCTCCCCATCCCTCTTTCAAAATTTAAAATCTCAGAAACTAAAAAAAGAAAAGAAGAGAAGAGAAAGAAATTCGATCACCTTTGGGCTTTGTGTGGCAGAGCTGTGGGCGATGGGGTACTAGGTTGAAGTTGATGAGGGGCGGCGTGGAGGGGGCAGTGTGAGATGAGAACTAAGGGGAGAGGGAATCATTGCGGGGCCATGGGTTGAAGATGAAGAGAATCAAGAGATGAGGGGGTGCGACATGACTCTTGAGGAAAAGAAAAGTTAGGAAAAGCAAAGTTAGAAAACTGAGGGGGGTAGCGTGGGTTAGGTACTTAAGGGTTTTTTGAATTTTAGGTTTAAGGGTATAAATGTAAATTTAATTTTTTTAACGGGTCATAACGGGTTATAATAGGTCATAACGGGTTGACCCGTTAGTGACCCGTTAAGCAATCGTGTCTTAACGGGTCAACCCGTTTTGACCCGAACCCATTAAGGATAAACCCTAACCCGCTTTTATCGTGTCGTGTTCATGTTGGATTAACGGGTCGTGTCACAGATTGCCACCCCTAGCTATAACGAGAGTTATTTGAGGAAACAACAGAAAGGAAAGAAAAGAGACGGAGGCACTGTAGTCCTGTGTTCCTTATGAGCTGGCTGGGGCTGCTAACATGCGAAGATCATCCTAGCTTCTTCAAACAACCTTTTATCTTCAAATTTTACATATTTTATCAATAGTTGGCCCAAACCCTTTTCATTTAAGACTTTAGCTACAGTAATTTCATCTTTTTTTTTTAAAGATGAAAATAACTGTTTCAAGTCCAAAAGTATTGTTTATTAATTTCGATTGTCTCTCCCGCAATTTCTCTCTCTCTTTCTTCTTCCCTCCTTCTCCCGCGTCTCTTTCTTCTCTTCTTCCCTCTTTCTCTCTCGTTTTTTTTTCCTCTTCTTTCTCTTCTTCCCTCTCCCGTATCTCTTCCCTCTCCCATATCTCTTCCCTCTTTCTCTTCTTCTAGTTTTTTTTTTCTTCTTTCCTCTTTCTCTATTGTGGCTAAAGCGAAGTGCCAGACCCCACTCCTTACGTATTGTACACGGGCAAAGCGAAGTGCAAGACCCCCAAAACTCACATACAGAAAACTAGCGGACCGACTCTTTGAATCTATCGCCGACAACTTGCTAACCTGCGCCCAGAGCATTTTCTCTACGTCTCTGTCTCTCTTTTCATCTCAAATCTCGTACAGTCCTGCTCGTGCATTTATATCTTCTACTTTTGGTTTGAGAGAGAGAGAGGAAGAACGTGTGCAATAGAAAACTTGACTACTTGAGATATTTTTAATCTTCTCTGTTTTTATTTTTGTTTTAAGTTTGGTTGTGACGGTTATGGGTGCTCTGCTTTTCATTTGCTCTGCGAAACAACTGGTATGTATAATTCTGAAAATGAATATGATTGTTGGAGATGATTGGGGATTATGAAAAAAGAATTAATTTTAAAAAAAATTAATTAAAAAATATAAAATAATAATAGAGTGTAATGACTAATCCAATGTAGATTTTAAGTTTTGAATGATTAACTAAAAGTGAAAAAGTTACATATTAGTCAAAATTTTAAAAATAAGATAGTCAATCCAATACCAATACCCACGAAGTTGATGTGAGTGCTACAGTAACTCTTGTTTGGGGAAATATCGAGAAGTGGAGCTAGAGATGAAGAGGGATCATTGCGCTATGCTTCATGTGAATCGGTAAAGTTTGGTTTAGCTTTTACAGCAAGTGAAAAGGGCATGGGGAGAGGCATCATCCAGAGAAGACATTTTAGTCCTGTGTGCTTGCTAGCACCAGAGGCAAATCATTTGCGAGTGGAATCTGATCTCGTGACAATTCTACCTTATTTCATCATTTTCTGATATGACAACAAATATAAAGGTGATAAATAGTATTTTTCTATATAGATACATTCCTCGTGAACATGTGCATTAAATCACCGAGATACCAGTATTTTATGAAGAACTAAAGAGTTTTAGATCCTTAAAAATAAAATAATAATAATAATAATAATAATAAACAGAGAGTTTTAGATCATTTTATCATTGCTGATATGGAATCACTTATAGTATACCGATAGCTTGAGAACCGACAGGGTTGGCTCCACAAGAAACTGTGTAAGATTATATCAAATCAATAATTTTGATATTATCTTGATTTAATTTTCATAACTATCAAATCAGTTTGATTTAATTTTCATAATGTTTAAAATATTTAATTTATCTTATTTCAATGTAATTTTCTTATAAATAAGGATGTTTATCTTGTATTTAGTAACAATTGAGAAAGTAAAGATGTAGCCCTCAAAGTCTCTTTTATCTCTTTCTCTTTTCTTCTTCTTTCTTCTCTATCTTCTTTTACATTATATTTTATTTTTTATCATGGTATCAGAGATTTTGGCTAACGCTAGGCTCGATCTTATAGAATATTTTTTCCTCCACTAGCTTTAGCTCTCACAAGATTTTTTAGCCGTTCAATTATATATCATCTCAAATCAATGATTCATTTAGAGTATCTCTTTAGTTGTGAGGCCTTTTTTATTAAGTTTTGATTTGTTGTGAACATTATTTAAAATCCAAGATCCAATTTTGGCCTTTTGATTTTGGTCCAATAGTTGACCAAGGCCATATATAGCCCATTGTTGGCCACAACTCTAGATTCGATGTTTCAATTTTCAGCCACTTCATCACTAACACCATCATCTCATCGGTGATCAATCATCTCATCAGTGATCAATCAATGAATATAAATGCTACTTTCAAATTTAAAACTCAAGATTCCAAAATTCTCCACCTTAAGTTTGAGTAGGAATGTTGAAAATTATATCAAATCAATAATTTGATTTGATATTATCTTAATTTAATTTTCATAATTACCAAATCACTTTGATTCGATTTTCATAAAGTTTAAAATATTTACTTCATCTTAATTCAATATAATTTCTCTATAAATATGGATGTATACCTTTTATTTAGTAATAATTGAGAAAATAAAAATGTAGCACTCAAAGTCTCTTCCTTCTCTCTCTCTCTTCTCCATCTTCTCTCATGTTATATTTTATTTTTCATCAGAAACCACGATTGTTTTGGGGTTAATGCAATACGTGCTTGAAAGAAATATTAGTTAATCCGAAATTCAGCATGTATTGGAGACCAAAACCAAGTATTTGGTTCTATTACTTAGAGATCCCTTTGTCTGTACAAATATAATCCTAGACCTCCAAGTAGTCGAAACATCATGACCATATTAGGATCACAAGCCAGGAAAAAAAAGAACAGAGTACTCTTGTCTTACAATCACACAACTTCAACTGCTGAACAATGCACGTTAGGCAACTTCTCTAGCAAATCTACCGTCAGCATGGAAGCCCTTGGCTTTGGCAACTGGACAGAGAGATCCATTGACAAGAGTGGGGTGGAGGCTGTCCTTTCACATGCACCAAGCCATTTTGCTTGCATGTACTTGTGCTTTCTCCATGGCCCCATGTGCATTTTCTTTTCCTTCATGCACTTCTTGGCAGCTGAGCAAACAATCTTGATGATGTTACTCAGTCTTTCGACCTTTCCGACAAACACTTCCGGTAGCCGCCGGACCAGCCGGTTGTAGTCTTCGCTTGCTCTTGCCATCTCGAACTCGGCCTGGAAATTCAACTCAATTATAATCCTCACCTCTCCTTTCTTTGAACTAGTACTAGAGTTTTCTATGACATCCAAAAAGGTGTGCTCCCCTGTAGCATATAGAATAATAATAACTTCAGGCGAAAGTATCCACAAATTAAAGAATTACAATAACAATAATAATTTGTAAACAAACAAAAAGAAATGGGAAAAGTGGGTCTGAAAATAATCATAGGATAAAAAGTCATAATGATCTCAATAGAACTTCTTTTGTGTTGTGTAAGTATTCAAACAATCTTTGTTTATTTACCTGATGGAATATCTGGGGAGCTTCTCCACTTAGACTTGCAAATGGCACTGTTGTAACCAGCACTTCGGAGGCGACCGGAAACTTCCACCATCAGGCATTTCCGGCAGCCGGTTGCCAAGGGTCTGCCGCAAGCACAGACTGTATTCGCAGTCCGTATTTCCTTTAGTGCTTCTTTCATTGCACTCCTAATCTTTGATTCCAGAGAGTTGCTCCTGTGTAGGGTAGACTGTGACACGGACATAAATCATTACAAAGAAATCGACGAGATCACGCTCATGCAGTCGTGCAAAAAGCAGTACTCCATGTAAGAAATTAAAATGGAGTCATGGACCCAAGATAGTTAACCAAATCTACCAAAATACGCAAAAATGGGATAACTGGCTAAGAAATCTTTGACGTTATTCAAGATCTTAAGGTTATAATTCATTTAATACGGTTGCCAAGGAGCTTTTAATTACTAGCTTTTGAGGATTAATTGTAACGTACGACTACAGACTGCTATGGAAACAAACATACAAGAGAAATTCTAATTACCTGCAAAATCTGATGCTGTTTCTCCCAGAAACTCTTATCCTCCTTCAAGTTGTTACCATTATTCTCTCTCTCTTCCTCCACCTCTAGACCGTTCTCCATCTCCGAAGACCCTTCCTCACTGCTAACACTTTCCGGCAAAACTTGATCACCCTCTTCCAAAAACCCAAAAATCATATCGGACAAACTCGCCGCCGCGGCCTGCATAGGCGGCATATATTCATGATTATTATTATTATTATTATTATTATAATACCTCCAATCCCGTTGGCTGTCCACCGGAAGTCTAGCGAGGGACAGGCCAACCATGATGTTTCACAAATATGGTCGAGTTAGTAGTAAGCAGAAAAATGTGTGAACCGGTTGGGATGGATCATGTGATGAGGGGGCTAAAGTCTATTTATAAAGACCAAAGAATGGATTTAGCGTGGGACCCACGTAGAGACAACAGAGAAGAACGGTCCGCCGCGCATGTGGGAACCGGGGTTAGTTTTTATTCCCCATGTGGTGTGAACAGCAAGGATCCACGTCAGTCAAGGTTCAATAATTTCGATCCACACCAATCCCATTGGATATACTCGAATATTATTCTAGAGCCTTGGTAGGTACAAACCATTTCGCATATTAAATCGCATTCTAACGCTCACATATTTTTTTATTAAAAATAAAATAAAAAGAAAATTGATAAAAGAAGAAAATTTTTTATCTCATGAAAATTATTTTTATCTTTTATTCGTATCATTTCATTAAATAAATACTTTATATATTAACGTTGATGTGCAATTTGATGCATGAACTTACTTACAAAAAAAAATTTTCATTATTTTAAAGATAATGACAAGTTACTACTTCTTTTTATTTATTATTTATTTATTTTACTTAATAGTTGAATAAGTGATTATTAATAAAATTGTATAATTTTTTAATTTTATAAGAATGTTAAAAAAATATTTAAAAAAAAATTTAAATACATTATAAAAAAATAAAAAAATAATATGAGGTAGCAAATTATTATTTTTATTTTATTAAGATTTTAATAAAAAATGTTTTTTTATAAAAAAAAAATAATATTTCGAAGAGAGTGAGGTCCATCTTCCATTTTCACGTTGTCGTGAGTATGTGGGACCACTGTTGTTGCTGGTAAAGTAATAGGTAGGCCATGTGTGAGTTTATCCAATGGACGGGACCCACATTTCACTCACCTAACGCAAATTATTTCTGGTGGCGCCAAAAACAAAAGATACCAAAAAACGCGACGTCTTGTATATGCGTGAATGTACCTGTTTTTTTGCTCTCCGTTCGCAACTTCCCATCGGACGTGTCCTAACTTCGATCAATCATTAAAACCTTGTGGAGCATAATAAACTATGAAAAGTTCTAGATCCAAATAGCTCGTAATTCGAAACGGTACCGTAGATTATAATTTCTTTTAATTGTAAATGTTTGACTTAAGTCATATTAATTTCTAAATATTAAATATATTTATAAGAATTAAATTATTTATATAATTTTAAACTGTACAAATCTCACGTAATTTTTATAAATAATGAATAAATTTAAAATTTACATGAATTTTACATTTGAAAAGTGTATTATATATTTTTTTAATAAAAATAGATTTATATATTTTAAAACTAATTTTGATAAACTAAACTTTGCTTCGTCAGCAGCATTGTATATCCAATTTAATGATATGGATTTCTTAAGTTTTATCGATTATATATATATATATGATAATATCTACAAGTGGACGAATAAGACTCACAACTCTTTATTAGTTATTAACATCTCCTCGGTTTGATAATTTTCGATAGACGTTGTTGCCCTGTCTTGCAAAACATAAGAGGACAAAGTAAAGAGTTGATAGCATGGATTAAGATATTAACAATATTGCTTCACATGATCCACATTCTTTATATGACTTGTTTCTCATCATTTTAATATCGACCACTTGTTCAAAACATAATGAATAAGATCGACACGCTGGTCACAATTCATTTGTCAGGTTTCTCTCCCAGACGTAGACGGTAGATCTTGAAAGATAACGTGATCTCACACATTATCCATAAATGTTTTCATTTAAAAAATATTTAAATTAAATTAAATTCATAAATTGACGTAATTTAATAATATAATAAGTCAAATTAATAATTTTGATATACTACGTAAATATATATTAATTTATAAGTTTATTTTTATAAAATTTATTTTTCTAGTTAATTTTAATTTTTTTTCAATAAAATACATAAAATTTGCACAAGATTATATCTAGTATTATTATTTTTTTTATTCTTATCTAGATTTGTGTTACATTTATACGATCATACTCTTTTGTTTGATCGGTGACTCATACGAGAAAATTATGCATTCATGTATAATAATCAAGAAGAACTTGGTCATTGAATTTCTTCACGTGATTTCTAAACAGATGTACAACAAAGAACCAATCAAACTATGCTCAGAACTTATGCATGATGATAAAACTACCCTTCTAATTAAAGATCAGATAAGATCAAAATAAATTATTCAATAACAAATTAAAGGGATAATAGTGTTTATCTTTGTTCTGTAGTGTACTCATTGCAAAATGACCTTATTATTACTTTATGCATGCCAGGCTGGTCTTGTTGGCTGGTCTTGTTTAAAGAACGATAACTATGGTTCGTACGTAGTAATGTTTTTATATATAATAGAACGAAAAACATCATATTCACACATCACTTTCATTGATGAGATTATATTATTTATTAATTTTTATATATTTTTTAAAAGTAAAGTATCATCTCATTTAATGTGATAAAAATGTCACATTTGAGAGGAAAGTAAAATCTAATGTATATTAAATCCGGTTTGGATACACAAAATTATATTTTTTCATCTTATTTTATCATTCTAATTTTTTTAAACTTTTACATAAAATATAATAAATAATTTAATTTTTTTAAATTTTAAAAAAAATAAAAAAAATAAAAAATATATTATAATAATATTTTATTTAATTTTTAATAAAACTTATCTTTAACCTTCTCTACTATCATTCAAAATCCTGATGGAGAGAGAGAGGGAGAGAGAGAGCCCAAAACTTGTAAGAGATAGTCCAGTGTCTCACGTAATGCACACAACACAGCTATGCTACCAAATCCAACTAGCACCGTGTCGTCAAAATCCCCAGAGGTAAACTAGTGCACCAGAGCACTAAGAAGAGGGCGAGTGGCCTTAAGTGTCTCATCACTGGAAAGAGAATCCAAGAGATTCCTCATTAAGACTTGCTGAATATAAGAGGTTTAGATTATTTAGAAACCAGAGGATTGTTAACAGAGCTTATAGTGGGATACTGTCTGGAGGTGCCGTCAGAGAAAGGATCAGTATTTTTAGAAGAAGAGTAAAAGATTGTGAAGAATGTATTGAAGATTAGAAAGTAAAAGAAAAGCAAAGTCTCAAAGAGCTAAAAGATTTAAAATTTAGATTGCGTTTAGATGTCAAAGTAATTTGAATTGAGATAATAAAATATTATTAATATATTATTTTTTAATATTATTATTATTTTAAAATTTAAAAAAATTAAATTATTTATTATATTTTATATTAAAATTTAAAAAAATTATAATAATAAATTAAAATAAATTTAATTTAATTTCATAACCAAATGAAACCTTAGTTTGTTTCAAGCAGTTTTAGCATAATTTTGGCTGTGGCCGAGTGACTAACTATGGAGAAGTAATACGAGGTTTTGTGATTTGGATATTTTACATTTTTCTTTGGTCGGTTTAATGGTCGGGAGAAAAGAAAATCATCTTATGACATTTAAACTGAATAACCAAACGACACCTAATTACTAATATTACTCGGACTAGAAACTCTAATAATAGCCCGAACCGTACATGTGACCTGACAGCATCATTCAATGAATCGAAGGTACTAGATCTCTCTGGTGACAACTCCGAACTGCAGAATCGACGTCAAGAAAGCTTTTATGACAAATAAGGACGTTGGTCATGTCATGTTTTAAAACGTTTATGCTCTCTAGTTTGGTAGAAGGAAAATTTTATTTATAAGATAATACATCAATTAAAGTATTAATATCGCGTTATTTAATTTTAAAAATAATTTTTAAAATTTTAATCTTATAAATTAAATTTTATTATATAAATGAAATATGTGGATAGTATTTCACAATAATTTTAATATTATCTAAAAAAAATAAAAACTCTCTCTCTATATATATATATGCATGTGAAATGTCCAAAATCAGCAAAGCATTCGAGTAGTTTTAGTACTCATCCTTTGGTATTTGCAGGGACAAAACTTTTAGGTTGTCAAATGCTCCTCCAATTATGAGGAGAGAACCTGATCACCACGACTAATTGATGCACGCAGGATTCTAATTTCAAATGAGAGAACCAATTAGGCTCCAGAACTTAATTATTGCAGCATGTAAGATTATGTTTGGGGATGAGATGAAAATTTTGTGTTTTATTTTAAAGTTTAAAATATTATTTTTTAGTTTTGAAATTTGAAAAAGTTAAATTGGAATTTGAAAAAGTTATATTGGGATTTGAAAAAGTTGAATTATTTATTATATTTTGTATAGGGATTTGAAAAAGTGTAGAGATGAGATGAGATGAAGATGAAAATTTCGAATAAAACTTGTTTTCCAAACCTATCCTTAAGTAGGGTTACATTAATGTATGTGGACGGTATTGATCTTGGATTAGGACTTTGTGGTTATCCTTCAAATTAAGGAGGACTGTCGGAGGTCAATTTTAATTTGAAGTTAATCTATGTTAAATATCTAACTATTGATCCAAAAACTTTAGGATTGTTAGATACTTATTTGATGAATGGGTTTGGATAGACAATTTAGATTAGATGAAATGAGATATTTTGAATTACAGTAAGATATTTTGAATTAAGATAAGATGAGATAGTTTGTAAAAAAATATGTGATTGGATAGTAAGATGAGATGAGATAGTTTTGATTTTTTAGAATTTGATAAAGGGATGGGTCCTATTGTGCATTGTTTTTGTACTGTCCACGCACTATTTACATCAGTTATGACACTATTTACGCACCATTCATGTCAGTTTTCACTGTTTAATTGTTCATTTAAGTGGATGCTTTCAAAACTTAATAGATGAAATATTGTGTTTGGATAACCAAAATTATTGTATGATACAACCCAGATGAGATGTTTTTATCTGAACTGTTTATCCAAACCCACCCAGTCTTGACCCTTCGAGATCATAACAAGGGATCACACTTTTGAATCCGATGTTCACAATGACCCACTCTATGGACACTAACCCGATGGTAGCCTTTCCGTTTTAGCAACTTCACTCATCTATCAGTATTCAATGACTCAACACCATACTCATATATAGTATTAATGTATTTTAATTCAACCTATAGGTTGCCACCTAATTGGACTCAACAGGTAAATTAAATCTGGAAACAACTTGTCGAACAACGCGAAGAGCAGGATGTCCAAGACGTGAGTGCCATCGAGTAAGTGATGTGCGCTCACCAACCAAAGCTAGAGATGAGGAGGATGGAGTGTTTGATGGCCATGGATATAGACCATTTTTACTCTGGCCTTTGAGCAGACATTTTCCCGTGCGACAATCCTTGACAAAAAAGGAATCAGCATGAAATTCCAAGAAAACATTATTGTCACGAGTAAACTAATTTACAAAAATGAGATTTTTGGTTATTTGAGGAACATGAAGCAGATTATTCAAGTAGAGAGGACGACGAGATGAATGTAAGGAAGTTGAGCCAATATGAGAAATTTTCAAACCTTGACCATTACCAACATGAATCTGATCTGCGCCATGATATTCCTCTGACTGGAGTGACAGATTGTTGAATTCAGGTGTGAGATGATTGGTGGCCCCTGTGTCGGGATACCAAGTAGGATCAGCATGTGTGGAATGTGAGGCAGTGTAGGCTTGCATAGGAGTATCTGAAGTGGAGGAGCCTTGGTATGAGGGATCATACCGATTGTAGCATTTAGCCGCAGTATGGCCTACTTTTCCACAGACTTGACAGATGGAACGAGGGGTTCCATTGTTGAAGTTGTTGTGACGGCCACGACCTCTATTGGAATTGGAGGGAAATCGATGGTTGTTATGTGAGGTAGATGAAGATGTGACGCGTGGGCGAGAGGGTGGTCCGTTTTTACTGACACTATTAACAACTGCATTGCTGAGTTCCAAAGAACTTTGTTGATGAGCAAGTCTGAGTTCATGTGTGAGAAGATGGCCATAGACAACATCGAGAGACATAGGTTCTACCCTGGTTGAGATGGAGGTAATGATGGAATCATATTCAAGACCTAGTCCAGCAAGAATATAGGAGGTGATATGATCATCACTGAGTGGTTCACCACAGGCAGCAAGAATATCAACAAGATTTTTAATTTGTTGAAAGTAGTCTGCAATAGACAGATTTGCCTTTTTAAGGGAGGCAAGTTGGATGCGGATATGAGTGATTCGGGCTCGAGAGGTAACAGAGTATAATGTTTCAAGTTGGAGCCAGAGATCACTGGCAGTTTCTTTGCCAATTACTTGGGCGAGAACATTTTCGGAAAGAGAGGATATAAGAGCAGATAGGATGATCTGATCTTGTTGACACCAGTGACTATAGGCAGGATTGGGTATAATATCAGTTTGAGTAGTTGAAGAAATAATGGATGTAAGGGGTGGTGGGCAGGGAATACTCCCATCAAGATAACCAAAGAGTTGTTGCCCTTTGAGGTAGGGGACAACCTGTGCTCTCCAAAGGAGATAGTTCTCACGTGTGAGTTTGATTATGAGAAGATGTTGTAGATTGGTAAGAGAAGAGGGTTGGGTATGGGAGGGAGAAGAAGAGGAAGTGGTTGAGGAAGAAGAGGCCATTAGGATCTATGGACAAATGTCGAGTAGCTCTGGTACCATATAAGAAAATATTGTAAACTGGTTTCAGTGTAATTGTCCCCCCACAATACTATGGACTTGAACTTTTATTTATAGAGTAGATAATCTGTTATTTACATGATAAGATATATACAATGACTTTTCAAATATTCAAAAGAGATAAGACGTTAGCTCTTGCTGTTTTGGATTTGAATTGTTTTATCTTCATCTGTTTGTTGCTGAGCATTATCCTCACACGGTTGTTGGACTCTGTCGTTATCCAGTGTTGTAGCAGAGTTTGAAATGGTTTCTTGTTGATGATGTGTTCCAATACCACCTATATGACTTGAACTTGTGACGTGGTCTCTCGATACCAATTGTTAAATACCTAATTATTGATCAAAAAGTTATAAGATTATTAGATATTAATTTGATTAAGTTTTTAACCCTAAGAATCATAACATTATATTCTCCTAATAATGAGTGCTCTATGCAATTTTCGTCCGATTATACTAGGCATGCAACACGGTGTAATTTCTTGGAGCTGGAAGTGATTATTATTATCACGATTCTTTTATGAAATATATTATTATGATTATTTATATCAATAATTAGAAGGTTGAAAGTGGCAGTTTTCCAAGGAAAGAGGGAAATGGATGAGAAAATCTTTGAGGAACAACAAATCATAATGATCAATGAGATAATATACGTCAGGCAGTGTACGTTACTGGGCTTGGATTGCAATACGTTCTAAAATTCGATCATGTAGGGTTGTTGATCATTAAAGTTAAACCATTAATCATTGAAACACCTATTAGTATAGACTTCCAAAGGTTTGCGAGAGAAACTAGACCCGATTGGGCTTGAAAAATAAGATTTTTCAGCCCAAGTCCATTTAATTATGGGCCCCTCTTCAGACCGGACCCAGTGTAAATCTAAGGTTTACACCAACCAATGAGACATTAACATATCAGCATCTCATTATTTCTCCTCTCCCCAACTCTCTCACTTCACATTTTGCCATTTCTTTCTCTGACAATCTATTTCAGTGACTTTTGTCTTTCGTTAATTCAAGGCTTCTTCCTTCTAATCTTTTCATAGCATCCAAACAAATGTCTATCGTCAAACCCCTGAAATTTCTTAAAAAACCTAACAACCCAGTATTTCACTTTTCACACAAGCCTCATTTGATATCCTTCGGTACCACCTAGGATGTTGTTATTATTATTCTTAGTAGAAAAATGATAAACATATATCACTTTTTATAATATTTTATACAATTGAGAGGTATTTTTATAAAATATCTATAAAAATAATATCACTTTATAAAAATATTTTCATTTTTAAACATGTGTTGTAAAATGTATTGCGTAACTATTCTCGGTAAGTCAAGGTTTGTCCTTTCTTTTATCATTCAAGGCAATAGCACCAATAAACCTACGAGGCCGAAGCATTTGCAGGAACAGTAATAGTGAGCTTTCTAGGTAGAACAATATTAGTCTTCCCGTTGAAGATGCCGCTGGGATTTTAATTTTATTTATTTATTATTTTGTGATTAAGAAAGTATTTTTTAATAATATTGTGAACTTTTTTTTTTTACTTTTTAAAAATATTTAAAAATGTTAAAAAAATATATGTAAAAAAAAATACATAAAATACAATAACGGAAGCTTTAGCAGGAGCCAGCCATGGCGGTAGTGTTACCCTTCTAGGTATTGGAACTTATCCCATACGCACCACGTTTTTAAGATTTTCTCTTTGATTATGACCCAAAGGAAATTAATTGAAGGAAATTAAGAACATTTTTTTCCCTTACAAAGTTCTCACCTAACAACAATCATTTCAGAACATCATCAAAGTTTGGTAAAACTCAAAATTGGCAGCTGGACAAGGACAGAATACTCCTATATACATATGACGATCAAATCCAAGCCCAATGCAAAGGACAACTTGGAAGTCTGTCTCAAAGAGTATGAAACGAGAAGTTTGTTGGAAAGGGTAAGAAGGTATTGTCAACTTGAGTTTTATCATGTTTATATTGAGACAGACTCTCAAATTCTTATTAGATGGCTTACGAGGAAAGAATGTAACATTTAGTATCTTGAAGATTTTTGGTACGAGCTTTAGACCTGCCTGAAAAGCATGGTTCATAGAGTGAGTCATGTGTTTCATGAAAAAAATATTGTGGTTGACTTCTTAGCTAAGCAGGAAGCTGAGAGAGTAAACATAGACTAGATTGAAGACAAAAATCCTTTATCTAGTAAGTTGAGGAGTTTTCTTCGTCTAAACAAAATGGATATTCCTTATTTGTAAATCTCATAGTGAGATTTTTGTTATATTGTCCATGTTTTCCTCTTTCTTTTTATTCTTCTGTGTTAGCTGAATTTTTTATGCAGATTGACTTTACCTTTTAAGTTTTTTAGGTGTGTTTTGTTGTTGATTGACCTATAATTATGTTAGATCTTCTGGATATCTAGATTTTGATCATTTATGATTATTTATAATCCCAGGTATTTGTTTGTAACCATGATTTTCTTTCGTCACAAATGAGGACTATCAATAAACTTGGAGTACTGTCATTTTCTTAAAAAAAAAAAAAAAAAAAAAAAGAGTATGCAAAGGACAACATTATAGAATAAATTCCATGATGTGCAATACTAACTTTTTAAAGTAAATATATTTTACTGAAGATGAACCCAATCGAATACAAAAACTAGGGACTGTGTTCCAAACAATCATTCAGAACAATAAAAAACAAATACATGGCAACCACGACAAGGAAGGAAAATAAAAATGAAATGGAGGGAAACCGTATAGAAAAATATTTGATTGAGCACTTTGATATTCTCTTACCTAACTCTTTGTATATTTGTATGTTTTAGGAATCTCTTAAGTTTTGTATGAGCGGAGAAGGACCAAAAAAGCATTTTATACAATATGCCAAAGTAAATCTATTCACTAAGAGTAATATCTTATAGAAAACTTTTATTTATCAACTATTTTATCATCATCTTCTCAATATCTCATGATGTGATATCAAATAATCGGTATGCAAGTTGGACAGAACAAATAATCTTCAATCATTTAATATCACATAAAAAAATGATAGCAAAATAGCGATAAAATGGATGTTAAGTAGCATTACTCTATAAATCTATTGGTTACAAAATTAAAAACACGTGTCTTAAGAAACACAAGAATATGCATTTAAAAAACCTAGACGTACATCATTCTATTTGTTTTTCTTCCAAAAGAAAATCCGACTGAAATTGCATAAAAGAGTATCAAACAGTAATGTTTCTATTACTATATATTGTAAGAGAATAAAAGCACATTATTGAATTGTCACATGCGTATATAGGCTTGATATGTACACCGACTCCAACCCCAATATACACGAATGAACGAATGATAGAATTGTGCAAGAAATAAAAGCTTTCAAATAGTCTCTTCATCCTCGATTGGCTCAGCAAGTTTGCCAGTAAATCCCCATTCGTTTTTTCCTTCAAAAGCAATGTTCTACGTTTCTTCAAAGCTGATACAAACAGATCAAGATTTCCGACAATTTTCTCGCTCAACAAAATGTCCTTATCCATTCATTTTAAATAATGCAGAATCACTCACCTGCCCTCTATAGTATTGGACCAAGACAGAGACATCAATGAAGATTGTCGAATATCTTCAAATGTTGGGTGAAATGAAGAGCCAAAATGCTTGGAAAACTCGGACCACCCACCCTTGGATTTCAATCTTTGTCGCAAATATGCATCCATATCTTCACTTCCAAGTTCGTCCACCTCATTATTCCCCTCCAAAACTTTCACCACTTGTCTCATGGTTGGCCGGGAATTTGGGTCAGGATATACACACAACAACCCCAAGTGCAGCACCCTGTCAACTTCCTGCTCGTCAAACCCGCCTATAGCCCTCAACCTTTCATCCAGGGCATTCAATAGCCGCCCTTGTACCATCAATTGCCATGCCCATTCTACCAAAGGTGGCTTTCCCTCCTCTATAGGCCTCCTCCCACACATGACTTCCAAGATCAATGCCCCAAATCCGAACACATCAGTTTGAGCAGATGCCCGCCCACTCTTTATCACCTCCGGTGCCAAGTATCCGACCGTGCCGACCACTCTTGTTGTGGTCGGCACTTGACCATGGCCGTGCATCCGGGCTAGTCCAAAATCCCCTAACCTTCCATTCATGTCCTTGTCAAGCAACACGTTGCTGGCCTTTATGTCTCGATGCAGGACTTTGGATTCCCACCCCTCGTGCAAGTACAGGACTGCTGAAGCCACATCTTTTAAAATCCTTATCCTGTCTTCGCAGCTCAACAATTTGTTCTCATCGCATTCGAATACCCACTTGTCCAAGCTTCCATTTTCCATGTAGTCATAGATCAACAAGAAGCTTCCCTTCTCTCTCTTGCACCAGCCTCTCAACCCCACCAAACTTCTGTGCTTCAACCTTCCAAGGCTTGAAATTTCGGCCAAGAATTCTCTCATCCCGTCATTTTCATGTGAAATGCATTTCACCGCAATCTCCGCCCCTCCTACCAAAACCCCCTTGTAGACCTTCCCATTTCCTCCGGTTCCGATTACATTTTCTTCTGCGAACCCTTCTGTCGCCGTCTCGATTTCTTGGTATGTAATTCTGTGGGGCCAATACTCCAATTCCCATTCTTCCATTTCGGCTCTCTCCCTAGCTTTCCTTCGCTGCCTCTTGATACAAGACACAGTAAACAGGGCACAAAGTAAAATAACTATGAAACCTCCCACCGTCATTCCTGCAATAAACCCTTTAGAACGAACTATCGGCCCCTTTGGAAGAACAAACGATGGCAAACCTGTCGTGATCAACTCTTCGCTTAATAAAAAGTTCGAATTACTAAAGCTCCACGCCAAAATCTTGTGACTTTCCATTAACGCTCCGGTAGCACTAGTAAAGCCAACATACATTTCGTCCTCAAACACCTCAGAAAGATTAAGAGGAACATTCAACAAAGGCCTCAGAGGTCTTTTCATGCCTGCACGAGCCATGGTAACATTAATCAAAGAATCAGAATAGTCAATCCAAACTTGGTAATTTTCACCATTGTTCAGCTTCAATTCCTCGAAGGACTTCGCATCATCAATATCACTGACGTTGTTGCCTCTTTGGTTGTCGGGCCAGTACCCGGCATCATGTGCTCGGATCGATTTGAGGGAGTCCACATCGATCCCAACATGATTGGCGCTTATGTCATCGAATTCTTGGTTCTTAAACACATCGAATTCGACTCCAAAAATATGATCCTTGGAATTCCCATTGTTGGTGAAGTTGAAGAGGCCAAGATGTTGAGCTGAGCTCGCGCCTGTGATGCCAGTAAAGGGCACAAAAAGGAAAACTATGCCATGCCCAGGAAGAGTGTTCTTGTAAGGAGCCATGGAGAAGATGAAAGAAGTCGAGAAAGGATACACATAAGAAGAGTTCGGCATTTTTGCTGGAATCTTTTTCGGGTAAAGGGCACGACCAATTGTGAAAGTCGTTCTATTAGTGAGTGTTAGAACACGAGATTCAACGGTGGCGAATCCATAAAGTAACATATCGGAGGAGTTGAAGCCATTGAAGGCGAAATCAACAGCGGAAATGGATCGGAAGAACAGGAAGATGCAGGGAAGCAGAAGAAACATCAGGACAGGCTGTTGGTGATTATGTTTGTTCATGATGGCAGAGTTTGAAGAGAGAGATGAGGAGGTGGGAGGTGGGAAATGAAAGGTTGATAAAAGATGACAAGGAAATATCTAGTATTTTGGTCAACTTTTAGACATTCATGGGGCTACGATGTAGGCCTGGATCTTTGATTAATTACAAAGATGAAAACCTTTTTTATTTCAAATTAATTTAAGAACTTTTTGGTCAACCCACTTTGAGATGTCTCTAGAGTCGAAGAGTCGTACAAGGTTCTTTTTTAATGGTAATTGGAAATAAACTCTCAAAAGATAAATCAAAGTAAAGAATATTAAGATAAAATGAAAAAAGTTATAAAAGTAGAGTGGGAAAGTTGGCACTGGGCAATAAGCCGCCGGGCCCCCTCGGATCATCCAGAAGATCTGGGAAAGAGAGTGAGATTTGAACAAGTTGTTTGACTCGCGATTAGAATTGGTTTTCTCTGAGTTTAGACAGTACAAAAGTCAAAAGATAAATTGTACTGTGTTTTCCTTTGTACGGCGTCTTCTGTGTTTTAAAATTCTCTGAGTTTAGATTCGTCGTACCAACCCACTCCTAATTTTATCTCATCATATTTTATTTTATTATTATAATTATTTTAAATTTTTATTTAAAATATAATAAATAATTTAATTTTTTAAATATTTAAAATAATAATTATAATAAAAAATTATATTTTATTTAACTTATAACTTTTATTTAAAATTATCTAAATTCATCTCGCAGCCACTTTGAACATATAAATAACTTATTTTTAATAAGTCAAGAAGTCGAGTCTTTTTATAACTTGATGACAGATGATGATATATTTGGCACAGTACCTCCATCTCTTTCTTACTCTATGATCAAGTTTGCAGTGTTGCATTATTCTCTACTTTAGTGAAAAGTAATCATATAGTAACAGAAAATGATACACATGCAATATTTTTTACAATTTTTATTAATTATTAAATGAGATGTATTTTTATAAAATAACTTATAAAAATAATATCATTTAACAGAAATATTTTTAATTTAAAACATGTTTGTGTAACAAATTTATAAAAAATGAATTGTATTTATATCATTATTCATTTGTAACATGAACAATATTAGATAAAAATTAATATTTTAATAATAGAAAAAAAACAATTATGTCAACATTTGCGGATGAGTATAGGCTGTTGATTAGACTGTTAATTCTTTCTATACAAGTACATGATTTAAATAATTCAAGAAGTCATCCCTCTAAGTACATTAAGATATTTTTTCAAAAAATAAAAAAGTCAACACCAATTCTGTCCCATATGCTATACCATCTTGTCATCAAAATGCACATCCCCATTTTTTAGACTATTGCAAGGGGGACAAAGATGACTACAGCCTTGAGGAATACAATCTTGACAACTGGCTTTTACACATAACAATCCCCTTAGTAATACATTTATCTTTCATATCAATTGCCCCTTTGAAGAATTATTCAAACAAAATGTAAACTTATCACTTATTTTAAAATTTTAAATTTATAGTAAGAAATAGATGTTATTATTTATTTTATATCTTATTTAAATTAATAATAAAAAATAAATTTTATTATTTATTTTATATCTTAATATAAATAATTATTAAAATTTTGAATTAATTTTATTTTTTAATTTATAATAGGAAGACGAATTAATTTAATATTATTTTTGTAATATCTTTAGTGAAATCAAAAGGTGCATGTGAGTCTTGGCAGAGAAGCAAATTGACCAATGCACTAGAGACAATCAAGTCTACTCCTTAGTAGCTGTCTGGCAAGCTCCTCAATTGTACTGGTTCAAGATTAATTGGGATGGGACAATCGACAAGGCCAATGACTTTATTGGTATTGGAGTGGCTATTAGGAACAACTTTGGCCAGATTATTGTTACCATGAGCCAGAGGAAAAAGTTATATCCAAATCCTTTTCTAGCTGAATCATATGTAGCTATACAGCCTGTTAAATTGGGCTGGGAGATTGGACTGCAACAAATTATTCTCAAGGGTGATTATTTGCCAGTCAAAAGGCTCTACTAGAAGATAGAGAAGTTTGAAGTAGCTTAAGCATGTCTATGAGTGGGAGCACTCTCATTAGATTAGTCAAAATTAGATGATATTTTTTATAAATATAAGAAAATTTTGATTTTTAACTTTTGGCTATTCTATTCACATAAATCTTTACATTGAAATAGTTATTTTTTTTATTATATAACAATAAAATAATATAAGATGAATTTGATTTTAACTATTCACATTAAATTTTCACATTGGATTATCTATTTATTTATTATATAGTAATGAATAATTAATAATTTTAAAATTATTTAATTATTATTTAATTTAATTTTATCATATTTTACTATTTATAATATTATATATTAATTAGTAATAATATTCTAATTAAATTATCGATTAAAGAAATTATATTTTTGAGAGGGAAGAGAGAAAGATATTGATGGAAATAAAAGGAGAGAGAAATAATTCATAAAATAAGAATTTGGCCTATTAATAGGAACATTCAAATTTGGAAATTATTTTGGATGTAACTGTAGCTAAAAGTCAAATATTTGAAATTTGGCTAATCCATTGTGATCATTTTTTGGTCTTCAATAGCTAAATACTCAATAGATATAACTTTTGGCTAATCTATTGAGAATGCTCTGAGGCTAGGTCATGTCTTAAGTATTTTGCAAAATGAGAAGTTTATCATATCAGGAGAAATGACAATCTTATAACCCATTTACTTGCAAAAGATACTCTTATCATTTCTGATCTCATTGTAACTAAGGAGGAACCTCCTCCATGTGTCTCATCATTTTTATAACGGAATGGATTAAGGGTTTTACCTTAAAAAAAAAAAAAAAAAAGTGCATGTGAGGAAATCTACACTTTAAGCAAAGTAAAAGAAGGATGAAGTGTGGAAGTAAAAAGAAAAGGGGAACGTTCTTAGAAAAGAAAGAAGAACTTCCACTAATTAGGTCATCTACCATATTAGGGGCCCATTAATAATGAATTAATTGAGAGGTTTGATTAATGCAGCATATATATATATATATAAAGAGATTTTAATGATGATGATCATATAAACTAACTTATTTTGTTCTCCATTTATGGAGAGCATCTTGCAAATTTCTGTTAGTATTAATTAATGACACTTGGCAAGGACAATCATGCTATAACTTAAAAGCATCAATCTTTGCACATGTTTTTTTCTTTTTTTAATTTGTTGGATTCCATAATAATAATAATTGTTTGGTCAAATTATAAACCGACAACGCATGCTGGATTATCTATATGATGTAGCACATTCTCTATATTTTTCTAATCACACTGTTCAGTTACTCTTGTGAGAATGCATTGAAATGTCATTATTTGTTAAACCCTGGTGGAAATTTGAAAGAGCTGAAAGTGTGCTCAAATTTAAAAGAATTTGAGCATCTTAAATAAGAGATAAATATATAGAATAGATTTTGCAATATTTATTACTAACTATATATATATATATATTAAGTTTTTAGACATCATTAAATGAGCATAAATAATTTAAAATTTATTTTATATATTTATCTCTTTTTTATATGTAAGAATTTGAGAAGATTTTTTTTTTTTTTTTTTGCCTTTTATTACGATGGTAGATGAATAGGATATTTTACCTGCTAACCTTTTCATCCGCTTATGAAAGAGTGTTAAAGACAGAGAGAGAGAGAAATTTCCATGCATATGAAAAAAGTAGATTTTTTTTTTTTTAATTGACAAAACATAACAATTCCACAATCTATGAAATTTCAAAAACCACCTCTTTTCAACGTGAGATTTGTCTTGCAAATAGGTCATGGCACACAAAATTGGAATGTCTAATATGAATATGAAGAAAAACTCGAGCACCATAACCAAGAGTACTCGCCAATATTTTAGAGAAATGATACTCTTGCCGATAAAATTCACTAATGAAATGTATAGATTGCATTTTTTTTAACTTAATAGAAAGAAGTATTTTTTAATAAATTTGTAATTTTTTAAAAAATAATAATTAAGGAAGTTTAAAAAATATTTTTAAAAAAATTACATTATCAGTGACTTTTCTCGATGGGTTTTGCTATTCATCCTCCTCACACTCCACACTCCACACTTTTTAATATTTTTTAATATTTTTTTAAATTTTTTTTTGAATTTATTTTTTTTAAACTATTTATAATTTTTTATTCACTATTCATATACAAATATATTTGATAAAAAAAATTAAAAAAAAATTAAAAAAAAGATGGAGTGTGGAGTGTGATGTGAATAGTAAGAGGTTGAGTAGAATTTTTGTTTCTGGATACCCACTTTTGGAGTACTTTTCCATATGTTTATCCTTTGGCCAAGGAAAGAAAAAGAAAACTTTTATTAATTCTGACTTTTGAATTTTCTTTTTAATATTTCTATGGATATTAGGACTATGACCATTATGGTAATAACTATTATAGTGATCGTTATTTTTATTAATAATATTATTTATTTGAAGAGTCAGCACCAACCGCCACATGAGTTTGACACTTAGCAACATCACATTGATATGTGGTTGAGTGGAAGTAAATGCCTCCATTTTTGGAAAAAATAGAAAACAAATAATAATAATCCCCATGCAAATGCAACAGTTGAATGGTAATTAAATGCCTTTTAGTAACAAATTGCAAGTCAATTTCTTTATGCTGCATGTGATGAAGTCTATTTAAAATGAGTTTAAATATATTTATGATAAATTAAAAAAGATTATAAGTCTCATATGTAAAGAAGTATTGAATTAAAAAATATTGTAGATTTCACGTGTATAAAAATTTTAAATTGAAATAAATTTAATAATTTAAAAATTAAATATTTAAATATTAGAAATATTTAAATCTAAATCTGAACCGAAAGCAATCTTTTACATTGAATGTTGAATTCAAGCACTTCCCATAAAAATAATAAATTAATTAAATTTTCTAATCTTTAATTGCAAGTTGTGGTCGAATAAATGAATTTGAAAGAGAAGCCATATTTATACGACCTGCAGAGTCAGCAGAAGGAAAAATAAATATACACGGCCAGCCAGATATCATACAAAATTAGGAATGTGACAAATTAATTAATTGGTCAGACAAGACTTTTTGTCACCCTCATTTATTACGCACCAACAATTTTTTAAGAAAAATTCAAACCACATATAGAGAATAGTTCAATGGGAGGTTGTAGACTGTCCTTTTATACATGAAATAATCTTTCCATTTGGTGCAAGTGCTCTGAAACTTTCTCGAATTCAGCATTTTTGGGACGAGAAATTCCTTAAAAGAAAAAAAAAACATTTAAGTTACAATGAAAATGCATTACCTTATTTAATTTCCCATTATAATTTGGGTTTCAGACATTCAATCGAATCACACTTCACTACTTCATGTCTCTTTTGGGCTGAATTGGAATGGTAGGCGCTGGAGAGCCATGGCCCACTGACACTAGGCCCAAAACTACTCAAAAGGTAGCCGGTCACCAGCTGCCTTCTGCTTGGTTACGATTCACGACCTAGTTTTCACTCCCTAGCTCTTCCCTTCTTTCTTCCAGCCTACAGTGCGGATGCCATTGCCGGTTCCATTACATTGATTTCCTGTAAAAGAGGGGATATAAAAAAGGACAGTAAGCATTCCCGGAAAGGTCAAACCAAGGCATGTTTGAAGGTCTAGTTCTTAATGCAATGTTACGAGCTTTAGAATTAAAGATTTAATCAAATTAGTATTTAATAGTTTTAAAGCTTTTAAATCAATTGTGAGGTCTTTAACAATTTGTATTAAAGTAACGATCACGTCATAGGTTCAAGTCACAGAAAGGAATGAATCGTCAAAAGTGAAGGACTACCATTAAATCAGTGTCGATAAAATAGGCCGTTGTGAACTTCAAATTTGAAAACGTGGTAAAATATTATGATTCTAAAGATTAAAATATTATTGTAGCAATATATGAGATGACGTCTACCTCCACTGCAGTATGACTTTGTGGTATTGGACCCACCATTGTCATTTGTCATAGATTTGTACAATTTGTTTTTTCTTTTAATTATTTTTTGTATTTATATATTTTTTTGTATCTAATTATTTTTCTTGTCTTTTTTTAGTTTTTATAATCTTACTGTTATATGCACAGCTCAAGGCCTCAATCCTAATCCCAAGCCCAAGGACCAAAATTCAAATGATCAATCCTCATCTTGATAATCATCTCATTTTGGTTAGTTAGATTTTAGTTTTTAGTTTTTTCATTTCTAATATATGTTTGTAATTTTAATTTGTGTTTCTTGTTTATAATTCTAATTTATTTTTCTATTAAATTGTTAATATTTTAGATTTTATGATTTCACAGCAGCACTAATTACATGCCTTTCCACCCTTGGCCACCAATCACAAATGTCAAATAACTCACTTAGTTAAGTAATATTCAGGGATTCAGTTATTTCTAATGTTGATACAATACTTTTTATGTTTTTAATTTTATAATTGTTTTTTCTTAATTTGTATTATTATAATAGCTTAGTTATTATTAATAATTTATTAAGTGGTAGTTGTACTTCATTTTCTCTTAATTTATATATTATTTTTATTATTGTAAATCTATTTTTTTTTGTTATTTGTATTTTTTTTGTTAATTCTGGTTTTCGGCTATTTTGGACCCATTTCAACGATGTTGAGCCCATTCTGGCCAGAGGCCCATTTTTTGGGAAAGGGGGGAGGGGGGACGAATGGGATGTCCAATCCCGTACCTCAGTACCCAGACGGGGTATGGGGGGCAGGGAGGGGCCTACCCCTCTTCGGAGGATAAGGGTAGCACCTTTACCGCAAACAGACTGGACATCTTTCTTTATATTAGACATTGAAAATTTATACTCATCATTCATACACCACACACTACACACCACAAATCACATATGATTTTTTTATTTTTTCCTTACCAATTGTTTAGTGTATGGATGATGAGTAGAAAACTTCATTTAATTTAGTAAGAATAAAACAAATAAAAAATCAAGTACGGTGTGTGATGAAGGGATGATGAGTAGAAGGGCTCTTAGACATTTCCGATTCAACCGGCCACCAATTTGGAACTAAAATATTTCTAAAAATATTTGATTGAAACTTAGCATGTGGGTAGGATTAGAATTGAGAGTAGGGTTGTTTATTGGGATTTCGGACCGAGTACCTGGGTGTACCTAAGCAAACTTGGGTCGGGTACCGGCTTAAATTTATCCAGGTTATGACCCGGGCTGACGTTTTTGAAATCCAAAAATGTGAGTTCCATCAAGAAAAAATAATTTTTTTCTTAGTAATATTTACTTTTTATAAAAAGGCCTAAGCGAGAATTGTATATTTGGTGTTTGTATATATTATTATTCTAGAATTTATCAAACATATTATTTATATAATAAGTTTTTCAAATTATTAAAAGTACTTCAAAACCAATTAGGCTCTAAGGGAGCGAGATAGACACGTTCCTTCACCTTACATAATTTACATACATGAAGTGATCAATGAAAACGTGTTCAATATCAAACTTTACCCAAGCCTTAGGTACTTTTTAGCACCCCACAGCACAGCACGATTATCATTCTTTTAACTTATTCTGAATTTCATGCAGGGACCAATGAAAACGTGTTCAACATCAAACTTGGGTTACATACTCTTTATTCGAAACACGTGAAACTAATATAATCATAAAGGAATCTATTCTGTTACAAGATGTTGAAAAAGGAATAAAAGAATTAACAGAATTTCATTCTAGAATGTACCAGGACTGGCGCCTGTGGTGAGGAAAGAGTGACTGCATTTTCATGTTGATGTATAACAGAATCTTTTATGTTAATACAAACTTAGCCCTAATCATTCTGGCCATATTTTATGGTTTGACACAATTATAGAAAACAACTTCATTATAATCAACTTCTAAAGCGACATGTACCCAACTAAAGCAGTAGCCAAAAAACTTAATGTCTGTTTGAGATTGTTTTAGGAGTCTTAAAAATTATTTAAATAGTCTTAAAAACTCTTTAATGTAAAAATTAAATTGTTTAAGTGTTACATATTAAAGTACTTTATAATCTCAAATAAACTTGAACGTACATTTGATATATTTACTCAAACGTACTTTTTTGGATAATCCAGAATGTAGTTCATATTTTAAGAATACTGTTAATGAGCGAAAATGTCCATAAACCTTTAAGATAATTATAACTTTTAAAGATATAGTCATAATTTTTAAAAATAAAATGATTGTCATTTCTATCTAGGTAAAAACACTTTTTTAATTTATTTTCAAACAAATGTAACATGTTTAAAGTACTTTCAAATATGTTGAACTTATTACTTAAGCTAGAAGTTATAAACCATAAAACTATAAACTATATTTCTCATAACAATCCCAAACATGCACTTAGGAGATGGATGTTGGATAGAGTGGTTGAACCTTAATTGACATCCTCCTAATTATTTGTTCTCTCTTCTTCTTTCTTTTTTTCTCACTTCGATTCATTCTTTTCTCGAGAAGTGTTATACATATGTATAATTTTACTCATAATATTATACGTATTAATTGATTGAAATTTTTATTTTATCAGTGTTTTCTTTTTTAATTTGAATTTGAAATTTCGAATTTTAAAATTTTCATTATTTTCGATAGTTGACATATCAAATTATGTAAATAAAATGATAAGTATAGACAACATTTCCCTTATCAAATAAGAGGGTATTGTTTATCTGTGTGTCAATATCTCTTTGATGAAAATATGATGATGATTCGAAACTTCAACAACTTAATAGGTAGCGTTGAAAAGTTGAGCATTAAATTAATTAAGAAACTTAAGTTTGATATAAATTCGTGTTAACATTTATTTTTTCTGAATTATGGTAAAATGTAATCCAATTGCATTGGAGCATAACAATATTCTAAAAGTAGGGATGATAATATGTGACATGATCTATTAATTTAATATGAACACGACATGAAATTAACGGGTTTGGAATTGATGTTAATGGGTCGAGCCGTTAAGACACGATATATAAATGAGTCAATCCACCTAACCCGTTTTGACCCGTTTAGATTTTATCTTAAAATTACAATTTTATTATTTTTGAGTTATAATATTGATATATCATATATGCTTATATTTTTATTGTTGGAATTGTAATTTTGGATTTATACTCATATTTGTTATTATAAAATTTGTAATGTTGGTTTTATTATATGTTAAAATTTGAAAATATTGATATTTTCTATTAGTAGGTAGTTTTATATTTCTTTTAAGATATTATGGTTACTCTTCTAAAAAAAAAGAATATTGTGGTTATTAATAAATATAAATTTTAACTTTTGTGTGAGATTATAATTTATGTTAATAAGTTGAATGGGTCATTCTTGTTAATTCAACACATTTACATAAAAACGGATTTAAATGAGTCTTGTATTATTAGTATATTTTTAATTAATTATTAAACGGATGACATAACACGACCTATGATCTAAATAAATTAGATTAGAGTTTGAACGTTTGACATATTTAACTTAACAAATCAAACTTGGATTAACTTATATAATTGAATGCTTATGACTTGATACGGTAGACACGAACGCGATCTAAAAACACAAATTGCCACCGGAACCATAAAAGTAAGCGATGGGGCAATCTTCTCTCTACCAGAGTGAATTGCCTCTGAAGCTGCACCACGTACGCACGCCCTCGGCTGCCATCTCAAGCAACAACATACAGAGCGGAAATAGACAGTGAAAGAGAGGTCAATTTATCACATTTGAGTGTGGGCTTCGGCTTTCTGTTGGGCCTCTCTTAAGAGATGTTAAAACCCACGGAAAGCTGGGCCACCACAAAACCCTCCGGCTCCGTCTAGCCGAAAACCCTAGTCCTATCAGAGTGTTGGAACCGAGCCCCAGGAGCATCCATGGCGAACAGGCGGTGCCTTCTCGCTTCGACCCGCTACGCCTCGGCCCTCTTCTCCACAAACGGCAGTCTCTCTTCCCTCCCAACACCGCGTCTCCTCACCGGCCAATCGCTCAAAACCATCGCTTCCAAATTGGCCCACGATTACACCACTATTGGACCTACTCGGTGCTCCCATTGGTCCCACCCTCGGCATTTCTCTTCCAACAGGGACACCGAGGCAGAAGGTGAAGACGAGGAGGACGCCGAGGATGACGATGACGATGACGAGGAAATGTGCGAAAGTAGCGAGGATGAGAACGTTGGTAATGCATCGGTATCGAATTTCAAAACAGAGTACACGGCGGAAGAGAGAGAGGCTGAGGCGGCGGCGATTGGTTACAAGGTGGTTGGCCCGCTCGAGCGCTCCGACCGGGTTTTCAAGCCCCACGAGCCTATTTTCGCTGTCGTTCAGGTTCGTTTTCACCATTTTTTTATTATTTTGGTGGTGTTTTTTATTGGGTGTTTACGGGGTACTGATTACCATGCGGTATCTGCAGATTGGATCGCACCAGTTCAAGGTGAGTAACGGGGATTGCATTTTCACCGAGAGATTGAAATTCTGCGAGGTGAATGACAAGGTGGGTTCTCTTGTATATACGTGGTCGGGTATAAATCGCATGATATGTAATGCATTGTTGATTGGTGGGCTCAAAGATATCGTTTAAAAGCTAGGGAATGAACATTGTTTTTCGCATTGTATATCGTGTTGATGCGTTGCGGGATGAATGATTGGGTGTGTTGTCTTCTGGACTTGCCATAGTCTCATAAATATCGAGCATGCTTCTGGACTTGCCACAATAGGATATCAGACGGCTTGATCCACCTGTTGTGTGATTAACTCGCGTGAACATATTGGTTCATGCTTGTAACCTTGCCTTCATCGGGTGGATTGTTCCTTTTCAATACGTTCCAATGAAAAAAATTATCTGGTCCACTGATTATTTTATGTTAAAATATAGTGGCTCAATGTCAGACCATTGTTCTTTAATTCTTTGATAAGTTAACTCAAAGAGTAGTTTTTATCGCTAAATAAAGTGCACTTTAGTCTGAGCTTCATGCCAAACAGGTTTCTGTCTTTCTATGTATATTTCCCCTTTTTCCATGGGAAGATATCTCCAATCCTCCGTATAGCTTTTAGCTTCTTTTCATCAATGACTTGCTCTTTCTCATGAGAAAAAATACTCAAAGAGGAAGCTGGTTTTATTTACCGGTCTTGGAAGGTTCTGGGTGGTATTTCACAACTCGCAGCTGTGTGTGTAGAAGATTGCTCCTATATGTATTCTATGGTGCCTATGGAAGGAACAAAATGATCTGACTTTTTAAAGATAAGGAGCTGTCATTGGAGGAGATTAGATTCTTCTTTGTTAAACTTTATTCCTTTGGGCTAAAGCTGTAGATTTCAATGGCCTAAATTTTCATGATTTGCTTGTTTCTATTTCTTCCTCCTAACTAGGTGTTAACTCTTGTATACCCTCAGTGTACGTGGGCTATGCCTATTCTTGTTACTATAATCTGTTACTTATAAAAAAAAAAAAATTACAGGTCTTGGTTTACCTTTATAGAGGGAGAGATTGAAGGGCAACTTTCAAAACAAGTGGAAGACCGTTTATGTTTACTTATTTTGGATGTTGAGTAGCTAAGATTAATTTGATCAATTGGGCTGGCCAGTTTGTGCTATTTAACGAAATCTCATTACTTATCAAAAATATTAATGTGCTCAGTTAACGGTGGCTAAAATGCATTTTAAGATGGAATATTAGGAGTGTATGTTGGCAAGAAGTAGTATGTAGTGCCAGTTTGGGTGAAAATGAGACATTGAGAAGATGAACTTATTATTGGCATTGAACTCAGCCTGGATGATGTTCACTTCTTTTTTGCAATTATTTATCCTTTTTGTAAGGACTAGTTAAAGATTTGTGTGGAAAAATGGAATTCATGCAATTGAGCTTGTATAACTCAGATATAGGACTGAGGCCTTGTTGATGAGAGTTTAGGTGAAGTCGGAGGGTTAAACTTGATTGTAAAGCAATTAAAATTAATTTATATGTTAACCATCTCCAAATTAATTTATATTTTCCTTGTTAATTTATGCTCTAGCCAATTTGATGTGTAACTGAAATTAATATATGATTCCCTTGGTTTTAATTAGTGTTGTCTTGTCTGTAGTTTACTGGAGAGTTATCTAGTTTACTTTCTCCACGAGAGTTCAAACATCTATTTATTTCAATTAGCTGATTAATTTATTAATGCTTCCATGTCTTTGTTTGTTGCAGTTGATCTTGAACAAGATCCTCTTGCTTGGCTCCAGTAGTCAGACCATTATTGGCAGGCCCATTGTACCAGATGGAGCCGTTCATGCAGTTGTTGAGGAGCACGTGAGTGTTACTACTCTCTCTCTCTCATGTATATGGTAATTGTGCAAATGTGTTCTCAAGTGCACATAATCTTTTCAATCAATTGGAGACATCTCTTCCAAGATTAATTACAGAGGAAGAGGGGAATTCTAGATGCGGAGAGTTGCTTAGTTCAGAACAGAAATAGTAATTATATTTGGGTTCAGGGAAATAATACCAAACTGGATATTTAATTTTGTTATACCCCAGAATACTGAAGGTCTGATCTTTTATATGATACGCAACACTGCAGATAAATATATTACATTGAACAGGGTTGGGGTTGACCCTGGCAACTCTTTGAACTTTACAAAGGCAATCCTTGACCAACAATCTTGAGTAATGGGTTGCTGTAAATTATGTTCAATAAGTAGGGTTGCTGAGAATGATAGAAGTAATAAGAAAAATAACCCCAATCAGGCAATCTTCTATGTACCCCAAACTAGTGATAGATTGAGGGCATGCTGGTTTGACGGTTTGGATATGATTAAGGACCTCTAAAAAGACCACCTGAAGGTGCTGGTGCAAGTTGAAAAATCGTAAAATGCATGGCAGAGGCAAAACGTATGCAGATAACTAATGTGCCCCCATCTTATATAGATCTCTGTCTTTTCTAAACTTTATTTTCTTCTGATAGAAACATAGAGCTTTTGTGAAACATGGTGAAAGTTATGGCATCTCTTTTTTCTTGGGCACTCAGTTATGTTCTTATGTTTCTCTTTCTCACAGGCATTAGATGCAAAGGTAATTATCTTTAAGAAAAAGAGAAGGAAGAACTATCGTCGCACCAAAGGACATCGCCAAGTATGTTTTTGAAATGAAATTGGCTGAACGAGTGCATTGTGCTTACATCATGGTTGTAATTTTTCTTTATCTATGGTTATCCTCAGGAGCTGACTAAATTAAGGATAACTGATATTCAAGGAATTGAGAAACCTGAAAAGATAGTCACTGGGATGCCTTCAAACGGTTCCGGGAAGAAGCCAGAAAAAGTTGCAGTTGCTGCTTAAGAGGTTTTGCCCGAGGCTATATACACCAACATTAATGGATGTCCATGTTTATATCGGCTGTGTTTTAAATTTTTGATGCTATATGATGAGCATGATCACATTCCTAATTTGGACCATATACATCTTGGATGTCAAGTCGAGCAGATAACCAACCACCATCCAATTGGGCAGATGTTGGACTTGTGTTTCCCTTTATCTTTTGTAGTAAGTAGTTCGAATCTTAAACCTTTTGTGCAATCAATCAATTTTGTTCCCAAAACAGAGATGTTTTCGAGGTCTTGGAGAATTACATATTTGCTCCTAGATTCTACCTAACTCTAGGAGCCTAAAGCATATATTGTGGTTGCAACCTCGTGTAATAAATCTTCTTGTATCCCTTTAAATGGCACATGTTTGCACATTACATAATGATCACACCTACTTTGCTTTGATTTTAATTCTTCCAAAGTCAGAAACTTATGGGCTCAAAATGGAAACTTGTTTTGAGGTACACCCTCATGTCTTGTATCTGTCAAACTGTAATAATCTATGCTCATGAGAAGTGGTTCTAGGATGGCAGAAATGTGCCTGTTGTGCGTATTGGAGCAAATACCATTATTTACTCGCTCGTGCTTTTCGTGTCCATTGACTCTTGATTTCAGATCATTTTTTTCAGTATTTAAGCTATGTCGTTGAAAGTGCTTGAGACTCCATAATTAGCTACCCAACTGATTAGATCTGTATGTTTGGCTAGTGGAAGCTGAGTACTATGCTCTCAAATGTGAGAAGATATTAAGAGTAGACAGTGTTGCTCCCATCAGTGCTTCTCACCTCTTTTTATCGTCTTTCTTCGGCTTGGGTGTGCCCTGTGCATTTCAGTCCAGCCAAAGACCGATAAAAGTGTTTGATAATCATGGGGTCATATGATCTTTAACTCTCTTTTGCTTTCAGAATTAGCAAAACTTTATGCCATGTTTGAATAACCAACATATATATGATTGCAATATATGAGTCGACAAACATGCATGCAAAATGAGTTACTTCTCGTTGTCATTTTGCAGTTGATTCGACTAAGCTGGAATTCAATAGACCTGAAAAAAAATGAATAGATGGATATGGATGGATGGAGAAAAACACTTTCGTGGATGGGCTAATTCTGCAGAATGGAAATTGGAAAAACAGATTTCAACACGTTTTATGCTACTAAAAATGAATCTGAAAGAAGTACAAGTGGCCTCGTATAAATTTGTGGGATATATATGTGTGTCCATATAATATATATATATATATATATATATATATATATACACACACGTTAGGAAACGGTCTCAAATACGTTAGTCCCGGAGTGTACCTGACATAATGATTTAAATAAAAATAAATAAAAAAGTTAGTAGCTTATTTGTTTAGAAAAAGAAAATATAAGGTTAAAGAAAGACAAAAAATAAAGATTAAAATAAAATCTAAACTAAACTAAAGTATAAGCATTGGTCTGCATCCGTATTGAATTATCTGTTTACTCTCTCTATATAATAATAAATATTATTAATTTAATATTAAGGACCTTTTGGTAAAACGTGATTCTTTATTAAATTTTACAATAGAGTTACATGTCAAATAATCAAGAATCTTTTTGGTAAAACAGGATCCTTCATTAAATTCTACAAAAGAGCTACACATGAAATGATTAAGAGTTACAAGGGTCTTTTAGTAAAACATGACTTAACGGAAAAATAAGAAAAATTAACGAAAAAATAATAAAAATTAATATTCATAATTAGATAACCACTTATTATAATATAATATATATATATATATATATATATATAAGACATGACAGGGCAGTCCATCTTCATCTCCAACAACAGTATAGGGCTAGATCTAGGACTTTTATGTTCCGGAATTTTAAATACTAACTAGGAAATGCTATTCGAGAGATCATCATGGTTGGTTTCCTCAACAATCAACATCATTCCTCCAATAAAATCGAACTAATCTTATAAGAAGTGATGGTGTGGAAACTAATTATTTACAGCGTGGAAATAAATAAGATAATCTTTATACTGTTTGGCGCTTTTGTTGGCTAACTCCCACAAAACTCAAATCAATGAATGCCAGCTGTGCTCAAAAGCCTTTAAAAACCACTACCAAGTTTGGGTTATGCTCCAAAATAGTGTTTCCTCTCTCTCTCAATGTATTGATATTAATGGTGCCCTATGGACAGCTGGGGCTTGTTTATAGGTCATTCCCCCCCCCCCCCCCCCCAATAACCCATCTTTATGGGTTTTGCTTTTCTCTCTCCCTCCCTCCCTCTGATGCTTCCGATTTCAAGTCCAAATCTTCTCTGTGATTCATGGGTTAATTAGTAATTGGAGAATATCCCATTCCATGAAGCGAAGTGGTTCTAAGTGGACTCGCTTTCTTGGCGGCCACCTATCCATTCCCCCTTTCTGCAACAAATTACTATATATGAAAACTTGCATGGTATTCCCTCCCTCTAGCACTGGTGATCTCTGTGCTCTCTCCCCACCTTCATTTAATATATGATTATGATGATAATGGAATTCTTTGTCACAATAGTTTTGTCCACTTCTTTTCACTTTGGCCATAACAGATCTCCATTGCACCATTTAACAATAATAATGTCCAAAATTTAATTAAGTACTGTTTTCTGTATTTTATTTATATTAAGCTGTAGATTGCGATAAGCATGCATGCTGCTCCATCCTTCCACTTTGTATGTCACTGTCATTTACCGATCAGAGACACCTTTTCCTTTTTGTTCTATAGAACATGGTGGTGGTTTTGATTTGACTTGTATCACTCCTTGGTCTTTTCCTCAAAACATTAGGCCGGCAATGCACCACTAAAATATTTCTTATAAAAATATATACGCGTATGCACACGTTGACGTGGTCGCTAGACCTGTGCATCATATCACAAGCTCTTTTTCATCTTTTACAATGATTGAGCAGTTGAAATGGGCAATTCTCAATCTGCAAAGCAATAATTGAAGCAAGGGCATCGATCTTCTTATTGGGTATAGAGGGAGTCATGCGCTGTGTAGAGAACGTTTTTTGTTTCTGAATTATGAATACAGAAATGGTAGCTTTAGCCTTCCAAATGCGTAGACCTCTAGAAAAACCAATATCATTCTTCCATTGAAAACAGGAAGCAAGCATCCAATGAATTAGGAATAGTGGTCCAATCCCCAAGGGCCAAGATGGGAACTATTAATAGACATGCAAAAGGGTGGATCTCATGTAGCAGTAGTGGATCATACTGGCTGGGAAACTAATTAACATTCATTTTGAACTAAAAACAGAAAGCAATAATAAAATGAATCATTCAGCTTCATATTTGTTTACTTTTATGGAATCCATCTACTAGCTAGCTAGGGTTGGTTCATACGATCAGGCTTATTGTTAGTACTTCATCATAGATCAGGTTCCTGATTTAAGGAAAAAGCATATGATCATATAATAAATCCTTGAACATGGGAACTCCTTACCCCACCATATTTTCTAAATTTAGTCCCCTGGACCCAGCAGTACTATCTCCATCGATCCATGCTGCTAGCTAGTGGTTTATAATGCGACTGGTTAATGGGAAATTATTAATTAAAATTTTCGAATTATATATATCAACTTTCTTTTTTCTTATTAAATAAAGGTAATGCGCCTCGCTCCGGCCTAGTGGATCTCCTCATGATCTTTCTGATCATGATTCTATTTTTTTTTTAAAATAAAGATTTCCCTTTCATTTAAAGATAACGGATCCACTTATAAACAAGATGGTCATGACAATTATAATTGGTTGTCCTGTTTGTTAGCCTCCACAACAGTCACAGGAAAATATACCGATCTAGGCTTATAAAACCTTTTGCAATTTATTTTAAATGTTAAGACCGGTACTATTGCATGCAAGCAACAATATTGAAAAACTTATATACAATATGCACGCAGATATTTCTTTGGAAAAACCATTGTGATCTGTGTACTTAAACAAGGGCACAAAGATTAATAGACCAAGCGAGTAAGCATATATATATATATATATATTGGTGCGCTAGCTGCAGAATTATATATAAATCTCTTCCAATATTTGTTTCAAGTTGAGCATAAATGGGTTACTTTTATTGTCGTTACCGTACACTTTTTACATCACGTGTTCGTGGTATAATGGTATTTATCAATTCAGATGATCTTATTGTACGTTAGATACGTTAGAAAGTTCATAGAAAAACATGTTCTTCTCATAATGAGATATTCTGAAAGGTTGCCTAGCAGAGAGAGAGAGAGCGCAGAGAGAGATTCTGAATGCACTTTCAGTGTATTTATTAAAATTAAGAAAAAAGCTGAACCAATTTTTGTGGCTCATCTAGAACATGCATGTGACAGCCATCTTGTGAGTACTGATCTAAAGCCCTCCACGATGTGTCGATTTTCCATGGAAGAATAGTGAAAAGTAGATAAATGATAATAAGATCCGTATCCACGTTCAACGGTAAGGCTCTCTGAGGATTTTGAGAATATCTCTAGTACTGTGCTATACCACATAGCAGCTCATTTAACAATAATTACGCATATATCATGTCATGAGTTGTTGATCAGTGCGTGGAAACTTCTAGTCATCGTCAATATGCACAGCTTGTATTGGTAGAATTATATGCTTCTATTGTACGTTTTAGGGACGTTATACCGATTAAAGTGCCAATTAAAGACCTTGAGCGCGCAGTATCTTGCCAACCGCTGCCACTTACAACGATGAGAGGGATAAGCTGCCAGTTCTGGATATTTGAACTCGATCTCCATCTGATCATCTGATGGATCCTAATTGTACTGTACCAGCTGCTAGCGCTTAATTTGTATATAAGCTGGTACCCTATTATTCTTAAATGAATAATTCCATTTGACATTTTAACATTAATTTGCTTGTGATCTATGCATGTGTTCTCTGATGCGCGCATATATATATATATACCATCCACTATGTTCAATATATAATGTTCGTTATAATCACAATCTAATTACAAATAACATCAAGTCATATCAATTTATAGAATTTCTTTTATGTAATTATTTTGTGACTAGAGTATTTCTCATAATATATATATGGTATAAGTACTAGCTAAATGCTAGCTAATAAAAATACAGTATGGAGATATCTATAAGTACGTATGGTGGAGATGAAAATTGAGTGCGCCATGTTCCAACAAACCATGTGCAGAGTACAGCAGCTAGGTTATGTATGAATAGTATTACTCACCAGAGAACCAACCATGCATGCATGCATGCAAGCTTAGCCAAATGCTTGATTTCTAAGCTTGTTTGTGTGTGTGTGCGCGTGTGTATATATAGCTATATATATATATTAATGGAGCTTGATGAGTAGCGCATGCTGCATGGATGATCAGTTTGGCTTCGCAAAATTTGTGCAACACTATACTAAGTTAGTGTAAATATCGTGCATGGCTGGCTATAATAACCAGCAGGCATTCGATCGTAACTCTTTCCTCGGATATATGTCACTTTTAAATACTTACCAAATAGATTAATTATTAAACATCCCACAGTTCAGATTTGATCTTGTACGTACGTGGTTTGGTCCTTAATTTGCGAAAACTTTGGTTCAGATCACATGAATTTGGAGGCATGCATATTCACGAGGGCATGCACTACATGGCAAAATGCATAGGGGTGGCAATATGAGACACGACCCGTTAACCCAACATGAATACGACACAATAAAAGCGGATTAGGATTTAGCCTTAACGGGTTCGGGTCAAAACAGGTTGACCCGTTAAGACATGATTACTTAACGGGTTGATAACGGGTCAACCCGTTTTGACCCATTAAGAAAGTTGAAATTACAATTATACCCTTATATCTAAAAATAAAATTGTTGAAATTTTAATTTCGATATTTTTCTTCTTTAGAATTATAATTTTGGACTTGTGATTAGTTTTATATTTTTTTATAGATATTGTGATTTTAATATTTACATAAAATTATGCTAAACTTAATTAGGTAAAACAGGTTAATTTCGGATTTGTTCAAGCCATTTACATAAACAGGTCAAAACGGGTTGACACGACACGACCCGTTATATTAACGAGTTGGGTTAGGGTTTGAGATTTTGACACGATAAGTTTAACGGGTCGGGTTAGGGTTGACCTATATAGTATAAGATATATGTCTTGATACGACACGAACACGACCTAACACGATTTGACACCCCTAAAAATGCACGCCTAGAATTAAAACTTTAGCAAATGTGTGCGATCCACCAAAAAGAAAACCATATAATGGATTATCACTACAACAGATATGGCCTTTTCCCAGGAGATACTTTGTCCAAATTAATCAACAACGCTACCGGAAATATTTCTTTCTGACATATTTAACTCGCAGCAAGCTCCCTAGAAATAACTGACTGAACATACTATTAGTTCCAGGGACTTCATGGATTGTCTGAAATAGTGACTTTTTCTGGTATGACCAAATCGTTGGAAATAGTATATTTTCTGCCAGAAATACGTGCACATGCATAAACTTTGTTCACCAAAATACAGTCATTTTGATTTGTTATTGCGTTGGAAATTAGTATTTTTGGCAGTTTTTGCAACCGAAAATAGATATTTGCTGCGCGAAAACATCATCAGAAATAAGTTATTCTTGCGAGTTTGCCTTGTCCGAATAATAATTCTTGCATTACTCGTTACTGGAATAATTATTTTCCTATGTTACATTTGTTGCAAGAAAATATCATTTGGGACAAAAAGCCTCATCAGAAATCTCAGGATTTTTTTTCGTAGTCGTGGTTTGCCAGAATAATTTAATTTGGACATAAATGATTCTTCAGATATAATAAATACCGATCAAATTCCATTTGGTCCATGAAAAGCTATTTTGGCGAAAACTCACATCGTCCCAAATCTCTTTAAATCCATTATTTAACATTTTTTCTAGAGAGGCATAGTATACAGGAAAAATGTATTTATTATTATTATTATTATTATTATTATTATTTTTTCAACATTCTTATTTCTTGTAAGAAATATGTTGGTCGAATTGATGGTCTTTGAAATCTGTTGTAGTGATTTCTTACATTATTGAGAAATTAGACCTCAATTCAGTAATGCTTCAACTCAGTTTGCAGTTCAAATGTTTTTGTTTGAGATTCAACATCTGTGTTAACAGTTTGCATTAATGCTAGTAAGTAACCCCCTGAAACAACATAATATTTCAACGTTCATAAATAAAACAACAAACAAGCAGACTACACAATAGACTATATATATATATATATAGTCTATTGTGTGATTGCATGTCACCAACATGCATATATTTACAAAAATATTTACTGCTCGAAAGCAGACTACACAAACCAACTTATGCATGTATTATATCCAACCACACTTGTGCAAAACATGCATACAAGGTAACCCAGTTCATTCTATCTCTTTGCTGGAGCATTCTTAAAGTTGAATGCATGGAGCTTTATTTTCACCATTGGGAGCTTGTGTTTGAACATTTGAAAGCTGCAAATGTAACATTACATTTCATTTCTTCATATAAACCAGTAAAATGTTATGGTCAAATGCAATTCCACAACCACAATATAAGCAGGATATCACATTATTAGTTTTGTCCATTCATGATGCATCCCCCCCCCCATACTCAACCTTTTAGTGCAAGGGTGGCAATTAAACTGCTATTACAGTCCTGGTCTTTTGTGTGAAATCATCCTATTTTCTGTTGGCTATGTTGTCGAAGTATGGATATATCAAAGAGAGTATTGCGTATTCTGCTATGACAATTCCATCTACACAGGTTATAAAAGGGTACCAACTTAATGCAAATTATTGTAACCTCTTATACAAAGTTTTTCATATAGAGTGACTTTTCACAAACTATTCAAAGCTTGTATTTACTACATATAATAGGTTTCAAACACATATTTCCCAATCTTAAGCATTCTCGCATAGATACATAATCAAGCATGTCTCATGAATTTATGCAGTGACAGATTATCATTCAATGGTTGCTGACCTATTATTCTACTATCCAGGTTAAACTACTCCAACTGATTTTCTGACTACAAGTCAATTAGTCTATATAAGCATATGGATGTATTTCTAACGTTTTTTGGTCCTTAACATGCAAGTAAAATAGCAATGCCAACCACAGGGCAAAATGCATTAAGTAATAATGTCAGCAATGAAATTATATAGGGTGTACCTGTACTGTGCTCTAAAGGCCATGGGCTGGTATCTTGGGCACTTCTCTTAAGGGAAAACAAACAAAAGTAGACTTCCATCACAAGGGTATCTTTTTCCTAGCTGCTTCATTGCCCCTCCCAAACCAAATCTTCACAAAATATCTAAACCAGCATGCTCAATAAAAGGATGCATTATGCAATTTAAACACTGGTCCAACAAATTACTAAAAAACCATCAAAAAGTTCAAAACATCCACACCCATGGGAGGATGCCTATGCATCTCTTGGAGTCTCCTATTGAGACTTCCTCTGGGACTCTAATTCTGTAACACGTTCATTTAGCCTGTCACACTCAGAAAAACAAGCCTTCATCTTTTCGAGATCAATCATAAATGTCTCAAATTTCTTCTTGAAGCCCTTCGCCTCAGTCTTGTTCTTCTCATTCTCTACCCTAAGACGTTCAAACTCCTTATTGGACAGTAATGATTGAGATGGTTCAGGTATAACTAAGTGCCCAAAAGCTCTAGCATAGCCCGATCGAGTTCCTAACACCTCCTTAAACACTGCATTGGCATTGTCATCAATGTCATATTCTAGTTCCATCTCATTCATACGCTCAAGCATCATATTCTGCATTAGAATATCGTCCATAAATTAGTATTAGGCATCTCAGGAATTACGAGCTAAATGGATCAATAAAAAATAAACTCATATAGACATTATAACTCACGTAGTTGTACTCATCAACTTCAGTAATAAATCTACCATTCTTTGTAGACCAATGCACCTCTTTATAGAAAGCAACATAATTCGGAACTTGCTCCCGTTTAACAACAGTTAAATCAATAAACTAGAGTAAATGAGAAAGAATAACAAAAATCTACATTTGTGATTGATAACTTAACTTTTTCCTCCATTAGCCTAACAAATGACTTCCTGCCACCCTTGTGATTTATGCTTTGATTTTTTCTATTACTCTTGTTCCTCCTTGATAGGTTCTATCATTGACACAATGTAATGTTTTTTTATTATTGTATGAAATTATAACGACTCCAATGATCTTGTCATGGTACTAATTCAAAGCAGCTAATAATATCTAAAGACTTGGGAAGTTGTTACCTTAAAGTCCTCACTTGCCCATCTCTCACATAAACATTTCCACACAGCTTTGTTAACCATTTTTGTCCCTCCAGAATTAGTAGCCTCATGTGTTTCATACTCCAGGTACTTGCAATATAATAAGTAGTGAAAATCATTGAATTTTTGACTAAGTGCCATTGCCACTGTATCTTGATGGTTGCTTTTTGTCCAATCCAATTCAAAATCAACTTGTATATCTTATAGTTAGTGTGACTTTGTTTAAATAAATAAAAAATATTTTTTTATTTCTTTGCATCATATGCCACAATTAGTATCCAGACACAATCTGTTAGCTCTTCCTTGTTCAATTTATCAACACGACTCCAGCTTGCATGCTGCATGTTGGCATCTTGTTTCACAATCCATGTCACGCGTGTTGAAAATATTGTTGCATTCTGACATGATACTCCTCTTTGCCCATCCTTAATCTCTACCACTACTTTTCCAGACTTTCGAATGCGGTCAAATTCTATGTACCTTGCTGGTCCCCTTCCATGCTTCTAAGTGGGAGGAGCTTGCGAAAAATAAACCACCCCACATTATTATCATATTATTACCACAAGTAGTAATAATGTTGTTGTTCTATTTAATATTAATTGGTACAATTCTAATGGTATGAAAAATTATAACGTACCTTCAACATCCACGTTACATATTTTAGCTTTATTGACAGAAATTGTGTCTTCTGGTCCGACACTTGGTCCTTGAGTGGATGCATCTGAAAATGAACTTGTGTCCTCATTGACACTTCGTCCCTTAGAATGCGTGCTCAAGGCTACACATCTAGGCCTCTACCACTTGCTGATGCCCGATTGTCAGCACATCCACCACGTGCATTCTTTGTTCCTCTCATTGTAGCTGCATCATATAATAAATTTAAATATCAATGTTGATGAGTCTATAAAGAAAAAATAGCTTGAATATGTTGATAAACAAAATTGTACATCATATATGAATTACCATAAACCAGTAGAGTAATTAACAATTATGCTATATATATAAATATGGGCACTACAAATAAGGTGTCTACTTGGTATTTATTATATATATACAAATACAGATAAGCTATCGAACATTGTCAAAATCAGAAAAAGTTATGAACCTTCCACTTTCCATATCATCACATACCTACTTTAATTACAAATTATCATTGCAGTGGAAAATGCAATGCCATCAACATTTTAACAGTAGTGAATATCATGGCTATAGTTGAAGTATAACATCCATGGTACAGATTTTCAACATGTGAATGCATAACTTTTAACAATACATCTATTCCTGCAAACACCTAGTAAATGCCATGTATTTCAAAAACAACCACCAATAAGATATAAAGGGACCAGATAACCATGGAGGCATAGAACTCACATGCATGCACATTTCATGTAAGTTAACTTAGTCTTTTACAAATAAGCGTCTCATGAATGGAAAATATTAACCTATCTTTGTATCCTTTGACCTAAGCAGCATAAAGTGGAAAAAATATGATATTTCTTCCAAAGATAATTATATATAGAGCGCCAGATTCTTTCTAGTTAGGCATTTTTTTGGTCAGGCAAATCACGTATAGGCCTTGCTGCACGTGAGTCTGTGATAGTTGTCTTTTACATTTGTGGCTCAAATCTTAGGCATAAGCGGTGTTTATCTCACATGGATTAAATTTGCCCAAGTTATTATAACTTTAGTCTAATCACCACATTAAACTTCAGTAGCCAATGAATGAAAGAAAAAATTATGAATTTCCTTAGTACTTTTGAAATTTCCTCAATTCATAATGTGAATTTTTTAATTCTGCCATGTATTTACTTTTAGACCATCCACTATATACTGCTACTTTGCATAGTTTATATTCCAAATCATCAGGACAATTGATCGCAATTATTATAACTTTATAAGGTTGTGTGAAAAAAAAACAAAATCCATTACCTTGTAAAATGATTTCATTTTCTATATATAATATTGGATAGGAAATATTATAGTTGAGGTTTTGTCATGATAAAACTTGTCTTTTAGTGAGGAAACTTCGGTAGCCAACCACAAGGTCTTCATCATATAATAACGTTACACAATTTTCATTATTTCTCCTAATATATAACCATTCCCACTGTATCCATTACCATGAGTCAATTACCGTTAATGATACAGATGATATGTCTTGTTCCCTACTTAACATCCTGCATTGCCAATTACCATACTCTCTATCAACAAATTGCATATATTTCTCTATATTGAATAGGTACGAACAATATTTGTAACTTGCTGAATCCCATTGCAAGTTTGAGTACATTTGTGCCAATAAAAACTGTGCAATGGAGAATGTAAAACTCTGAGCAATAATGGTCAGTAATAAGATATTATTCAACAATATACACAAACTCTTCTAATTCATGCAAGTACCTCACATATTTATGCAGAATGTGACAAAACATTAAAGGAAAACAGCATGAACAAGTTGGGATCTTTTTGTCAATAGGTCTGTTTACAAGCAGTCAAATATCTCATATTTACAAATGCAACCTAGAGTAAAATGCATTACAAATGCTTTAAGCAAGGGAATGTCTATTGGCAAACACAATGCCAGGAGTTTAAAAATCTGATCTTTTGTTAAAAGTAAATCAAATTATAGGTAAAAGAGAATATCTAATTCAACTAGATTTATTCCAAGATGCAATTTATGATCCTCGAATTTGAGTAAAAGTTGGAAAGGCCAGCATAGAACATATTTGTTTATATGGTTGTGGTGTAAAATAAATATCCACTGCAAACATAATTTGCTCACTCCCATACATAGAAATTATATACTCTCCTTATTCGGTTAAAATAGTATTTCACATTTGATTTTTTGGGTGGCTCTCTAGATTTAACAATCTCTACAAACAATAAGCACCATGATATGAAAGACAAGAGAAATCTTCATTCATCATACGTAGTTTTGCCCATAGAGGCAGAGTACCTGAAAGACACCAACGTAACATTCCTATTGTATATAAGGTTTCAAGTTCTATTGTAAAACTAAATGAAACTATTCTAAAAATATCAAAAAAATGCCTAGTACATGCAATTAAAATGCGCAATAGTCAGATTTTGTTTCTGAAGACGATCGGGAGTCATACTCATTCTCAGACTCATAATGGTCAATATTAGGATCATCCCCAGAACCATCGCCATCCACATCATCGTCAATAAAAGTATGGCGGCATCAACAAGAGTAGAACAATGTAGTGTAGTTACCTCATTAACTGCAACTGATTCTTCATCGTCCCAATGAAATTGATTCGCTAAGCCTATAGCCTTTGTAGAATATCAATGTTTACTACTCGTGCACACAGTTTCTTGAAGAATGAACTTAACTCAGTCAAAGCTCCTCGTACGTCACTAGTAAAGTATCCACTAATCACAACTGGCAGTAATTTTTGCATGAAAATATGACAATTATGACTTTTCATGCCTAAGATCTTTGATTCACTAACATTAACACATCAGGCTATGTTCGCAGCAAAATCGTCATGGAACTTGACACTTGCTAACCACTCACAGAAAGATCTCTTCTCATGTTTAGTTAAACTGTAACAAGCTAGTCTCATGGAAGAACGATCACCATCTTGTTGTAAGTGTAATTTTTTTCGTATGTCTAGGTTGGCCGAATCCCGACGTGCATTGGCTGTGTCTTTACTTTTCCCATTGATATCCATCAAGGTTTCTAATACGCTATCACATATGTTCTTCTCAATATGCATGACGTTCAGGTTATACCTCAATTCCAAGGATTTCCAATAAGGCAACTCAAATAATACACTTTTTTTTGGTCCAATTCAACTCATTGGCTGTGCGTTTCCTCTTCTTTGATAACTTACCAAACTGTACATCTGGCAATTCTTTCAATTGTTTTAGGATAGCCTCTCCTGACAAATGTATAGTTGCTTGCTGATGGTCAGTACTACCATTAAATTTAGCTCTATTAGATCTTCACTTGTGCCCTGGCAACAACCACCGCCGATGACCCATGTAATAGTGATTTCGCCCATAGACAAACCACAATGAATCCGTAGCATCATTACAGGTAGGACATGTCATCTTTCCCTTTGTGCTCCATCCAAAAAGATTAGCATACGTTAGGAAGTCATTAATGGTCCAGAGTAATGTTGCATGTAATTGAAACGAATGTAATGCAAATGCATCATATGTATTGATACCAACTTCTCATAAAAACTTCAGTTCTTCGATTAAAAGGCGTAGATACACGTTGATATCGTTGCCGAGTGCTTTAGGGCCAAGAATTAGCAAGGAAAGCATGAGGTATGGATCTTTTATGCATAACCAAGGGGGCAAGTTATATGCTACGAGTATCACTGGCCATATACTGTAGGGTTTTGCTATAATGTTAAATGGATTAAAACCATCACTCGCTAACCCAATTCTCACATTATGAGAATCTGAGGCAAAATGAGGCTATTGCATCAAAATCTTTCCATGCCTTCGAATCTGCAAGGTGCCTCATTACATTAGAATCGTTGATGCGTTCAGTAGCATGCCATCTCGTTGCCCCGGCAATCTTATTAGACACAAAGTCTTTGCAACCTTGGGATCAAAGGGAAATGTCTCAGCACTTTGTGTAAAATTTTCTTTTGCTTAGTACTGCTTAACACCCATCTCGGAGTGTTGCATTTTGCGCACTTCTTATTATCAGAATGCTCTTTCCAAAATAAAACACAATTATTCTAATAAGCATCTATCTTTCTGTAATTAAAGTCAAGTCCACGTTCCAATCGGCATGCATCATTGTATGAGTCTAGGAGAAGAGCGTCAAGAAATATAGATTTCAGGAGCTTGATGAACATGTTAAAGGATTTAACACTCCAACCACCAACTGTCTTGATATGAAGCAACTTTACGATAAAATAAAGTTTTGAAAACGTCAAGCATGATGGATAGAGTGGACGCCGTGCATCTTCTAATAATTCTGAAAAACTTGTAGAAGAACCACCAGGTGTCACACCATCAGTACCAGGTATTTGCAAACCTCCAGACTGGTCCATAGAGGCTCCAGCCTGAATGTTATCAAACATCTCATCCATATCATCAATATAGGCATCATTTTCACTTACCTCATCACTTTCTTCTGAGGAATTAACATTCAACACTTCCTCCTCATTGTGGAATATCCAGTTCTGATAAGAAGGATCAATCCTTATAATAAATAAATGCTCCTCGACCATATTTATTGGCTGGAAAAGCATATTACGACATCTATGACATGGACACCTAATGTCAATGCTCCTTGATGCATGGTCTCGAGCCATATTCATGAAATGGTTAACCCCCGATGCATACTCGTTAGACATAAACCTATCTTCAATATGCATCTACACCTTGTCCATCTAAACATGATGCGAGAAAAGAAAGTATTAAAACTATGTTCATTTCTTGGTAATATAAATCCATTTAACAAAACTTATAATGAAACTGAGGATGTATTTATAGAAAACATGATGAACCATTAACGACTGTGTAGTGTACACACACAGAGAGAGAGAGAGAGAGAGAGAGAGAGTTGGAATTGGGAACATGTGCAAGTGAAAAACTTAAAAAAAAAAGTCCAACAATGGGGGTCACTATAGTATGTGAAGTATCTAAGTTTATCTACTAGTATCGAGTAAGCATTAAGAAGATTGTAACCTTAAAAAGCTGGGAGTGGCAGTTTGTGTTGAAGTAGAGGTCCAGATTATGTTTTGAGGTAAATCCATATAGGTACCAAAGAAGTTGCATAACTAAGAGGCAATGTTATAATAATCAATGGAGTTTTTAAAAACGTGATTATTCTGAGTGACCAAATAGCATTTTATAGGTAGGAAATTAAAAACCTGCTAAGCATAAATCCCTACCTCAGCAACATTAATGTACAGAATGTTAATTGGTTCAGGAAGTCTCACGTAGGATAGCAAATTACCAAGCTTGCATATTAATTTCCTAGTTGTGTTGAATATGCTCCAATAGGTCAGTTAAAATGCAATAAACTAGTCAAGCTGTTATCTACAAACTGTAGTTATAAGGAAAATTCCAATATTCGTTGATCAATGCTAGTCAATTGTAACATAGACGTCATTGGAAAAAGAAGTGTAAAAAGTTAAATTTTGAAAACTGACAGCTTTCAGGTTGATATAAACAGATTGGAGCTTATATTGGCTCACCTAGTCAATTTAAATATGCAACCCCCACATTAGTTTCTAATTTTCACATACTTTGGTTAATGGGTACAAACAAAATTAGACTTAAAATAGGAATTAAAGTAAGTAGGGGAAAGGCCACGTAACAAATTCATTCAACTAAACTGTTTACTCAAAAAAAACAACCAAGCTTGGGCAAATTTGTTATCTGAGAAAAATTCCAGGCAAATCCCAACCCAACATAATATCATTGCAGCTAAATTCCTAGAGTCCATCAAGGTTGAGGTACCAACATAATATTTATTTTATGTATCTATGTTCAATTGTCAGTGCATATTCATATGCTTAAGTATGACTTGGGTGCATGTGTAACAAAGAGTGTGCTCAGAGAAATATTTAGTCAATTCTATAGGGATTAAGTCAAATGCCAACACCTTGAACTACACAATGGGAAGATGTTTAATATCATCCATTTGACCAAAACATCTGAAACACAATAGTTCGCATAACAAATAAAGCACCAGATATTAACTGGCAGACCAGTGCACCCAGCTTTTTAAAAGTAACATGTTATCAAACATGGTATTTTCCAGCACAAACAAACAAGTATATATATGAAATAGGAGTTTCTAGAGTCGTCCTCAATTTAGTAGGGTTCCAAAACATGCTTGCAATTTCAGCAATATTTGACATTGAAACCGAACCATGTCTACCAACAAGTTTAGCAAATCCAAAGCAGAAGCAAGAAATAATTAATCCTAAAGGGTGAAATCAGAATATATTGCCGTGTACTATCTCTAAATGAATGAAAGCAGCTTCCTATGGCATTAAAGTTTTTTAGTCTGATTCCTGGAATGAAGAATACTTGCCGTCAGGTAACAAATTTCAGAGGTACTCTTAATCTCTTACAAATGCATTGAAGGGTAATCACTTGTCAACTTGTCACTATCGGGATATTGCTTCTATTATAACCAGAAGAAATACAAAGTCAATTAAATACGGCAGTGAAAGATGTGGGTTAGTTGTACACAACAAACTTAATCACGAATGAAAGCATATCTCAAACCACATATAAGAAAATATTGCATGCAAAGGTTACAATGATGATGTGAATGTTGCAGGGAAAAAATCGCATATTCTCATAATTTGTATATCGTGTATTACAAAATGATAAAAAAAAATGGTAATTAATTGATTCCAATAATATTCAGACCGAGTGGGAGATTTGGGGACAGTCATTGAAAATTTGGCATCAAATTTGGATTTCGGGGAAACACTACTCTAACAAAAAAGTACCAAATATAAACCCTTTAAAAATGTGAAATTTAACACGAAATTGGAAATTAAACAGGGGACAAAAACTCACATAACAGGATGTGTCATTCCTTGGATTTGCCCCAGAACTGTCGGACATGGCCACACCATTGAATGATAATTCCAGAGGTTTGCTTAGTGCCCTCCACCACGGCCTCGCAAGTGAGACTCAGCAGCTAGGTGGCCGGGAACCGCATTAAAACTCAGGTGGTTCGATTAAACCATCTGATAAGGGGGCTCGAGTGGGGGAATGAATATCCATGTTGAGGTTTGGTAAAATCGTTATGGGAGAAGTTTTTGGATGGAAGGATTTATGGAGAAGAGGGATGGCTGCGGTGAGTAGCTGGCGGTGAACGGTGGCGAAGGATAGGCTAGGGCATGAGAGTTAGGCAAATTTTGCCTTTGCAGGAGTTTATGTATTCCGCGGGAGATTAATAGGCAGAGGAGAGGGAATAGAAATCGAGGAAAAGGATTAAAAACATTAAAGCTGAAATTTATTGTAGCAACAGATATAGCCACAATAAGCAAAACATGACTGTTATGTTTTTGTGGCAATATATTTTTGCCGTTAAAACAATTCTCGCCATAATAGAATATATTTGTTCATATTTATTATGACAAAGTACTTTCCGCCGGAATAAGTTTGTTATTCTCGCATTATATTGAGACGACGGAAGTGGGATGTCAATACAGCAAAAAATGACTATTTCCTACGTGATTTTTGTCGTCGGAAATAAAGTTGGGCGTAAAAGCCACTTTCTGTTGTAGTGATATAAAAAGTACATAAACTGCATGCATGCAGTTAGGAATCTGTCATTTTCATTGCAATGTGTGTTTAGCAAAGTGTATGCTAAGTCTTTTCAGCAAGATATACATGCAGTAGTATATCGTTTTTCAAAAGAAGATTGTACCTAGAAGAGGATCTTCATAATTCTAAAGAAAATGTAGTACCGTTGAAAAAGAACCAGTCTGCCTGATTTGTTTTCTGACTCCATATTATATTCTTTTTCCCTCACGTAAACAACCAGTAATTTTGCATTTGTGTTAAAAGTACTTCTCTTTTTTGTATGCTTATTATATATACAGATATATGTGTTCATATATACTTGATCCAAACTTGTCATTTTCATCTTTATAGAAATAATTTAAAGTCACTTCCATTATTGCTTCTAAAAAGAGCCCTACTTCAACAAGCACTAGCAATGTCCTAATTATTTATAACCACGCGCGTTAATATGAATTCGTTCTTACAGAGAAGAGTTTTCGGTTTTCATCTTTCATTCAACATCTTTTTCTAGTAGACATATTGCACTTGGCATGAATAAATGGTGCAAGCTGGAGAGCCATCATGCATATATATATGGAAACAAACAGTACTACTTGTCTGAACTATATACATACGTACAATATTGGAGAAAGTCAGGATTAATAGTTCTTAGAAGGATCATTAGATTGCCACAATTACAAAACTATCGATCAGAAACCCCATAGATTTTTCGAAAGATCATCGTCTTCTGGGGGACCCTGACCCCCATATATTATATGTTGCTATACATATATATATATATATATATATGCATTATTTGTAGTCACTCGATCGTGATCTCTTTTCTAAACATTGGCAATTAGTCGGAAACGCCTCAGCTCATCCATGGAACCAACTCGAACGAATGGCATGCATGCATGCGTGATTTTTATTTTGTAGAGAAATGATGCATGATTACAACATGCATGATCAATAAGGCCGTTCATATTACGTGTAAAGCATAAATGAGTTTAAATGCTTAATGACTTCATGATCAATTGGTTTCTCTTAACATATATATATATATATATATATATATATATATATATATATATATATATATATATATCCTTGTTTATGAACAATATTATTTCACAATAATAAAACGTGTGATGTTGTAATTAATGTATGATCAAGCATATACTAGTCTTTTGCAATATTGGATCCTTTTAACTTTTAAAAGCTACTTACGTACGTGAACGTCAACATGTGAAGGCCATTATCGTGGGAAACTAAAGCAAGCTGCAGCCATCGCCAAAAGTGCTTGTGTGTGTATATATATATATACATGAATAGAAAATATTAGTGGAAAACTTACCGTTCAATCTTATCATTTATATATTTTTATTTTTTACTTAATGGTTAAAGAAGTATTAATTATTATTAAAATTATATATTTTTTATTTTTTATTTTAATAATTAAGAATGTTAAAAAAATACTTAAAAAAATATAAAAAGAAAAAGAACAAAAAATTTATAATTAACAGCCAGTTAAACGCTTGGCGGCCGCCAGCACCATCCATATATAATTAGGTCTGCTAGCTGACACATACGTAAACAGAACAATCTAGATCAATGTTTTATTTTTAGAATATCAAATTAATTATATAATCTTAACTAAAAAAAAAAAAGCATAATTCTAGTACTACTATATATATAATTTATTTAATTTTCATATGACATTAATAATCATAGAATATACATAGTTTTCGAAACTCTACCTCTTTTTCCAAAAATTCACTTAACTTTATTTTTGAGCTCATAGACACACTGATCGTAATTAATAATTAAATCTACAATATTTACTTTCTAGAATCAACAACTTAATCATCCCTTTGATCTATAACCAATAATTTAAGAATCTTTTCTTTCCTAAAAATATACAAATTAATTAAACTATAAACACAAAATAGAGATTTCCTTAATTATATCAATCTCTAGCTCTTAATTGTATATATTTAGTATTCTTTAAAAATGATTTGTACATTTTTAAAATGCTGCGTATTTCTTTTAATAAAAATGAATAAATATAAAATTTTTATTTTTTAATAATGATTTTTGCTCGTCAGGTTCCATCTAACATTATTCAAAACTATATTTACTCGTAAAAAAAAAAACATAATTTTAATTTTAAGATTGTATCAGCTACGGCATGTCCGATACTGTTGGTATATTCTTGTTTCGTAACCATTTAATAGTCACTCTCCTCGTCTATTTGGATGAGACTCGCAAGCGCGGCCCACTCGCTGAACCTACGACGTTCCAGAGCAACAAAAACAGTGAGACACACCTATCCCAGGAAGCCACACCAGCCCCCAGAAACAGAGACACAGTGCTCTAATGGTTTGGAGGCTCGGTTATGGTGAGAAGGGCGGGCTTCAGAGAGGAACTCCGCCTCTCTGAATCCCCAGCTTTTCCCTTCTTTGACCGACAGTAAATTCTTCTGTTGGCTGAAAAAAGAGGAAGCGAGAAAGCACAAGAAAACTTTGAAGTAACGAAAACCATAGTAGCGGCTTCGTTTTCGGTCAGTAATGTTCTGGGTGGTATTCCTTTGATCAGCTTTTTGAAGACTTTGTGCTGTTTTCTGGGTGCTGATAATAAAATTGAGAGTTCCAATGATTAGCAGAGGTGGCCAAGGGTACAGTACTTTGTTCTTCTATATTTGTCATTCAATCTCCATCTTTCCTAAACATGTTTTTCTTTTTTGTTGTTTATGGATTAATGAATTAACTTTTATCTTGAATTTTCTCACAGTCAAGCAACAAGCTTTCGTTCAATATGGTGTTTAAATTTGTAGAAATTATTGGAAATGCTTTGAACTTTTTATATATTTTGGATCTTCGTGGGACTTGAATTTCTTAGGGGCATAAGTTTGGAATATTGTTCTTTAAGTGATATTTATGGAAGTCTGGTGTGAGAAGATGCAAGTTCTCTGTTTTTATTTGTTGTGAACAGTTGGAAATCTCTACTTTGAAAAGTTCTCTTTGATGGCGTTTGAGTTTCTTGAGGGGCACGGTTGTTCGTATAGATTGAGTAAATTAATGGTAGATATGCTACCGACTTCACTACAATTCCTTAACTAACATGCCAGTCGCATGTGTCACTGCCACACGCTGACGTGGACAATCCACTTGTCACCGAAACCACATTAGTAAATAATTATAAAAATTAAAAATAATTTAGAACAAAATAGCGAAAGTAACTTTTAAGAGCACTGCTACATCCACGAAGAAATTACACAAAAATAATTTTTTTTTTATAAGTAGAAATTACGCAAAAATAATCAAACAAACTGATGTATTTTCATATGATCAATTAGATCTACTTTATAATAAAAGTAACTTTACAATCTGACGAATTACATCAAGCCATGTCAGTTAGTGTGATTGCTTTTGTATAATCATTTTGCGGCTAGAGTATTTCCCAACTTTTAAATAGAGACCTTGGGGTGGCTGACTACTCCCTTGAGGCAGTGGCCGGCCCTCACCTTAAAGGGGTTGGGGTGGTTTGGCCATCCCTACATTTTTTGTTTTTCATTAAAAAATAGTTACTTTGTTTTTAAGACTAATATGGCACCGGGCACAAATAGACTCTTCACATGAGTTTAATAGCAAATGTGGCGGTACCGAATGGGACTGTCACGACAGTTTGTAAGGGTGTTGCAGTGAAGCTGGTGGTATATCTTGTGTTACTATAGTTTGTCAAGATTACTTTCACTAGGCCATTGTAGGATTCTTTGAAATGGAGTGAAGATTTGTTTGTAAATGAAATTGATGGCTAATGGGATTTGTATATAATTTTTTGTTTTCATTTGCATTTGAAAACTTTGGAGCTAGGTACTTAATTTTTAGCTCATGTTTTCAATTGCTTGAATGAAATATGACAACTGAGAGTTACACGCTCATGTTTTTTTTTTTTTTTTTAACTAATCTCGGTGAAATTGGTCCCTTGTTGATAGATAAAAGCAATGATTAGGTTAAAGGTATTGTCACAAATAGACTTGGTTAAAATATAGTATCTGTTCAATAGTTGCTCTACTTTCCCTTAACCTTCACGTGTTGTTAAAACTACATTTTCCAGCAACCCATCCTGGAGTCTGAAATTAAGCCCCTCTAGAACAAATCCGTAATTCAGATGCAATACAAATGGTGGAGCACCAACTTTGATTTTGTTATACCATATGACTGCTTTCTCTCTCTCTCTCTCTCTCTGTGGTACCCGGAGTTGATGGTTACTTTATGAAGCTCATGCATTGAAATAATTTTAACATATTATCATGTCCATTGTTCTTAAAGGTGAACCTTTAATTCAATTAATTAATATTTTAAAAAAACACACATCTTGGAGCTGTATGTATCTAAAAAGATCCTGGTTTTAATTCTGTTATGTATATAATTGTAGTATTCTGGTAATGGTTAGCTAATTATCGTTTACACACAAACAACACTAGTTTTCGCTTATTAGTGTCTAAAGTCAAATCAAATGTTAACAATACTCAACCTCTCTATTTTTTCTTCTTTGTCTACTTGTATGGCCATTTTTGGTCTCTTTCTTATAGTTTATAAGAGTATACTTTTGAAAGAATGGTTGAAGCAATCAGATTAACTGATTCTGGATTCTCAGATTTTGCTGCTTCTATCTTCTGTCAATATTTAAAAGTTTTTAAGGACTTATTATTATCAGTTTTTGTGTTTTCAGGTTCTGTGGAAATGTAAAACTGCGTAGAGAAGCTCTTCTGCATTTTAGCTCTGAAACTTGGTTACACTGCTAGTTCTGTCAGAGACAGCATCCTGTTTGTTTCAAAGTCGCTATAGATATGGTGTTGCCTCAGGTTCAATTGCAATGTTAAGCTGTTTGGAGAAGCTTTCTTGAGTTTAAAGTGCTTATTCAGATATTTCTCAGAGACAAACAATATGCACCTGAGTTTCTGTCAGTCAAGCTGCTAGATATATCTACAATTGGCATCCTGTTATGTGAAATGACTCACCTTATCTGGACCTTGGATTTCAGTTGGTCAATCAAACTCTTTACATGAAGCAAATCTCTTTGGGCAGCAGATAATGTGACAGAAACTTTGGTTATTTTTTGGGGCAAATCTCGTTTGGCAATATATATTTCAAGATTAACAAACTGCTTAGCATAATTTTGTGAAGATCCAGTTCTTTTGGGCAAATCTCCTTTGGCAGAAGTTACTAAAGATTCCTTCAGTCGGGTGACTTCAGAGTTGTTTGGTTGGAAATTCATCATTTTCATCCGTCTAACTGGAACTCCACCCTTGCTATTGGAATATCTCCTGCAATTACTTTTTTTTCCTCTGAAGATCTTCTATCTCATCTGTGGGGTAGATCTATCTGACAGTGGTAGCTCTTGTGCTCCTCTGCAGTGGGAAAGTCTCTTTCAGAAGTTTCTTCTAGTGGGAACTTCAGTCCATTCATTGGGCAAATCTCCTTTGGCATTTGGGGTTGTGAGTTTGTAACTCGACTCCTGTTATCACTATAGGGCAAATCTCCTTTGGCATTTGGGGTTGTAACTCGACTCCTGTTATCTCTATAGGGCAAATCTCCTTTGGCAGCAGATCTCCAGTGTTAGCAATTTACATATCCGGTTGGAGATATAGACAAACTATCAGATATCATCATCAATTGGTGTGTGTGTGTGTGTGTGTGTTTAATCTGCAATTTGTTATCGTCCTTTGGAACAACTACAAACTACTCATCCTCAAGGCAATAAATATTAACAGAACAAGCTCAAATTAGGAGCGAGACTGTCAGCTTCTCCAGTTTCTTTAAAAAGGTGAAAATATTGCGGTACCTCTCTCTATCCCTACTTTAATTTTCTTTGCAGTAACTATTGTTATAGTATTACAATCTAAAAGTACATCCTAAGTAGTTCAAAGTCAAATCAATTAAGAGAAATGTGGTTAAGTCTTGATTTTAATCCAGTATCTCTTTATAAATGTTAAGGAATATGTGCTTTCTTTGAAGATATTTGACTTCCTAAAAGAATCTAGTTCTTGTGATATTCAGCGAAGATCAGCTGAGGAATTTGAGCAAAAGGCTTACCGGAAAACATAAAATTGTGAATCCATATCTTTTTCAGCTGAGGTGAGAGATCCTGCCTGATAGACTGTAGGCTCTAATTCTTCTCTGTTGATGCCTTTCCTTTTTATTCTTGTAATTATGCAATTGCTATTTGACTGAGTTGTAATCGTATCTTCTAATAGGCATCTGAATCATGGATGTGTTCCTAAATGACTCTGATTGGGAGAGTTATAGTGAAAGTGGCAGCAGTGAGGATCAGGAGGAAACTGAATACTTATATGGTGGGCAGGCTAGCAGCATCTTGTCAAGCCTCGAGGAGAGCATTGGGAAAATTGATGAGTTTCTCTCATTTGAGAGGGGATTTATACATGGGGATTTGGTGGGCTCCGTAACAGATCCATCTGGACAGATGGGCAGAGTGGTTGGCATTGATATGTTGGTAGATTTGGAGAGTGTCTGGGGGAAAACAATAAAAAATGTAAATTCCAAGAAACTTCTAAAGATCCGCTCCATTTCGGTTGGGGATTACGTGGTTGGTGGGCCTTGGCTTGGAAGGGTTGACAAAGTAGTTGACAAAGTCACTGTTAACTTTGATGATGGGGCAAACTGTGTAGTCACTGTCATAGACCAAGAGAAAGTCTTGCCAATTTCTCATGATGTACTGGAAGACTCACAGTATCCATATTATCCAGGACAGAGAGTGCGAATTAGGCCATCAAATGTTTCTACACCAGCTAGTTGGTTACGTGGTACTTGGAGGCAAAATCAAGATGAAGGAACTGTTTGTGCTGTGGAAGCAGGTTTGGTGTATGTGGATTGGCTTGCATCTGCTCCCTTGGGTAGTGATTTGAGCTTGCCTACTCCACCATGTTTGCAGGATCCGAAAAACTTGACTTTGTTGTCTTGTTTTTCATATGCAAATTGGCAGCTTGGTGACTGGTGCGTACTTCCAAGAGCTGACAGTGAGGGTGGAAAGGAGCACTCTACTGGTCAGCTGATTAAAGAGCATAAGAACTTAGCAAGTGTATTGAAGGCAAGGAACTCAAACTTAGATGAAGTGTTTGTGATTGTGAAGACAAGGACTAAAGTCGATGTTGTGTGGCAGGATGGCAGCTACTCTTTTGGACTTGATTCGCAAAATTTACTCCTTATGACTGTTGTAAACGATTCCGAATTCTTGCCTGAACAATTTGTGTTGGAAAAGGGAACTTGTGAGGATCCACACATGTCTAGCAGCCACAGATGGGGTGTTGTGCAGTCTGTGGATGCAAAGGAACGAACTGTAAGGGTGCATTGGAAAAATTTTGCTGTGAGTGAAGCAAGTAATCTGGATGGAGGCATGATAGAGGAAACTTTGAGTGCTTATGAATTGGTTGAGCACCCAGAGTTTTCGTATTGTTTTGGTGATGTTGTGTTTAGGTTAGTCAAGAACCAGTTTGGGGATTCAGAGGATAAAGATCATGTAAACTCAGAAACTTGCATGGGTGAGGAGGCTGCTTGGAAATGCAACAAGGATCAGAACCAATACCCTGATAAGTCATACCTATCGTGTATTGGCAATGTCACAGGCTTCAAAGGTGGTTCTGTTGAGGTGAGATGGGCTACTGGTTTGCAAACCAAGGTATGATATAGTCATCTAAATATTTATTTGTGCATGCATGTACTCAATCACTTGTAGTTGAGATTTTGTTGATTTTATAAGATACTGTTGTGACTAGGACTTCCGGAATTTTTTATATTTGAAGGGGAAAAGTTCAGATGATTATGTTAGGCAAATGGGATATGTTCAAACTAAGATTGCACTGTGTCATGCAATTAATTAGTATACGACCACTGAAAAATCATTAAGAAAGAGACACATGAGAGAGCTGAAAATGTGAGGCCTGTTGTCATTTGAATCACTCAGCTAGTATTGGAATTCAGCAAGTTTTGCATTATATTGGGAGATTGTTTAATCAGGTCTAACAATGTTTCTTCACAAGAACAGGTCATTGGGTCACTCTTTGAGAGTATTTATGTAAACTTAAAAAATATGACTGTCTATTAAATGGGATTTATGGTGGGGTCAACAAGAATTTTTTTAATTGAAGTCAGGCTTGGCTTGTCGTTACAGGGAATCTTTCACCAGATTGGTGTTTTCTTCTGTATATCATTGATAAATTATTCCTTGCACGCATACATAATTATCTGGCGTAAGAAAACTAACTGGGTAGCACTATTTCCATATTTGGTGGTGTGGAAGAAACAAAAATGGCATGAAGATATCGTTCCCCAAAATTTTGTGCTTAGGTGGTAATTTCCACCATTCATTCCCCTGTTTTTGGACGGGCTATATACTTGGTGTGTGCTTGAAAATGTAGTTTTCATAGGGCTGAAAATTTTCTCCACCCTACAGATGGTTGAGTTGTGACCACTGTTAATCCAATTTGAGTTTGGTTTAGGGTTGATCTGTTCCCCTCCTGGAGCTCGTGCCTCAAAACTGTTATGTTTGTACATTGATAAACACTTTCGGTAACTTTGGTGGTAATTGGCATTGGGCTGGCACTGAACTCGTGAAAAAAAATGCCACTGCCTTATGCATCTTCTGCCTTCCAGTGAAATATGGATGACCTGTTGATTTTTTAATGAGTTATTGGAGGCTTTTGCTCATTATATCTTCTTGACATTTTTAACTTGACAATGTGGTATTGTCATACAATATTTCTCCAAATTTAAAATTTTGTATAAATTATCCTGGGGGAAAGGAAAACGTTCATTAATGTAGGATAGGGTTCGACTTTTAGTGAAACAACATTATCCTGTAGTAGAGGTAATAGTTGCAAACAACCAACTAGGTGACCTTGTAACATTTTAAGACCAAATTTGCCACTTATGATAATTATTTGGGAGATGCATGTCTATTCTTGATTCTTGGGGCAGTGATACAATAGATTTTGATCATCATTCCAGCTTTCATTTAGATGCAGTGATTAGGTATAGCTGTGGTAATGCAGACACCCATACTAAGCGAGTGTTATGATATGCAGCCAACTTCAGCAACATATGAAACCCATTTTGTGAATTACTATATTCTTGTTCAATGCATGAATTAGGGATTGCAACTTCTTCAAATTATTTTTTGGCCAACGTTACAGGTTACACCTGATGAGATATTTCGGATGGATAAATATGAAGGTTCAACTGCAATTCCTGCGCTCTATGAAGAAAATGTTGAGGAATCGATTCAAGAGATGATTGAACATGACAAAGAGTCTTATAACCATACAGGAAAGGTGAAGCCATCCTCTCTCTCTCTCTCTCTGACGCACTTGTCAAATAGTGTACAAACAGATTTGCATTGGCAATTTCAATGCCCTGGATTAATTGGTGACTACGGTATTTAAAAAATTATAAATTGATTGGTTATGTAGAGCAAAGTGGGAGAATTGGTGCCACGTTAAAATTAAGAACTCTAGACTAACTTGAGACTGAGTGCATCTTAAGATATGAGCAGCATTTTGTCTTAAAATTTGTCTTTCTGAGCTCGAAATAGTAAGTTAGGGGATTTTTAATATTTCCAATATGATTCTGGAAGTTATTAAAGAAACTGTGTTATCGCATCTGTCTCAGTGTGATCTGAATAGCACTTTTTACACTCAGGATTTGTTTGATTCTGATGGTGCTGGTGAAAATTGCAAACAGCATTCATGGGAGTTTGGTTTCTTTTTCCTTCCTCATGCTGCCATTCGATTTTTCATTAGCATTGCGACAAACCTGTTTGGATCTGTTGGCTCAACTTCAATTTCATGCCCAGTTGTATCCGGCTTGATTTCTGAAGATGGAAATGAATCTAGGATTCTCAATGAGAACGAAGTGATGGACAGTTGTGAGCTGTTGCAGACATTTAGAAAGAAAAGTTTAGATCATGAAGCTAAAGAAACTCAGGGTGATGAAGCCATTCCATTTTCAACAGCCAGTAAGAACTCTGATCAGTTTAGGTGGTTTGATATGGTTGGTGATTGCTCAGACCATCACTTTCTTGGTGCTGATAAAGGGTTGGCATTGTCTCAGGCAAGAAACGTGGCTTACCCTTCTAAATGTAGAAGAATATAATATGTTCAAACAATCAGAATGATCATTGTTTTCCCCTTTCAATTCCCTTATAGGTAAAAAGAGTTTGGTTAAAGAAGGTTCAGCAAGAATGGAGCATTCTTGAGAAAGATCTTCCTGGTTAGCACTATTGTCTTTTTCCATTCTTTTTTTTTCCTGGAAATTGGATGGGGTTTTTGCAAATTTTGCAAACCATGTTCACTGTGCTATTACTTAAAAACCTTTGGTGACTTCACAGAAACAATCTATGTCCGTGTCTTTGATGAAAGGATGGATCTACTGAGAGCAGCCATTGTTGGCGCACCTGGAACTCCATATCATGATGGACTTTTCTTCTTCGACATTTTCCTTCCCCTGGATTACCCTTACCAACCACCTGTAAGTTTTCTCATAGTTTTAATGTGCTTACTAATAACTTTGTGCTCGGTATAATACTTAAATAGTGCCCAACTAAATGAAAGAGGGTGGGTGTCCAAGTTCACAGTCCATGCATGAATCTGTTGTGTATATACACGCATGTAATCACTCATAAAAAAAGACTGGTATTTTATATCCAAAAAGAATTTTATGCTGTTATTGTGACATGAAATCTCGTGCAGGTGGTGCATTACAATTCCGGTGGGCTCCGTGTAAACCCTAACTTGTATGAATCTGGAAAGGTTTGTCTTAGTCTTCTCAATACATGGACTGGTACAGGCTCTGAAGTATGGAATCCAGGAAGCTCAACCATTCTTCAGGTTCTTCTCTCGCTCCAGGCCCTCGTGCTTAATGATAAGCCTTATTTCAATGAGGCAGGGTATGAAAAGCAGATCGGAAGAGCTGAGGGAGAGAAAAACTCAGTAAGCTACAACGAAAATGCATTCCTTGTCACGTGCAAGTCCATGCTATATATACTACGAAATCCCCCCAAGGTACAACCATTAGTTCTCAAAGCTCAACTCAGTCTATCATTGTGGTGGTTTTATGGCAGCAATTATGATACTTACGTCTGGAGTCTCAGACAATATTAAATGAAAGATAATAGCCACATTTTGAGGACTATATTTTTTTTAGAGTTATTACCATGGTATCCGGGTCTTGGGTGTCCCATAAATGATTGTTATGTTATATTTTATTAGAATTTTAACTATATACCCTTCAACATGACTATCCATATCATGTTCATGTCACTGCCACGATTTCCTTTTTCTGTTGTTGTGTATTTGATTGAAAAAAAGTGCTACGGTTTCAACAAACAAAATATTGCATGATTTTCAATCATTTATTGTTTGCAATGACTTCAATTGCATATGTTCCATTTTCTACAATGAATCTACTTGGAGGATTCATGTGGGAGAGATATCCATGAAAAAGATGCCTCCATTAAATTCTTCTTTCAAAGCTTATATGTTACCCCAGAAATTGAATGTCACAAAAAAGTCAGATTGACAACTTACATGACCAAACCCTATTTCAAAAGAGAACGATTGTATTTAGAACGAGTTTGTCTTCGGCGTAGTTAAACATCACATTACAAGGTTCAACTTTTGCTGGTGCAGCACTTCGAGGCACTGGTGGAAGAACACTTCAGGCGATGTTCCCAGTCTATTATAAGTGCTTGTAAGGCATATATGGAAGGAGCTCCAGTGGGTTATGCTACAGGATGGGGAAAGACTGAGGGTGAAAACTTAAAGGGAAGTTCTACCGGGTTCAAAATCATGCTTGCTAAGCTCTTGCCAATGCTTGTAAAGGCATTTTCTGACAAGGGTATAGATTGCAACCAGTTCATTAAGCCCGAAAAATGAATTTTCTCTAAAATCCAGGTACTACTACTGAATTACAATACAAAAGACTTCTATCTTGTTTCTATATCTGTATAATACCAAAGACATGCTTGGCCAAAGATTGGCCATGCTTAGCATATGTTGCTATTGTGTGAGTTGTGAAAATATGTATTGGTAAGGCTGTGTTGTATCTCTTAATAATTATGGCTCTCAGACGTTCAAAATATGAAATAAAAGCCATGTTTGGATTGGTGTGTATGATTATTATGACTTTCCATGATCTGTAACTCTTGATAAGGTTTTATAAGACTGCAAATTAAGCAAATAGGTGCTGATCCTTTATCCAATCTGGAGCCCAATGCAGGTCCCTCATGTTCAATCTGGAGCTTCACATCTTCTAATCATGAAGCTAACACCCATGACATCAACCCTAACCCACAAAACCCCCAGTCCCTCCCATTCTTTTTTGGACAGAAAACAGAGGATATTGTATTTTTAAGTTTTTTTTTTCGTGTCCATTGCCATTCGCAAAAGAACCGCCATTAATGTCCTCATTATTTCATAATTTATCTTAATTTGGTAAGAGAAGACCTACACGTGAGGCTTTATAACACGCTTTATTTACTAGGTAACATTTTTCAACTGATTTCATCAGAACATGTTCAAAGAGAATGTGTCATGGCTGTTGTCGAATAACTGTAATTTTTAGTTGAGGATGTACCGACTACTGGAATTCTTCAACCTACATGTTCAGAGCATTAGTAATGGTTTATTCATCTTCATATTTGCATAATATCTCTCTAAATTGGTCTACATTAGATTATGCATCTTCAAGATTTTGCATAGCTATGAATAGTATTTCTTCAAATTTGAAGAAATACTATTCACTCTTCAAATATTATTTTATTATTTTTTCTCTTTCTATCCATTAAAATCAATTTTGTTGAATTTGTATTACGATGATTTTGATATATGAAATTTGTATTAAGTTGATGATACAAAGTGTTTTTTAGTATATATTAATATTTATTGATAAAATTTATCATTTTGATATATGAAATTGGTATTTTTGAGCACATGGTGTTAATTGTAAAATATATAAAAATAATAATTTTAAGAAAAAAAATAAAAAATAAAAAAATATTTTATTATTAATTGTTTCAAAGATGCATAATTCAATCATGCGAGAGTTTTTCATGATATAAAAACTCAATCTTCAAAAAATCTGATTTTAAAAATACATATAGAGAAATCAATAGTAGTACTTGGCATAACCCTCAACCTTCAAAATGGAAATCTGGGAGTTCGAAACCCCTCTCTCCCAAATCTCCCAAATGTATCCAAAAAAAAAATGCTAGTGCTCGGCCCCTGGGTAGGATAGGAACGTTCACAACTTCACATTGACCAAGCCATTCCTCTCCAATACAATCTGAATCTACTCATGGTAAGAGGTGACTGATGTAGTTTTATTATTTAATATGATATATTAAAATTATTTTATAATAATGAGTAATGATACCTACGTAATATATTTCACAATATATATAGTAAAATAAAGATATTTTGATAAAATGATGTCATTTTTATAAGTTAGTTTACAAAAATAACATTTTTTTCAAAATAATATTATTTAAAATGTTGGGAAAAATGAAGTGTATTTATCATTTTTCATTAAACATTTTTGCAACATCCATCGCAATATATGCTCTACTGTTGTTGGTTCCAACGACAATATCTCATATCTCGTACCAATATATTAAACGGGTTGTTGGTTTCAAGATCTGCCTTTATGGCATCGTCTTGCCATTGGTTGAAAAAAGACCAGGCAGATTGGACTCTTTTGATTTTTTTTTTTTATTATTATTAAATTATAGGATTAAGTTTGGTTATTCATAGTGAAAAATAAGTAAAAAATAATAATAAAATAATAAATAATAATATTAAAGTATTTTGAAAAGAAAAATTCTATACACTATACTACTATTTTATTTTTATCCTATTAAGTAAGATGTGACACATTCATCACTATTAAATAATCATTTATTATATGTTTCTTTATCATCTAATGGTAATGAATGTGTCACATACTATACTATATGATTAAAATATAATAAGAGTGTGGTGGATAGCATTTCTCAAGAACTATTTATTGAATATTTATATTGTGAAGCAGCTTCACGTGTCTAAATCTTGAAATTAAGTCAAAAACTCTATAAAATAAAATAAAAAATCTAAATTAGGACGGGACCAGACCTAACTCATTTTCTTCGTTTCTCATTTTAATTAATTGATGATCACTTTATGTATTGTAACTCGATCTAATATATATTATTAAATGGGGGCTTTTGCTAGATCAGCCCCTCACTCCAGGCCTCCCTTTTTGTTTTTAATTTTAGTAATGTACGTAATTCACGCACGCAACCTGAACTTCAATTTGGTTTTAGAGATCGCCAGTACAATAGGAAGAGTTGTTTAGGTACGTAGATTCTGATCAGTTTTTCTCAAAGAGTCAAACGTCTTGGAGTAGGGTTTTCATAATCATGTACATAAAAATACATCAAGCTTGAAGTATATATGTTGGGCACCGGTATATATGCATGCGAAACAGACTCCATTAATGCTCTCTGTGTGATCTTGAGGTGGCCGATGGCGACCATTTTTTTCAACCTTTTTAGGTTGAAAAAACAAAAAACAGAGAGAGACTACTTGTGCTGATAGAGATATTTTAGCATCTAATTCCAATACTAATATCACCAAACAATTGCGATTTGGCCGATCCAGCATCTCGGTTTTAAACGATGTACTTTACAATAAATTTACTTTTGTAAAATTTCACTAAGGTATTTTATATCGCCATGAAAAATTTTATAGGTTTAACTCATTTTATAAAATTGTTTTTACAAGAGATAATTGTTCATTTCTTATAAACATGTCCAAAAACTTATGATCCACAGGCAATGTGAGCTTATTTCTCAATATCCTCTCTAACGTGCCTCACCATGACCCTTCCTCACGGACAGATCAATATTTTTTTCTAGTCCTTATCACGGGATAAGTAGTGTGAACTGGTCTCATTCATTCGTAGGCTCTGATATCATGAAGAATTTTATAAACCTAACTCATCTCATAAAACCGATTCTATAAGAGAGAATTGCTTATTATTTATAAATATGATCAATACTTTGTCTCATTCTTTATAAATATGACCAAGACCTTATCTATAGACAATAGAAAATTATTCCTCAACATGCCGTGATTTATTTGCAACGGGATAGGAATGCTACTCTCCGTATGCGTACCAAACATTAGGTGCATATATAAGTGCATAAAATCATCAGCCTTTCGAATATAAACGCTTTAAACAGTATCTAAAAAAGGGATCGTAATTAATTACTCCATGTCCTAAGAAAACTATTATATTATCCATTTATTTCCCACAAAGCATGGTAAGTTTACGCTGCAGAAATATAAAGCTAGAAGAGGAAATATGGGGACGAAAATGTAAGAAAATATATATATTAACAAAATCTCTATGCTGGATAACTGTTTAATTAAGGTTTTACACGCGAAGGAAATTAGGGAAGATAATTAACTAGGACCAGTAGGCAGTATGAAGAGAGTAGATGAGAAGAAGCAAATACATTATTGCAGCAAGAAAACCTGATATTAGAGCACCAGTGGCTTGGTTGCAAAACTTAGCAACTTCTCCACAAATCGGCAGCCAACCGGCATGGATGTTCCCTTTCTTTCCCTCACGAGCTACTGCCATCGCCGCCGACACGCTTGAGATCAGTAGCATCGCTACCACCTTAAAAATACAGAAAGATAAAATTAATAATCATTAACAACAAACATACTTCCCTTAAATTTTTTTTATGAGAATAAATAACATATATATGTACGTATTTAAGGCCTCATTACCATATCTAGGATCATAACCAAGCGCGAAAAGGAATTCTTTGAAGAAAGAAAGAGAACAATCACAATCAGACTGTACCCACTTGCAATTGCTTCTGCTACCACGAAGTACCTATATATATGTGTGTGTTGGTTTGGAAATCAGTATTACTAGTGAGAAATAAGATCGGTAAGTTAGACAGATATTGATCATCATATATCCTATTTTTGCATCCTAAAAATCGAATAAAAAACTTACTTGAAGGCCGATTCGTAGCTGTATTTCGCTTTGAAAGTGAAGTGCATGACTTCAGTAGAGTCATGAGCTGTGACCATGACTAGGGTTGCTGCTAATGTTGCAGTAAAGGCTAGGAGCCTTAGCAAAAGGGTGAAGATCATCTTCCAGGTCTTGGTGATCATGATGGCCGCCGGAGATCGACGTCGATCGAGCTAACTTCAACGAGTAAAGTGAATGAAGAAAATGGGTATAATTACTTGCGTACGTACTTTCTCTTGGGGAAGCTAGGTCTCAAAATTAGTGGAGAAAATACTGGTTGAAAGAGTCGAGTGAGGAGTTGAAGTGCCTTGGAAGCATACAGCTAGGATATAGAAGTGCTGGGGCGCAATTTATTTTCACTTCCAACCCTAAAGCCAGGAGGGTTTGGTAACCCTATAAATGCAATGCAATGAAAGAGTTTAAAATAATATCTCTTAACACTGAGCAAAGAAACAATACAAGCAGACAAATACTGAACCGGATATAAGTCCACCAATAATCACTTCACACGTTGAAAGTTTTTTTTGGCTGTATATTATGACCCGTTTGGATAGAGAGAAACTTATTTCATCTCATCTCTTTATTATATATTTTTTTTAAAATTTATATATAAATATAATAAATAATTTAATTTTTTTAAATTTTAAAATAATAATAATAATATTAAAAAATAATATTTTATTCATTTAATTTAAAATTATTTCATCCCATGCACCTCGCTATAATGCGGGACCTATATCTCTGGCGCAGCAAGGACTTCTCATTGGTTCGTCCAACTACCCCCATAAACTGTACGGGTGATAGCAGTTTTGAACACGAATAATTATGGCTTCTTATTATGGCCGGACTCGATGATCACAGATCATAAATATATATATATATATATTTATATGCAGTAAGTACGGTTCTTGAACGTGGCAGATGGGTTGGGTGGTAATAGTTTTTTTTAATTTACCAGAGAGCTGGGACCAGTAGTAGTTGAAATCCTTTCAATTGCCATAAATAAAGCTAGAGCTACCTGCATGCCGGGCAAAATCTTCAACGTTTCAAAATTTATCGTTCAAAGTCATGTCGACTTTATGTGGCGCTTCACAATGACTATGTGATCGCATGCATGCATGTCACATGAACATTTATATGTCCTGTCATATTATATACATGATGAGCATGCATGATGGCTGGCTCGTACATCATGAATGAGTACATTTTTTGGTTGTGATATGCTACGCGTACTTTTTTCATGTGTCTTCTGAGACTTTGGAATGAAATGTTCGTTTTCTACAAATTATTATAGTTTGGATGGACGTACCAAATTATATATTGACAATGCATGTACGAAAATCTCACACGACAATAAAATTCAAAGCTGTTGTATGGTTGGCCTTTGGAGGGAAAGATTATATATATTTTGGCTGGTTTAGTTACATAAACCTAAATCATCTCAACTGATTATTTCATCTCATATAATCATTATAAGTATTTTCTTAAACTTCCACATAAAATATAATAAACAATTCAATTTCTTTAAATTTTAAAATAAAAATAATATTATAATTTTATATTATAATAATATTTTATTTAACTTTTAACAAAATATCTCATTTTATCTCATTTAAACTGTGTAACGAGTGGCCCAACAGTAACTCATGTACTGTACTGGCTTATATATATGCAGCACTATTCTAGCTGTTGGCGACGCTTGTGGGTGTGTCTTGAAGATTGGCACATAACACGTACAATATTTATTGTGAGAGTCTCGTTATACTATCAATATTTGATGTGACATATTTTTAATATCAAATTAATTATCAATAAATTAGAAACTTATAAATAAATTTATACAAATAAATCTATATATAATGCCCTAGGTCAAAACCTCCCTTCTCTCAAATTATTTGTCCTAATTCCAGATTTCATACGAAAAAATTAAATTCATTCTGCCGGCCCATGATAGCGATATTGCTAGATCTGTACGTTGGCTCGGGTTAATAATTAGCTCCATACATATATACATACATACATATATATATATATATATATATATATGTGACTTTACACTGAGGGAGTCAGTGTAAAGTCAGCTTCAAATTTATTTTTCACCAGACATTTATCGGTGGCTCCAGCCTCCACTCCACGTGTACGTATTTGATGCTTTTTCTTTTTTCTTTTTCTTTTTTAAGAAAACCTCTTCGTTATTATATGATGCATGTTGTGTAGCTCAGTCTTCCTAGCTTAATGAAGCACTGGAACGACGCCGTGCAGAGATACGCCAATGACTCAAAATGTGTCGTTTTGTACTTAAAACATATATACCTAAATTCATTTATTGACACATCCAATACAATAAGACAGCTTAATAATTAGCAATGCCAGTGGTAGATGAAAAAATAACCTTTAATTTATTTTCTAAATATGAGAAGTACTTCAAATGAGAGACGGATGTGTGATTTTTTAAGCAGCAATAAATATTTCATAAATTATAAGATATTGTCGAATATAATTTTCTTTTAATTGAGATCTTCATTTATGCTCAAATAAAAAGTTTGAGTGCATCCATGCTTTACTTTTTCTCTCTTTCACGTTCAAACTAATATTTGGTTATCATTTGGAATGTTTATTTGCAAGACTAGCTGGTGAAATTAGTAGTCATGTGCTTGTGAACTTAAAAGTAGTAGGTGAAGCGCATAATGGGATGTGAATTGAGTTCATATCTCATTTATACGTCATAAATGGGCCAACCAGCTAATTGGTAAATAATCAATTAGGGTCGTCTATTGGGCCTTCCGTTTTAAGGTATGGGCCTGTCTTTTTCTTCTTCTTTTTTTGGGTTCACGCAAGTCGGAAGTAATAATCATCAATATGGAAAGTTAATGGATAAGTTTGAAGTTCGAACCGTCATTAATTAGTGAGAAATGCTATATAGTCATATAGTGCGTTAATATTAAACAATATTTTTAAAAACGAGTAAGATCTATTATTAAAAAAAAAATTATGTAGATCTCATATTTAATCGTTTTTCTTAAAGAGATTGTGTGGCGGTTGTGCCCTTCACAGTTGCAAATATCATACCTCTTAATTAGGTGTGAAAAAGATCAAATCAAATGAGAATGCACTCTTTTCTTAATACGTGTACCCCTTTTAATTTCAAACGGAATTACATTCACACTATTCATTTTAACTTATGACAATGTATGTTAATGTCAATTGTCATGTTTATAATTTCAAATTGTAATCATTTTCACCATCAGTTTACGTTATAAGTTTGAATATTTAATTGCGTGATCATAGGGAGTTATAATGTAAGCAAGATTAGTAGGTGAATCAAATAGGCAGTGGGTTAATTTCATGGTGACGGAGTGCGTGCGTGTCTCATGTCTACATGCAAATGAATAATATTAGATATAGTCCTTTGTTGTATAAATATTATGAATTATTTTTTAAAAAGAGTAGAGTCTCCTATTAAAAAATCAAAATTTTCATATAACTCTCATATTTTTTTTATTTTATTTTTTTTAAAAATACACTACATTTGCATACTTCATATTTGTCAAGAATTTTGTTATGAATCAACAACTGTTCACATCACATACTTCACATCTATAGTTTTTTCATAAGATGTGAGATATTTTTAATAGGATCTGAAGATATTTTTTATTAAATATGAGATGTGAAATGGTAAATAATGACTTATAAAAATAATTTTTCATTTGCCAATATGATTTCTCTATATCTTATATCACATATCCTCTTCAAATGTGTCCAATTGACAAGCCCAATGGCCTAATACGGTCGCGTAATTGCTGTTCATATTCACGTCAATGCTGTGGTCCATTCCATCTAACAAAATCTCGCGATCGATGTTTATATGTTTATTTCAATATCTATCTACAACGTGTCCGCTTCCACAAGAAAGGCCGGTGAGCCAATCAACGACGCTACTCTGCCGCCTGGCTACCAATCGTTGATTTTGACCGTTAGTTTTATTTTATTTTTTTTTTTTTATTCATATTTTTTTATAATTTTAAAATATTTTTAAAAAATATAAAAAAATATTAATACACTAATAATCACTTTTTTAATTATTAAATAAAAATATCATGAATTTTTACGCATAATTCATGAATGCGATCCTCTAAACTTTTAGCACAATTTTATTTTCAATTTTTGAAAGTATCAAAATATCAATCATTATTTTGATTTAAGTAATATGTCTTATTATTTTTCAAAAAGAGTGTCTTACATTTACTCATTATATAACTGTACATATTATTTCATAACTCAATGATCAAAGGATGTTTTTAAAAGTATTATTGTTAGAAAGATTTAAGATTCGATTAACAAGACAAGTGTTCTTAATTATTTTTAGATGTTCTCATATTTTTTTTTACAAACATCACTTAAATAAAAATACTTTTAATTTTGATCTTCAACTTTTTCATATAATCATTATTTAATTATTACAACTTTTTCAAGTTAAAATAAATATATAAAAAACTAATTTTTCAAATTTCAAAATCTAATTTTTTTTATAATTTTTTCTCTCATTCTTTAAAATCTAATCAAACATCTTAATTTAAAATATTTTATTACTATTTATAAATATATTGAGAAATCCAAAAGAGTAATGATACATGTATAATTATTTTTACAACATTTTTTACAATTATATTTTAAAATGAAGGTATTTATATAAAATGATATTATTTTTATAATTATTTTATAAAAATGCCCCTTATTTAAAATAGAATAATATAAAAAATTATAAAAACAATTATATATCTATTATTTTCTATTCAAAATATGGTACTTAAAAAAGTATCACGGCTGCCCTATTCAGTCGTACGAAGTGCGTGGAAATTAAAGTCGCATGTGTTAATGAGATGCGCTGTCAATTGGGATGGCTCGAATTCGGTGGCGCCGCCCTATGATCAGCGGGGGCGCATGCATCTCGATTATCGCCTACGTACACAACGTACATTTCAGTCCGAATCACACCAATGGCGTGTATCACTTAATTTTGTTCTGTAAAATTATTTTTATATATTTTTTATACGCTCTGTTCATATGATTGATCAAAATAATAATATTATTTTAAAAAAAAAATACTACATGATATAAAATTTTTGTATCACTAATCACTTCCACTTTTTTTTACTTCAACGCTGAGTTTAATTTTAACTCTTTTATTTTGAATTAGAGATACATTTTCTTTAGGACATTAGAGATACATATTTTGAAGTTTAGATCAACTAAATATTCTAAATAACATTAAATGCTTAATTTATGTTATAAACACGAGTCCTAAGTGATCTTAATTTGTCAATAAGTTGTGTTAATTATAAGCCAGTTAAAAAATTATGCATCCACCGAAATCTCTACTTTAGACAGAGTGTAGCTTTTCAGACGATTTATCTATAGAGAATTATATAAATTATTCGTATGCCTTGATGGGATTCATTTCTGCCGTAATAATTAATACATGTGTCAAAATGTTTGTAATATTCGAAGACAAAAAAAGAAACAGCAGGTGAGTCACATGCACGAAACTGCATGTTTTATTCATTAGACTATATATACGATAAGAGTATGGAAGGAACCCTTACCCAATTTATTGATCTGTGGGGACGTAGATAAGGACTTTGCATCATGTATTATGAATCCAATTGGCCTTTTTTTCAAGCTTTGAGCTCTGCTCTCCAAATATCTCCGATGTTTTTGTACTGGGCGTGCCAAAAGGAGTCAGATATTTTAAAGAAAGTGAGTTGGACCCGACCATACAATAAAGTTTGGCAACTGGCGTGAGTTCATGAATTGGACAAAAATATCTGAGTACACGTGAATCTTATGTAATAAATTTTATAAACTTGCATAATAACTCTATACGAATCGTTTAGTTTAAAATCTTGAACACCATTAATCATGAATCCATTGGTGGATACCATCATTTTCCGTCAATAACGATTACAAATTTATGACAAACTTTTCTTTGTAAGCCGGAGTCATGAAAATGCCACCAAAAGGGTGGCAAATCAACTTTATCGGCCTTTTTATTTGATTTGGGGTTCTCATTTCTCCTACAACATTGATGATGAATAATTGCGACGTGCTTATATATTTTGAAAATTTTATTTGTAAGTCGGCAGATGAAGCATATCTTCAATTGTTGGGTTTGTAGAGCCTGCACTAGGTAAAAAGCTCGCTCGAGGTTTGCGTAACAAGTGGACTGAATAACCATAGAGATTGAACCAGACTGGTAACTATCTGTTCAGTCTGGTTCGATCAGTCTGGCCTAATTTTTTTTTTTTCATCTTTTTTTACAAATAAATTAATAAAAAATTTATTTAAATTACTAAAATTAAAATTAAGTAAATAAATTATTAATATAGATTATGTAACTAATTCATTAAAAAAATTTAGCTATAATTATATTTATGATAATTGATAGTTACTACTTACTAATTTAGAGTTTACTTTTAGTATGCATAATTATTAATAATGTCATACGTTTTATATATAATTAATGAATATCAAATAATTTTATTATACATAAATTGTTCATGCTTGCTTGCAACTTAGGTATTTAAAAAAAAATTACTTAATTACTTTAATTAAGTGTGGATAGTAGAGTATGTATGATGTATTAACTATTTATATATAATGACATAAATTATCACATGATTTATGGTTTATTATTAATTGATAGCATATATCATTTAATATTTTATATAGTCAAAAATAATAAATTAGATTTAAATTCATCATTAACTTATATAATTATTATATAAAAATAATATATTAAATTATTAAAAATACTTCAAATATATATATATAGTTCAATCTGGTCCAAAATTTATAAACCCAGGGACCAAATCGAATTTATTCGGTCTACAATTTTTTAGGATCGAAACTGATTGGTACAGTTTTCGATCCGATCCAATTGAGTTTTCCTGCCCGGACTGAAAACTGTATACCCCTACTTTTCAGAATATCCAAGTAGTTGGCATGGCAAGATTTTATTTTTGCAAGAGAAATTTAAAATTTAAATCTCTTATAAATCAAGTATTGTCATTTTGTTAACATAAAAAGTATACTTTACAAACCAACTTATAAATAGAATAATTGAATGGTGTAAATGTGATACCCTATATGATAAGAATAAAAGTAGGTGGTGAATGTGATCCCACATTACTTGGGAATGAAAAGTTTTTACTTTTATAAGGTTCCAATAGGGTTTCAATTGTATTATTGACTAGTTTTTTTAGAATATAGGTCAAGTGGTTTATGCCTTCTATTGAGGCGTTACAAATGGTATTAGAGCTTATTCCAACCAGAAATGTGGGACTTAAACCATGCAACCTATAACAGACAAGCCCGATAAGGATGTTGGGAATTTAAAGGGGGAGATTGTGATATTCCATATAATAATGATAAAAGTAAGTGGTGAATGAGATATCACATTGTTTAGGAAGGAAAAGTTATTACTTTTTAAAAAGTCCTAATAGGATTCTAATTATATGATTGACTAGTTCTTTTAAAGTATAAGTTATGTGATTTGGACCTTCTATTTAAGTAAAGACCCATTTACTATTGTAGTTTAGGCATAACCGATCAAGGCCATGCTAGGTGGGGTTCAAACCAAACCTCCCTCTCAACCACAAATGAATCCAAACTAGAGATAAATAATTTCAGATTCTTCTTCCATCAATCATGGGCCAATAACTGTGATTTTATTTATTTATTTAATTTTTCTTTCTTTTAAAAAAGAGGCCGGCTAATATTTAAAATAATACTAATATGCCTTTTTATTTTACTCCCTTATTTTGACCGCTCAAGTATCCAGCATCATTCAATATTTAATAGGATGGCATCTAAAATATTTTCTGAATACCGGCTTTGTATTTCTATTTTAAAACCAACTTTACCAAATCTCTAAATTATTATTTCGAAGTTTCCCGTGTTTATTATCTATTGACGGTAAATTTGACTTCTACTTTTGTTCTTAAAATATCATTGATTATTTATTCAATCTTAATAGAAAACTATTTGATTGAGTCCCACGAAGAAGAGAGTGTACACTTCTTTTGTACCACTTAATAATAATTTGTTATTTAAATTTTACTCTAACTAAAATATTATTCGATTATTTAATCGAATTGGATGGTACAATGAAAAAAAAGTTAGAATCGATATTAAAATGTGTAAAGGGTTTTCATTACTAAAAAATGTTATACATGCTGCATCAAATATTGTAAAATCTACATGATTGTCTATAAATTTCAAAAATTAAATGATCCAATTTAATCGGGTAATTAGGAAAAATCCCTATTCATTTTACTCAAACGCTAGCTCCCAATAATCAATTAGAGAGCCTTTCACTAAACTTCTAACATTTCGGTCCAATAATTCTAAAATTGAAATATTGATAATTTTTATTGAGTCTAAATTATATTTAATAGACTATATTAGATAAGCCTGCAAGTGCTAAATTATTAAAGTTGATTATAAGTTTTAATTAGGCTCAGTAACTAGGTTAAATCTCATTTATTATTGAACGAGTTCAACTCATTTTAGAATTTAAAGATTGCCCATTAGAAATTTATTTCAATTTAAAATCATCACTAATTGAAATCTTCTATATAGTCTCAATCATATGTTGAATGAATTGCTAGGTTATGTTTTTAAATTGAAACTTTCTTCTTGAATGATCGCGATTGAGTCCAAGTTGAACTCGTTGACACTTTCTCCAAAATCTCTATATAAATATCTTCTCTTTCGTGTGTTATTTGGAAAAACCACAAACCTCCATAAGTATAGCGGCCGAACCCAATATACCTAGTCCAGCAGTGCACGTGTCCCATGTTCATCATGCCAATAGCTGATTGCCTCATTCCTCTCATAACACCCCTCACGTTTTTTCTCTCGTTCTAGTTCACGTGATTGATTTCATGCAGAAAATATTAGATTAACGTTTGTGAGATAAATAACTTGATCATAAATTATGATTCACATACATTAGTTAATTATATATATTATTATTAAAGTCAGTTTTTTAGAAGCCAATGTTTACGTATCACACATATCATGATATTTGTAAGTACATCATTCATCATGTTTTATTCCTCATATTAGTTATGTATGTATTATGAATCTCAAATTGCATAAGACACATAAGTTTTCACAAAATCCAATGCAAGATAAGATCATAATATTTAACCAAATAGTCATTCAGATGCATGGTACTAATGTAGTTTCAGAGTGAATATGCAAGCCACAGACTCAAGCGTGGTCTACCATAATATGTTATAATACTATCTATGGCTTCTCTTGTGGCCATGGGACGTGGGGCCGGTGCACAACCTCGCAGACTAGGTTAAGTGTGTTGGTCAGTCAAATAAATCAGATCATTTAGTTAATTCAGATTAATCAATCATGCATAATATAAGTATTAGTATAATCAATCATAATTTTAATTCTCAGCATGAAATATTTTATAAAAGCCTTATATTAAGTATGTTTCCGTTATGATAAGTTTTTATTAGTCATCGATTCATTTTAATTTATTTTTATGTTTTTAAACCACTCCAAGTTAGAATATTTACGAAGATAGAGCTGTAAGACGAGACTTAAGATGTGACAATGACTTAGATCATATATATAGACTTTAAGTTATAATTTTTATAGCACAGATTTTGAAGAATTTTAATTAATAATTCCGCACACTCATTTATAATTTTAGTATTTTAGTATAAAACAATTTTATTTATTATAAGATATTTTTGTACTTAACTTTTCTTTTAAAATAAAAAAAATATTTTTAAGTTAAGTTCAATAACAATATTCCTACTCCCTTAATTTTCTAAAAAAAAAAAAAAATCTTTATTTACTATGGGGAGCAGGGTGTTGCACAACTTCTATCTTCCAAAGGTAAAACCCATCTAGGTTTTGCCCCCTCCTTTTTTCTTCCACCTCGTCTCTTTTATAAGTATGTTTCTTTTTCTTTAGATGGTATTATCAATTTATTGCGTTCGGCCGCCTGCCTACAAGACACACTGCATGCTCTACTAATTAAGCTGCAAACTTTCAATTTTCAAGTTCGATCAAGCAATGCCTCTATTTGATAGGCGTGTGATGCCCATGTTTTGCTCAAGCTACATTTGAATCCCACGCACTACCATATCTTTACAGTCTAATTGATACTCTTTGAACTCCACTTTTCCTATTCGCCTCTCCCCGTCCCACCACTGTCAACACTATTTATTTGTTGCCAAAACCTCATTAACCAAAAGATCCCAAAGAAGCGAAAATAAAAGTCTCCATCGACAAGCGTCTCCAGTATCTGTTTCTCTGTTACATCTCAGTATGTAATTCCATTATAAAAATGCATGTTGATTTACACCATGATTAGGGCCAAATATTATGGCTCCGATTAATTTATTGAGTGATATTAGGTTGTCACCTAGTAATGACCGTTAGACGTGCAGTCTAAGTAAAATTCATATTTATTATTATTATGATTTTTCTTTTCACATTTCTTAATATCTTTAAATATTTTTAAAAAATTAAAAATATCAATATATTAATTAAAAAATTTTAAAAAAATAAATATATGAGTGGTCAAAATGAAAGAACAAAATAAGAGAGGATACTAATATTATTCTAATTTTTTCACCCTAAATTTCTTTTTTTAATTTAGAACCTTCTGTACAGCGGTTTTATTGCAGTCCCAATAATTTTCCTATATTTTTAATTGAATTTCAATACTTTAAGAAAATCCTACAATGATATAATTAAATTCACCAACCGCTGAGCAGTTAAATAAAGAAACAATTTAGCTCTGCTACAATCATATAATCTCTTAAAAAGTGGATAAAGATTAGACATGCCTTAAAAAAAACGTTACTAAAATAGAGAGAAAAAAAAAAAGACTTTTTATTAAATTAAACTTTAGCTAGTAGGCGAGTGTAGGGTGAGATTCGTTCGCCTATAAAAATCCGGACGATGGACGCGCTTAACCATTCCTATTGAAACGTCCAATTTCTCTCTCTCTCTCTCTCTCTATCATCTGGAACGCATTGCAGCTGCGCCGAAGCCCCCTCTGTCAGATTCGAACAAGGCACCGTGCGTGTCTCTGGCCCCGAATCCCTTATCTGGTTCTGGTTTTTGGTACGTGTGCCACAACTCTTCTATTCTTTTTCCTCTCCGTTTTTTTTTTAATCTTTGAGCATGGTGCTTTCATTTGAAGGGATGGATCTCGTGAGTCTTTTTTTAGCCTTGGGTTGGATTCTATTTTCGTTGCATTGTAGGGTTTGGTTGGTTTCCTGGCAAGAATAGGGGAAAATGGATGAAACACTCTAGGAAGTGGCTCCTTTTTCTTAAAGATTACTCCTGCGATTCCGTACTTTTTTGTTATTTTTTTTTTCTCGAGAACCAAACGGAGAGGTAACGGCTATTTTATTTGTTGGGCTAATGATTATCGGCATTAACATTTTTTTTAAGAAAATATTAATGAGGCATGCACTCGACCTTGGGATTCTCCGATCTCTCTTCGCAACATGCTTCTGCTTTCACTGCAGAGTTCACGCTTAGAATAATTGTCTGAATTCCACTGATTTTGGGTTCTCTTTGATTGTTCTGTTTCATGCCACATCTTTTTCAAATGTGTTTATTGGGGCTTAGATTGGCTGTGACTTGATGTTCTTGTTTTTTCTTGCCGATGTTAGAGTGTAATAATGAGCTCTATGGTTTTTTCGTCGTCACAATCCCGATTTCTTTCTAGTATTTGGGAGTTACAATTATTGAGCTTTGGGAGACCTTTGCGTGTGACCCAAAGGAAGCTTGTTCTATGAACTTCTGGTGAAATGATCATCTCATCTTCCCTTGGTATCTCACCGATCAGAGTACTATTCAGATGATTTTGACCATCAATCAATGCTAAATGAAGGGTTCAACTTTCATTAAGTCCCGTTTGGGTTCGGAAAGTGTTTGATCTCATATAATTATTACAATTTTATCAAATTTTCACACAAAATATAATAAATAATTCAACTTTTATCATCTCATCTTTGCTTGATTTCTCACCGATCAGGGTACTATTCAGATGATTTTGACCATCAATCAATGCTAAATGAAGAGTTCAACTATCATTAAGCCTGATTTGGATCGACAAGTATTTCATCTCGTCTAATCATTATAATTTTTACAAATTTTTACATAAAATATAATAAATAATTCAATTTTTTTTTAATTTCAATTCAACCTCTACAAATTTTAAAAAAATAATAATATTAAAAAATAATATTTTAACAATATTCTTTTTAATTTTTATCTTTTATCTAAAATATCTCATCTTATATTATCTTCTAAATCCAAACCAGTCCTAAAGATCCTGAAACAAAATCCATCATTAGCTGAAGCTTAAATTTATAAATGAATTTATCAATTTTCTAGAAGATAAACTTTATAAATGAATTTATCAATTTTCTAGAAGATGAGTTATATTCTCCTGCGCCAGGGGCTGCTCCTGACCATTTGAAGGGTTGTAGTTGTTTGATTATGTTCTAGTTGCGCTGTTGGACTATGCTTGGAAGCTTTGCAGTTTTTTCTTTTTAGTGAAATGATTGGATATGGTTGGTTTCGGCGTCTCACCTAAATCTGATCCAGAAGTCTTGCCAACACCTTTAAGGGGCTGCAGTTGAATGGTCTTTATATTTTCTCATATTGCACAGATCATTGGTGTGTTGGTTGGCTCAACCATTCATTATCATTCACTTCCCTTGAATGTAGGTGTACTTGTTAAAATTCTTTATTGATAGCTTGTGCACGGATTTGTTCTACCGGTACTAATAATAATAATAAAAAAAAACTGCTATAGACACAGATTATATAAAGTAAATTTATAAATTGACGTGGCTTCCTATAATCTTTTAGATTTATTTTATAATAAAAGTAAATTTATAATCTGACGTATCATATCAAGTCACGTTTGTTGATTTATTTTTATATGATCTCGTTATGGTTAAAGTATTTTCCTAAAAAAAACATTTGTTATCACTCCTGGTGGACCTCGTTATCACTCCCAGTGGACCTAGAATGGCGATAAGTTGCAACTTGGAGTTGGTTTTGAAGAAGATAAGTGGGAAACGGCATCTTTAATGCAATATCGATTCCAAAAGAAAAAAGAAAAGAAACCACTCACATGTATCATATGATGATTGTGTATACCTTTTTACTAAATTTGTTTTCTTATCACTATTGCTTTATCTGATTAGATCTTGGGTTCCTTTCAAGTTCTCGTCTTATTTTTATTTAATAGAGGAGGTCTTGGCGTCTTCGGCAAAAATAAAGTCCCGTGGTGGGGCCTTTTCTGTTTGGTCCATTTGTTTGATTCTAAGTTCCAGCTAGATAACGTCCCATGGTGGGGTATATACTTTATATTTATTATTGCCACCATTCTTACTTTAATCGCCGTTTATGTTTCTTATTCTGTTGGATCTCAATTCTCAACTCTAGATTTGGGACATCTGGGGGATTCATCACTAAAGTGCTTTCTTTGCTCTTCTTTATCTGTCACAGAATCAAAGGATTATTGGTGGTCAAAACAAGGTCCAGCAGCGAAGAATCAATGGCCTTTGAGCACTACTATGCTCAGGAATGGAAATCTATCCAAGGTGTAGCAGCAGACTCGGAAAGTTCCAACGGTTGCTTTGACTGCAACATCTGCTTAGAATTTGCACACGAGCCAGTGGTCACCCTCTGCGGCCACCTCTACTGCTGGCCTTGCATCTACAAATGGCTCCACGTCCAGAGCGCGGGCCTTGCCCCTGATGAGCACCCCCAGTGTCCAGTTTGCAAGGCTGAAATATCTCACACCACCATGGTCCCCCTCTATGGCCGGGGCCAAACCCTTTCCGAGGCTGAAGATGAAGTCAAGGCACCAAATAGGGGTATAATTATACCTCCTAGGCCTGCGGCATGCAGCGTTCGATCTCTGCTATCTACCATGTCTAATACTGTTCAGCAGCTTCCGTACCGTAATCCTTATCAGAACCAACAGTACGACCATGAACCTCACCCATATGGAAGCCATGGAGAGGATTCTACATCTCCATGGCTTAATCTTGGAGGGACTTCAGCAGGTTTCCAGCATCCGGTCGTTGGCATGTTCGGGGAAATGGTTTATGCGAGGGTGTTTGGGAATCCAGCGAGCTTATACGCGTATCCAAACTCATATCACGTAATGGGGACTGGTAATAGCCCAAGGTTGAGAAGGCAGGAGATGCAAGCAGACAAGTCACTGAGCAGAATTTCATTTTTTCTTTTCTGTTGCTTTCTTCTTTGCCTTATTGTCTTCTGAATGTAGTTATAACTATTGCTTTAACTGGTAAAGAGTTTCGGTCCTGGGAGGTTCGAACTCTTGGATGCAAAAGTCGATGATTTGCAAGATCCATGGGCACTGAGATTTAACCTGAAGACTGCACAAAAGCTTGCCTTTCGCCATAAAAAAGCATAGAGGGTGGTTATGAGATTTTTAACCACCCTCCTTCCTCCTCTCCCTGTTGTTTTGTATACTTTGTAAAGGAGTCAGGACTTGGAGCTTATGAGCATGGATACAAATACTATTATATATCACAGTAATATTTTGATGAGATTTGCTTCGATCAACTTGCCATCTTCATCCACCTTTTGTTTGAACATTCAAGAGTAAATAAATACCCTTTTGTCTGCCATTAGATACACAAATTTATTTCATTTTTCCTGTGCTTTTTAACTGGACCTAGCATCAAAATAGCTCCTACGATATTTCAAAGCCAACAGAGCCACACCTTGAAATTGTGATGCCATGATTCTGATTAGTGATGTGACCTATCTCGGCGAAGAAAAGGCATACTTTTCACACTGCAAATATAACATAATTTGATGTGCTAAATAAATAAATAAATAAAATTTATAAATATATGGTGTGTCCGCACAACTTAAGGTTATATTTGGTTATTGAATTCATCTCAAATTTATTATTAATAAAATTTATTATTTTTTTAAATTTTTATAAAAAAAGTTAAATTCATATCAACTTATTTTATATATTTCAACTTAAAAAGTTAAATTTATCTCAATTTTAAAAAATTAAAGTCATCTCAATAAAATTCACAAAATATTATTATTCACAATTCAATTTAACTGATTTCAGCGCTTAAAGTTAGTCCTAACTCTCTTAAAAAAAACCCAAATACTACTGCAAAATTTCAATGGGAACAGGTAGTCCAGCTTTGCAGTTGCAGATTACCTTTCACTGTTTCTGAATTCTTTAAAGCAACTGCTATGAAAAAAACACACAATTCTGAATTTCTGATCATTCCTGGAACACCCAAGTATTCAAAAGCTCAAAATTCTTATTATTTTTTTAAAGCACCTTAATATTTGTCGTGATCGGTGGCCAAATTCGATTCCAAATTATTGAAGGTGATGGGACATGCCCTCATCCTCATCGGCTCTCAAGAACATATATTACGCCATAAAATTCCTCCAAATAAATTATATAGCCCAACTGTTTGGTCTGAGTCCTGACTCCAAAGCTTTTTCCCAAATCCCTTAATTTGCGCCAAAACAAATTATGCTTTGCTCGAGTTAAACTTTTGTAAAAGAGTTTTGCTACATAACCTCTACTATATTTCATATTTTATATTTTTTTAAATTTTTAAATTTTTTAATATTTTTTTAAAATTTTTTTTGAGATTATTTTTTTTAAATTATTTTAAATTTTTTATTCATTATTCATATAATAAATATTTGATAAAAAAAAAATATTAAAAAAATATATAATGTATAAAGATGTTATAAATAGTAAAAAATTGTGTATTTTTTTTTTTTGTAAACTTTTCAACCAGAAGAAGTCTTCAAAACATTTGTCCCATTTGTTATCACATCTGAACCAATAACGTTTAAACCAAAGAATATCTTTGGCACATCTTGGAACAGGAAAACACGTCAAAAACCAGAAAAGTACTGAATTTCTCTGCCTCCACGGCCACATTGATTTAGCGGCTGTTTGGATTCGTAAGTCTTCAACTTATCTCATCTTTATTATTATAATTTTTTTAAATTTTTATATAAAATATAATAATTTTTTTTTCAAATTCTAAAAGAATCTTCTCAAATTCTCATACTAAAATATAATAAATAATTTAACTTTTTCAAATTTTAAAAGAATCTTCTCAAATTTCTATATAAAAAATAATAAATAATTCATTTTTTCAAATCTTAAAATAATAATAATATTAATAAATAATATTAATAAAATATCTTATTTTACTATTTACAGACCATCTCAACGCATCTCACCTCTCCTCCCAATTCAAACATCTCCTTAACCTTGTGCATGCCAATAGCTGTCCAAAGCTGTAGGTTTGGCAAATATTGGATATTGTCATTATTTGAGATCAATGATAAAACATTAAAAATGATAAAATTTAAATAAATTTTAAGAAGATATATAATACCCGATAAAAAAAGAAAAAGGACATTATTGGGAGGGGTCGGGTGTTGATTGTGGTGGGGCTGTGCAAGAGAACCCATTAATAATATTGGGGGAATCTTACAATATTTGTCTCTCAAACTCGTGCACCAACTTCGACAACAATGGAGGAAGAGGCCGGTGCCACTATCTGAACACTCTATTTTTCAATATTTTCTATTAAATTCCAACCAAACACAAGCTCTTTTTCCATACGAATAAGGGGGTCTTTGAGTGCATTGACGTGTGATGTGCTAATCTTCAATGTTTCTCCGAGACAACTGGCAAGTTGGTCTGATTTTTAGTCCCACAATATTCAATTTCCTCGACCCCCCAAAATTTAATCAAGCTACCTAAACCTAAACCTTATGACTTTTGATGTTAGCCATTGAAAAGTTTTTACCAGTTTCTAATTAATTTATATCCAACCATACTACTTTTTAAATTCCTTTTCCACAAAATAATGTAATCGGAAGATTTTTTTTTTTTGTTGACATTTTTGTAAAGTTTGTTTGTCTATATAACGTTATGGGGACTCTCCAAAGACTGTTTTCCTCTCGTTTTCAACATTATTTTGGTAATAGGGTAACAGTGTCTGAAAGCCAGCAAATGACGTTAATTAGTCATCAACCTTTCCAGCTGTCTTCGGTCGTTTAGAAAGAAATAACCTTTTTTTCTTTGTACGTAGGAAGAGTCACATATAAAAGATACAAACATATAATTATGATTCGGGATTTAATATATATCGGTTACTATTTATTTTTATACTCTGCATTCGTAATCTTTTCATAAGATATGAAAGTGATTTTTATAAGATATATGGTGTGGAATGATAAATAATGACTGATGAAAATAATTTTTCTTATAACTTCACTCCAAATGGTAATTCCAATAATTATTTCGTTTAAATACATCTAATCTTATCTTATCATTACAGTTTTTTTAAATTCACATATAAATTATAATAAATAATTTAACTTTTCAAATCTAAAAATAATAATAATATTAAAAAATAATATCTTATTTAACATTCAATTTTTATCTCAATTCATCTTATCTTAATTTATTACTCAAGCCGCACTTTAATATTCTTGGTTTTCACGCACGGGATTTTTATACATGGACATGAAACCAAAACAAACGTTAGGTATATGAAAAAAATCACCCTGGTTTTGAATTTTCGGAAAATTAAGGTGTTAGATTGTTATTACGATATTCTTCGTTCAGATTAAGGACATCAATAAATTAAGATTTGGTTCTCTTATAAAATATATAAATATATATATATATAAAATCAGGATCAAGACCCTTCTAAATTTTTAGGGTTCGAAACTTGATCTCTATGTAACCCAATTCCTTTTTAGAAATTAGATTGTTTTCGAGCAGTTTTGTTTTTTTAATAAAGTTTTTTAAGAAAGTTCTAAAAAGCTTGTGATGATGTATACCTTAGGTAAATATTGGTGTTTATATTAATTTCATTAGTTTTTGGTAGTGGGAGGGGCAAAGATTTCGGGAAGATCACCCCACTTTTGCACTTAAAATGATTAAAAAATAACCAAAGAATAACATCCCCAAAAACAACTTGTAATAATTGGATTGCGAGGAACATCATCATAATTACCATTCACCCCAAAAAAATTCCCCAAAGAACATCATGATGACTTGGGGAAGACTTTTACATACTCAAAACAGTGATTGATGAAGATAACTGAGATGATAGTTTGTTGCATTATCTCATATATTATTCTATTCTGCAAAACTCCAAGCATGATTGACCCCATTGACTCGAGTTGTCCCAGTATCTTGCTCAGAGATATATATGACCCGCATGTAATTCAATTTGCTACGTACCATCAATTTGAATTTATTTGTGCAGCTTGCCCAAACCTACAGCGGACGTCATTCTCTAAGCTTGATTTTTCTTTGCCACCATGAACTACTCGAAGCTTGATGGAAACCAAGTTGCAAGTCTTTGCCTTCTGACTTGGGCAACCATTATCTTGATGGAATACCAGTGGATAGTGATGATGCTAGAAGTCGACCTCACCACTTTTAAAAGAGTTTTTTTACTCATCATTCTTACACTATATATATGTTTGAGAAAAAAAAAAAAAGTGTGTGATATATGAATGATTAGTAAAAATTTTCCTTTACAAAACCGACCCACTTCTCTGCCCATTGCCACTCGAGCTAGCTCCGGGACTTTAGTAGGTACTTAATTTACTCCCACTTTCATCCCTATAATCAAAAGATTTCCCTTTTGCTTTTGCTTGGGGGTGCAAAAGGTAGTGGCCATAAGGGCCTATAAAAGAAAGGATGAGGGAGGCTGAGCATGACCTTTGTATTCCATGAAAGCCATCTTAGTGCTTGCTCATAACCCGTGTTGTCTTGTCTGATAAGTATAAAAGAGATGTTACAACTCACAAGACGAAAGGAACAATAATGGGAAATAAAATCAGGTGGATTTTGGAGTGGCTTGGCTTTTACGATTGCCAAAAACAAGTCAGGCCTATAACAATTCTTTTCAAAGGAAAAATAATTTCTAGGACGGTCTTGAGCAGTAACATGGTAGAATATTAATGGATCGAAAGCACAAACCGTAGCTCAATGAATAACCAGCTGGAAATCCAATATTCATGGACTAAGCCCAAAGTGACTAGAAACAGCCCAAAGGTAGCAAATCAATAACTTTGGGCTCGAGATCTATGCATGGCACAAAACCAGTCCAGCTTAATTTGCCACTACATTTTCCTAATTCATTTAGTAGCCAGGCTTTGGATGCACAAAGAGGACAGGTTTGCCTCTTTTTGTCTATCCTGCAGTCCAAATAAATATGCTATGATAGAGAACATAATTGCAGAATTATTCATCAATTTCAGAACTACATGGTGTAGATAATAGTACCTACCAGTAAATAGTCTAATATCATAAAAGGCAAGCCAAATTTAAATCATAAAACCGCATGAAAACTCGATTAAATTAATTCAACTGTTGGCTATTATGGGAAAATATTATGGAGAACAATGACAGTTGATTAGAGATCAGTGACTAGAAGATTCGGAATCCAAAAAATTGCAGTCTCAATCAGTTAGGCATATCTGCATTAGTATTACTGCGTGTCCTGAAATAATCCCATCATCCATAAACATGACGAAGGGAACCCTGACACTCTTTCCTGGCATGACATATGGAAAACACTGTCAAGCAGTTTACAGAAGATTTATAGGCTCCTGAGCTTGGGGACCTAAGATGTTTTGGCAAATCAGAAGCTGCTATCCCCAGTCAAAATATTCCTTTCCGTTTGAAAGGGTTCATTGGAGTTTGATTTCAAATCCTTAATGTATTTCAGCAACCTGTCGTGAACAAGAGCAGAGAATATACCCTCAACCCTAAGTAAATCTATGAACTTGTCAGCTCCTTCCACATCTCCCTTCCCTTCCAAGTACTCCAAACAGGTTGCCAATATTTCCTTGCTGGGCTTGCATCCAGGTGGGCATAATGCAACTGCTTTCCTCATAGTCTCCAACGCCTTTGATATTTCATTATCTTCAAGATATCTACAAGACAAATAATACCATGAATCAAATGAAGGCTTTCCTCCTTTAGTCATGGCCTTGTTTACGAGGGCTTCAGCCTTTGCTAGAAGACCCTTTCTACAATATGCATCAATAATTAATTTTGGAACACGAAAGTCGCATGTTAATTTCATGGATTCCCACTCCTCAAAAATCTTCTCTGCACCTTCGATATCATCAAATGCTAAAAGTGAGCTTATCATGGTTATGTAGCCCTTATTGTATATTTTTTCCTTCTCCTTATAAAGTTTCCAGATGCGGTACAGCTCATCCTTCTTCCCCATTTCAGCATACATTTTGAGAAGCACATCGAATGCAATACTGCTCCTTTTGGAATGTTCTATCAGTCCCTCCAATTTCTTCACCATTTCCAAAGCCTTGTCTAGTAGCCCAACTTTTAGATATCCACTTGCGGCAATGGCATAAGATTTCCAGTCCAGAACTATATGCGGATCAGATTCCATCCTTTCAATGGTCTTGTTTATTTCCTCCACATCAGAGATGGCAGCATATGCACTAAGCCGGATGCTGAGAGTGTATTTGTCAGGATTGATGCCTTTTTCCTCCATTTTGAGCACTAAGGCATCCAGTTTTTCATGTTCCCCCATTTTGTAGTACATATTTATCAGAATATTATAACATAAAGGCATCCTAGCAAACCCTCTGTCTATAATCTTCTGCATAACAAGCTCGGCTTTCTCCATAGACTTTTCATAGGCACAGCAGTTGAGAAGAGCAGTATAAACCACAAAACCTTTCAAGTTTTCTGGGATGTTATTGAAATAATTCTCTACTTGTTCTAGGCCATGAACTCTCGAGATGAAGTTCATCCGCGCGGCAATATCAGCCATTGAAAGTGGCATGTACCTTTTCTCGCTCATCCATGCAGATATCTGGAGAAAGAACAAGCGAACAAAATCAGGTATAAGAATTCTGAATATATATGATATCAATAAACATGTTTGCATAAATGAATGGGATTGACCAATCTACCACTAAATGCACCTAACCTAGAGCTTTTGGCATTATTGCAGTTTGAAGGAGGTGTCAAAAAGGGGCTTGGAGGGGTGGGGTCAGTGGTGAAGGATACTTCTGCACCGAGTACATATAAATCAAACCATCAACCAAGCATTTCGAAAGATAGGCATGATTTTAAACCCGCGCCGCTTAGATCATCGTGTTATTTCAATAGTTGAAACAAAAAAGCTCAAGAATGTTCAAGATGCCCCCATTCATATTCAAAGCAGCAGGAGAGAAAGTCCAAAAATCCTTATAACAATACTCAACAGAACTAGATATGAGCCAGCCCGTTGCTAGAGAATCTTTGCATTGCCAGTGTAAATTCAGCATTCTGCCAATGTAATCATAGCAAACATACAGTACACCCAAATAGCAAGCAAACAAAACCCATGAAGTATAAACACATATCGACTAGGAGCTTCATCATAGCAAGGGTACAGCGGTAAGGCAGCAGAGCGTACCACCTTTCAACAGTGATGTAGTAAAATTTCAACACTATTTTACCGTGCAGACTTGTGAAATATAGTTCAGTGATATGATAAATATTCTCCACCTCGATCAGCTTGATTATTTCTCCCAAAAGTACTGGCTTCAACTTAAAAAAATATGTCAAAATTGAAGAATGAACAAAAAAGCAAAGAGAAAAGTACCCACTGCCAGACCAATCAACAATTTGTGCTTATATTGGCCATCATTTGCCACTTATTCCTAAAACCGACTTTATAAACATCATCTCATTAGTCTATAATACCTTCATCACCTAGGACAGAAATTTCTGTGGTCTAACTCAATAAGAAACAAGAATGACAATTTGCAGCTATTTAGAACCATGATGTTATATATAATTCTCCCCCCATATCGATCTTAGCACACCCTTTGGCCTCAACTGGTGGGTTTTGATGGAAATTAATGAAAGAAACAACAATAATCATATAGAAACAACAATTCGAGGGAATCATAATTACCGATTACCCCTTCTTTTCTAACTTTTAATCCTATTCATTTTCACGTAGTAGATGATTTTCAAATGCCACGATGTAACTCAAAACGGGAGAACAGAAAGAAGGGAATTCTTTTCTAACTCTTAATCCTATTCATTTTCACGTAGTAGATGATTTTCAAATGCCACGATGTAACTCAAATCGGGAGAACAGAAAGAAGGGAATTATCATTATTATTTAAAAGATCCAGACTTGACCTCGAGAGCGTGCTTGAAGCGTTTGTAATCACTGAGCTCCTTGATGATCCTCTGAAGCTCTTCTTTGTCCACATGCCTACCTTCTTGGATCCACCGATCCAGAATTGGCACAATGGAAAGGTTATGGTCACCCACCGGTGATATCCTTCTGTACAGAGAAACTCCGGCATTCGAGGAGAAGAAATAAGCCAAAAGCTTTTGAGCAGGGAACAAAGGACGCAGAGGCAATATTCTTGGGAATAAAAGCTTCATTTGGAGGAAGAAACAAGAAAGGGGTTTTTGGGTTTTCGGTATACGTGATAGATTTCGGACGAAAACTCGCGACAGAAAAACCGGGGTTTTGGTGTGTTTTCGTCAATTTCTAAAAAGAAAATATATTAACTGAGAGCATCTCACTACAAGCCTAGAAGATATGGTATACCGTATATCGGCTCAAAAATCTAAAAAATGACAAGAAACGGCCGACTGTTGCTGCCCAGGATCGAACTGGGGACCTTCAGTGTGTAAGACTGACGTGATAACCACTACACCACAGCAACTTGCCTGGTCTCTGAGGCACCCGTAATTATACCTAACTTAGGAACACTGCTACTCGAAGATCCAAAATTTGTCGGAAATTTATATATATTTTTAAAAATGTTATGCATAAATCATTATTCCCTTCTACATCCTACATCTATAATTTTTTTTATAGGATATGAGGGTGCTTTTCATATAATATAAATTGTTTTTATAGGGCGTCAAGTGTGAGATGGTGAATAGTGGTTGATGAAAAGAATTTTTCAAATTTTTTTTTTTTTTTAATTTTCTTTTCACTTTTTGAATATTTTTAAAAGATGAACCAGTTATAAAAATATTTATTATTCCAAATAAAGTTTAAATTTGAAAAACATAATAAATAAAAATTCAGCTAGTTTCTCAGTATTATAGGTGACTCCTTAAGCATCCATTCTGATAACTTTTATAAAAACAATTAATCTACCCATTAATTATTATTCACTATTCCACACCCCACACTCTATTTGACAAACCATATTCACTAACAAGTGAACTGGTTCTTGTCCCAACCCCTCCATCTCAGTACTACCTAAAGGATGCACGATGAAAGAGAGCTTGAGGAGAGATAGAGAGAGATCTTGAGGAGAGAGAGAGATTGGAATTAGAGTGATGGTTGATGGGTCTACATAAAAAAAAATGTCAAGTGTAAAGTATATGAGTAAATAGTGACTGATGTATAGCAAAACCCTTTAGTAGTAGTAGTATATATATATACACATACTAGGTTAGAGCACGTGCAAAGCACGTTTGCATAGTTATATTAAACATGTTTTTTACAAAAATAATATGGTTTGTTAAAAAAATCTTGATTAGTGAATAATTTAGTGCATAGAGACAAATGGTGAGTAATGGCCGATGAGAAATTTTTTTTTGTAAATATTCATTCTCCTTCCAGCATTGTTCTTTTTTTTTTTTGAGTTATCAACCAAACTCATAAAGTGATATCATCTGAAGCATCGGTGGACAGGATCGGTGTTCATGTTTTCAATTGGAAGCATACAGATATTGTGGGCAGGTGATATAGAGATGGCGAAGGATATCGGCCTTTGTACTTCTCTGAACCTAGGAAAACCTTCTTACATAACCAAGGGGAGGGGAGCCTTGGTGGGCCAAGGAATTGCATCCTCAAGTGGCTCACTTTGGTGGAAAAAGGGAGATAATAGCTCCTGAATTTTACATGGACAAAGTCAAGGTAAGATTCCCCAGTGGATATGGCAGACTAATAACTTTTTAATTGATAAAAGATTACTTCTTTTCAAAAGCAATAATTAGAGCAAACTTTCTTTCCCACTATTTTTTGTTTCCCCCTCCATTTCAAACAATGAAGCTAGTACAAGTCAAGATTTGCCATTAAAATGGATCCATGTCAATCAGAGGATTATTCAATTTGCATGCTATAAATTGTAAGATTTGATGCAAACTTCTACTTGCAACTTTGTTTTGAAGGGCATGCTAAGTTGAATGGTCGACTGTACAACCTCAATGCTAAGAGCATGGAAAATCAGGATTGAAAATGAGAGAGGAATTGCAGACATAAAAATCGACAAGGATTTAAGGACCTTATCTAGGGATGTGATTTCCAGAGCTTGTTCTGGAAGCAATTATCTTGAAGGGGAAGAATTCAACTTAAAGTTCAGAACTCTACAAAAAATCATGTCGAAGACAACTCTATGAATCCCCAAGTTTAGGTATGTAAATGTAATTTATATTTGGCTAGGATTAGATGCATATGCTATTAAGAAATAAATGTAATCTTAATCGGACTCTAGGACTGCAGTAATCCAATAAGGATAAGTAGTTGAAATGTAACTCTGATCAAAACTTGTTTATATTATAAGATAAGAGTATACAAGAGTCTTATACACATGTTGAGTCTAAAAATCGGTTGAAGAGATAAAGATGCAAGATTTATTGAAGAAACCGAAACTGAGTTGAAATCGACATGATCCAGAAAAAGTAATCCAATCTAAGATGTTCGCAGATAGTTAGCAACGTGTCTGACTGGGATTCTGAAAAATCCTGTCAGCAGAATTCTACTCCAAACCAATGACTACATTGCCTATTTATAGAGGAGTCAGCTAAAGGTTTTAGATAACTTGAAGAGCACACATTCACTACTGTTGAGAGTTTGAAGACTTGGAAGAACTTCAAGAGATCGTGTGAGAGAAAATCATTGAGAGAAGGTTTTCCAAAAGACTCAATCCGAGGGATTGAGTGAGAGCATACTCCAAGGGGAAGTTTTCGTGTTCAAGTTCAACCACTGGAGGTTCCAGTAGGAAAGGCAAAGATTGAGGAGTGTCAGAAGTTCTGACTATCTACTGTGGTAGAAGACAAGCGGGTCGCGTGTCTTGGGTAAATGTGTCAAATTACAAAAGTTTTGTAAACGTTTTACTTGTAATACTCTTAATCATTAAAATTGACTTTCCTAAGTTTGGTTGCCCTGTAGGGTTTTACATTTGAAGTGTTATTCAAATGGTTTCCCTTCGTGACCAAATTATTGTGTTAATGTTATTAATATTTTATATTGGTTACTAATCCGTGCTAATAAGTTTGTACTTAAAGTATTAACGTGCATAATTAGAGGTACTCGAGTAATTTCAATTAGCATCAAAGTGCGGTTCACTCAAATCTGAGTGTGATCCATGCCCCTAGAAGATCATGGCAACATTATCATCACCATCACAATTTGATAGTGATATCTATGCCTACTGGAAGGTAAGGATGCGAGCGTTTCTAAAATCGCTTGATGAGAAAGTTTGGCTAACCGTGGAGTCAGGATGGACAAGGCCTACAATACCTATAGAAGAATGGACCAAAGCACAAGTAAACAACTGCAATTCAAACAACAAAGGTCTAAATGCCATTTTTATGGCAGTTTCTCTAAATGAATTCAAAAGAATTTCCATGTGTGAGAAATTCAAGAATGCTTGGGATATTTTGGAAACCACACATGAAGGAACCAAAACGGTGACAAATTTCAAATTACAAATATTAACCTCAAAATTTGAGGAGATAAAAATGCTGGAAGATGAGACTTTTAATGAATTCTATGGTAAACTAAACGATATTGTCAATTCTAGGTACAATCTCGGTGAGAATGTAGAAGAGGCCAGAGTTGTGAAAAAAATTTTGAGATCACTACCTGAAAGGTTTCTACCAAAGGTAATAGTGATAGAAGAAAGTAAGGACTTAGACGCAATTCGAGTAGAAGAACTGGTATGTTCTCTACAAACTTATGAATCCACTCTTCCACAACAAAAGAAAGGTAAGTCCATCGCACTTAAAACTACTGAAGAAGAAAATCAGTCCGATAATGAAGATTTGTGTAATGATGATTTAGCACTTGTGGCCAGAAAATTAAAAAAAATCATGTTTAATAAAAAGAGTGTTGAAAAGATGAGAAAAAGTAAAAGATTTACTAGAAAGAATGATTCTGAGAAGTGGAATAAAGACAAAACTAATCTAAAAGATAAAGTTCAATGTCATGAATGCTCTAGTTTTGGTCACATAAGAATGGAGTGTCCAAATTTTAAAAAGAAGGCAAAAGCCTTGAATACTACTCTAAGTGGTGACTTTGACTCTAAAAGTTCAGATACATCTTCTGATGATGAAACTGTTTTTATTGCTTTCTCTACTTCTGTTATTGATTATGCTGACACAAGCTAACAATATGCTGACGACAGTGTGGTTCTTTGTGATATTGATTCTGATGTTGCCACAGAAATCGCTGATCATGAATTAAGTGTGCATGAAGCATATGAGTATTTATGTGAGGAGTTCATGAAAATCCAAAAGGTGAATAAAAATTTGTACAAAAATTAACCACCATAGAAAATGAGAAGAACAATCTGGTGAAGGCACTAAAAGTAACTGAACTAGAAGTGACAAAGCTGCGCGCACAAAAAGAGATACTGGAAAGGAATTTGGCAGCATGTCAGGAAGTCAAAGATAAGACTCCTACTCAGAAACTCAATGAAATACTGAAAGGTCAAAGAGATAGTTCCGATCGCACAGGTTTGGGATACGGTACTTCCAAAGACTCATATCACAGAGCATCCGATGCCTCTACATCCAAAAGTATCACCTTTGTAAAAGGAAGTAATGAAGAAAATATCTCAAAAAAACCTGTGAACAAAGGAAAGTCAATAATGATTTCTCCAAGTAAGTCCAAAGGTATGTATGTTTCTACTTGCCACTATTGTGGAATAATTGGACACATAAGAATGAATTGTTTTAAACTTAGAATAGAGAAAGAAAAAGGGAATATAAATAAGTTGTGTAGCAAAGATACGAACCTGGTTATTAAAGTAAACAAATGAAGTAATCAAATAAACATCCTTGATAAGAAACTTGGTGAACTATCTAAATTATCTTTTCCTAAAAATGTGAATAAAACAAATAATAAAACCAAGTGGGTAGTGAAAGAAAAAGCTACATGCCTAGTAGCACACATAACACTTAAAACTATGGACACTAGCATGTGGTATCTGGACAACGTTTGTTCCAGACATATGTCAGGAGATAAAGGAATGTTTAAAAAGATTGAATCCATTAGTGGAGGTCCTGTAACCTTCGGGATGGAAGTACAACAATAGTGGAAGGAAAGGGAAGTGTGGATATTCCTGGTTTACCCACTCTTCATATTGTTCTTTTTGTTAAAGGCCTCAAAGCTAATCTGTTAAGTATTAGTCAGTTTTGTGATGACCATCTTTTTGTACAGTTCTCAAAGCATGAATGCAAAGTCTATAATAATGATGGAAAATGGATCTTGGAGGGCACCAGGACTGTTGACAACTGCTATGGAGTCTCACCTATGAGCATGATACATAGATAAAACTGAGTTATGGCACTATCGTGTAAGACATATCAACTATAGAGACATGCAAAAAGTCTCTAAAAATGAAGTTGTACGTGCATTGCCAAAAATTTTGAAAAACAAAAAAATAGTGTGCGGAGCTTGTCAGGAAGGGAAGCAGACCAAGGCATAGCACAAGAAAATAGTTGATATTCTGACTTCAAGACCACTCGAGCTGTTACACATGGATTTGATGGGTCCTACTCAGACTGAGAGTCTTGGTAGAAAGAAGTATATAATGGTTATCATGGATGATTACTTAAGATATACATAGATCATCTTGTTGAGGGACAAAACAAAAACATCTAACCTTGCAAAGAAATTGTTCAGACGACTACAACCAGAGAAAAGCTCCTCTATCTCTCGTATTCGTAGTGATTATGGGAAAAAATTTGAAAATACTAACTGCTCTTCTTTTTGTGATGAACAGGGGATACATTAAGAGTTCTCAACCCCGATTACTCCACAACAGAACGAGATTGTGGAAAGAAAAAATAGAGCAATACAAGATATGGCCTACACCATGTTGAGTAACAAAAAATTGTCTCTATACTTCTGGGGAGAAGCTGTCAACACTACCGGACACATTCTGAACTGGGTAGTCTTTCGTCCAGGTACCAAACTCCATATGAGTTATGGAATGGAAAGAAACCCACAGTAAAATACTTTAAGGTGTACTCACAAATTCGATAGTAAAAGTGATAAATGAGTATTTCTTGGATATTCATCAAATAGTAAAGCTTACAGAGTATACAATCTATAGACTAAAACAGTAATGGAGTCAATCAATGTAGTTGTAGATGAAAACTCTAAGGAGATGAAAAAAATGAAAATTGACAGCCTTAGGGAAAGATTGAAGAAAACTCAATTAATCAAGAGGACACAGATCCATCAGAATCGGCTACATCAAACTCGACCTCATCCCATGAAAAAGAGCCCATACAAGGATCAACCACAATCATCCAAAGGAGAACATTCTTGTAGATTTGGGTGAAGGTATGCGATTAAGAAAAAAAATCTTAAATCAAGTCTCATATGTTTGCTATTTATCGCAGGTTAAGCCAAAGAAGGTGGAAGAAGCATTACAAGATGAAAGCTGGGTGAATGCCATGCAAGAAGAACTGCATCAATTCACTTGAAATCAAGTGTAGGAGCTAATGCCGAGACCCAAGGATCATAACATCATTAGAACAAAGTGGATCTTCAAAAACAAATCAGACGAACATGGCACCGTTGTTCGCAACAAGGCCAGACTAGTAGCACAAGGATACACCCAAGTTGAAAGGATTGATTTTGAAGAGACTTTTGCACCAATGGCCCGTTTGGAATCAATTCGCATATTGCTAGCAATTGCTAGCCACTTACAGTTTAAGCTTTACCAAATGGATATTAAAAGTGTATTTTTAAATGGCATACTAAATGAAGAAGTATATGTAGAACAAGCAAAGGGATTTACTAATCACTTGTTTTCGGATCATGTTTTCAGGTTGAAAAATGCCCTTTATGAATTAAAGCAAGCACCTCTAGCATGGTATGAAAGACTCATGAAATACTTACCTGACAATGACTTTGTAAGAGGCCAAGCTGACCAAACGCTGTTTTTAAGAAAAATTGGTAAGTATATGCTTATAGCTTAGATATATGTAGATGACATAGTGTTCGGATCCACTCTTGATAAACTTTCACATGAGTTTTCCAAAGAAATGAAGAATGAGTTTGAAATGAGTATAATTAGGGAATTAAATTTCTTTCTTGGAATTCAAATTAAACAAACTGAAGATGGAGTTTTTATTTCACAATCTAAATATGCAAAAGATCTGGTTAAAAAATTTGGCATGGAAGGGAAGAGCACACATTCACTACTATTGAGAGCTTGAAGACTTGGAAAAACTTAAAGAGATCGTGTGAGAGAAAATCCTTGAGAGAAGATTTTCCAAAAAACTCAATCTGAGGGATTGAATGAGAGCATACTCCAAAGAGGAGTTGTCGTGTTTTTAAGTTCAACCACTAGAGGTTCCAGTAGGAAAGGCAAAGATTAAGGAGTGTCAGAGGTTCTGACTACTTACTGTGGTAGAAGACAAGAGGGTCGCGTGTCTTGGGTAAACGTGTCAAATTACAAAGGTTTTGTAAACATTTTACTTGTAATACTCTCAATCATTAAAATTGACATTCCTGGGTTTGGTTGCCCCGTAGGGTTTTACATTTGAAGTGTTATTCTAATGGTTTCCCTTTGTAACCAAATTATTGTGTTAATGTTATTAATATTTTATATTGGTTACTAATCCGTGCTAATAAGTTTGTGCTTAAAGTATTAACGTGCATAATTAGGGGTACTCGGGTAATTTCAAAGTACCATTGCATTAAAGTTTTCCTACAAATATGATCAAGAAATTGTGACGATGTTTGTTGTTGTGACCATTTTTCATTGTATATACTTGGCCTTAATCTACTGTCGTCAGAGTTGGTGCTGCATTTTACAATCAAATTTAGTTCATAAATATGTTTTATAATCTGTGAACATCCCTAAGTTAGTTTCAACCAATTTAAACTTGATCTTACAACAATCAGGTTTTTTCCGAGCAAGATCGATAGACAGGTATACAAATTAAAGAAAGAGATCAACTCCATGATAGTAAAGGTAGTTAAACAAAGGACAGAGACAACTCACGAGAAGAATCTTCTACAAATGATACTTGAAGGAGCCAAAAATGTTGGTGATTTGTCGGATATCTCTTCTGACATGTTCATCGTGGATAATTGCAAGACTATATATCTTGGCAGCTAGGGGACCGTAGCCATCATAGCATCATGGAGCTTGATGTTATTAGCTGCATATCCCGAATGGCAAGCTCGTGCTCTACTGAGGTGTTTGAAATGTGTAAAGCAACCTTCCAGATGCTGATACGATCTGAAACATGAAAACAGTATGTACCATTATAAATTCATTATGCCCATAAAAGGTTTTTTTACAGAGCAAAAGGAATAGCATATGGCTGCTAGAAAATTAAGAGTTACAAACTATTATCTGTTGCCTGCTGGTCAAAATGTTCTCTTACTATTGTGTAGATTTTGTTCTTACGCCATCCTGATCTGCCTCAAAGCATGAAAAAGATTTAACAAAATATGAATTTTCTCATCCCATATAGACCAAAATGATGGAAGTGTATTCTAATCTTTCTGATTATTTGTAGTTGGCAATGGTAATTCAAGAGACATTGCGCCTTTAGCCACAAGTACCAGAAGTCACAAGAGCAGCAGTGCAAGACATTAAATTTAATGTTGCAGCAAAAGGTATAGACATCTGGATTCCTGTTACATGTTGCAGCAACACCTAGATCTATGGGGGCCTAATGCCCACGAGTTCAATCCAGAAAGATTTTTCGAAAGGTATTAGTGGGGCCTGTAAGATTCCACAGGCATTTATCCCATTTGGATTCAAGGCTCGTGTCTGTGTTGGCCAACACTTAGCCATGACAAAGCTGAAGGTGATGTTATGTCTCATTCTGTCCAAGTTTTACTTCTCGCTATCATCAACATACCGACACTCCCCTGTTGACAGATTGCTTATCGAACCAGAACATGGAATTCGTCTCCATATGAGGAGAGTGTGACCTTCGACATTTGATTTTGAGAAGCTTTTCTTTTTTTGTAGGGGTTGTAAAAGAATGACGCAAAGGCATTGCCTTTGTCACAATGTTGTGGGAAAATGGCGTTTGGCAAGCAAATATAGCAAAAACTGCACAAACATATTAATATTGTTTGATAATCAATAGAATAGGTGTAACATCCTGGATTTTAGTGTATTTTTAATGGATGTTTTATTTAATTTATTTTGTGATTATTTATTTTGTTTTAAATTTTGGGAGTTTTAAAATATTATTTCTTAATATTTTATGTGGTGAAAATTATTTTATGTGATTTTTAGATTTTATTTACTGTTTTAGCTTTTAAGATGAATTTTAATTTTAATTGATTTTTTTTTGGGTTTTTAATTTTTATTGTTGCATTTAAATTATTTCACTGTGTTTGGAATATTTTAATTAGTTTCCGGTTTTAATTTCATCTTCGTTGGATTTTTCGGGACCCAGCTGGAAAGACTGGATCTTCCTTTTTCTCCTCTTCTTTTTCCTTTTCTTCCTTTTTCTTCTTTTTTTTTTCTTTTCCCCCGATTTTCCCCCGCGTGCGACCCCTCTCTCCCTTCTCTCTCTTCTCTCTCCTCTCTCCACCGTCGCTCACGGGTTCACTGTCGCCGCGCCGCCTCCCGGCCGCCGTGTGCCACACCTCCGGCACCATTCCCTTCCCCGTGCGCCGGCGACCTCACCCCTAAAATCTCAGACCACCCCGAGCCACCGTTAGCCGCCACGGACCGGTTGAACCCGCGGTGGGTTTTTCCTCCTTCCGCCGCCGTCCGGCCACCATTGGCCACCAAATTTCTACCACATCATCACCGGCCCAATACCAAGTATTTCCACCCAAACCCGGCCCCGATCCGTCGCCGGAGCCGGTCATACGAGTATCAAACCCGATTCGGGCATTCCGGCCTAAAACCGTCCAATTCCGCCGCTATTCTCGGCCAACCACCACCACCATTAGATTCACCACCTTCCATAGGCCCTACCCTATAAATTTCAAGTCTCCGTTTGAAACCGTGAAAAATTCCCATTTCACTGCATTTCGGTCAGTGTTTTTACACTGTGTGAATTTGCTGCTTTGACGTTTTCCAATGCCTCGGAACCTTCGTAAAATTTTTTTAAAGCGCTGTAAGTATTTCCTAAACAATTCTTTGAGATTTAATTATATTTTTGCAATTAACTGCTATATTTTATATATATGTATCCTGGTTGGTTCCGGACTGAGTCCGAGGAGTTCGGGGGTGGTTGGATTGATCGGAGTATATTGTTGTGTGATTTTTTTTTAGAGATTGGATTTATTGTTGGATTGTGATCTGGTTGTGAATTGGAGTTGGTTATTGGATATTCTGGCTGTGATCTGGTTAATTGTTGGAATTGTGTTTTGATCTGGATTTGGTTGTATTGTGATTTTGGGAGTTGATCATTGATTATATTGTTCATTTCATGTTGCACGCATGATATGTTTGTAAACTGAAAAACTGGGTTTTTCGTGTGTTGCATGCATGATCATGTGATTATTTTGAAAACTGGGTTTTCATGAGAATTGGATTTGTGGGTGCGTGTGTATCACGACCCCAAGCCGAGATGGGGCATTATCTTGGTGAAGCTCCTCTGGTCACTCGGGAGCGTAATATACTGAGTGACGTCCCCTGGGTTGTCGCCGGGCGACAATGGGATCGGACGTTGGACGTGCCAACTCCGTGGCCCTTCTGCTGGCGGGGGCTAGAGGATGACCTGGCCACGAACGCACCGGGTGCGGAACTGGGCATCTCTCGTAAAGTAGCCAGGACGTGCAGATGGTCCATAGGGGAGACCATGGTGCATATGGTTTAATGGGATTAAATGGAAATTGCTGTTTTCTGGGAAAATAGCGTGAGTATGTTTTTGTGTATCATTTTCTGGGAAAATGATGAATAATGATTTTTGGGCCATTTTCTGGAAAAATGGTGGAATTGATTTTTACTGGAAATGATTTTTGAGCCAATGAGATTTTGGTGTGCGTTGCACTATTTCATTTGCATCATGGGCATGCATGGTTAATTGTTTAGGTATGATTTTATCTCTGGACTTGGTTAGGTTATAACTTACCTGCGGTACCATTTCATGGTACTGCAGACTTTGTTGATGATGCAGATGTCGAGCCTGAGGATCTGGCTCCGCCAGAGGAGTGATCTGGGATCACTCGTGTTGTAGCTTTTAATTTCAAACTTGTATTTTATTTTCTAGGACTTGGCTTTGTTTTTAAGGTATTTTGTATTTTAGATTTCTGTATTAATTAAAATTCTGGTACTAGTAGACTTTATTACCTTCCGCTGTATTTTTATTTGTGCACTGTTTATTTGTTGCACACACTGACACTTGTCGTGGGGATGCGTGACCGGTTGTCATCATCCCGGATGTCTCAATTTCCGTGCTGGTCCGTACATGGAATCGGGGGCGCCACAATAGGCATCCTTCGTACTATTGTGACCAACACATAAAAATGAAAATCAAGCCCTTACCTTAAGCCTCACGGAAAGAGCAAGATATTGATTGAACAAACACAAAGGAAGAAATTAATTGAAACCTTTTCCCCATTATGAAATGTAGCCATCCAGCCAGCTCCATAACTTGTGTTGCAATTCTTTGAAGATCTACATGTTGAATGCTACAAGCTGAGAAATGACAAGAGTGTTTGATAGTTAAGTCAATCCCCAAGAAAGGATGCACCTAAAAACACTTTCTATGGGTTCTCTCTAAAAATGATTAATTCTTGTTATATTGAATTCAAGCTCGCCTGATGCCTGAAGGTTCAAAAGCTTATTGAGTATATCATCTTGATGAACATGGCCTAATAACTTATCTTTGTTGCTGGCCGCTGAAGTGGTGCTTCTTTTGATCTTATGCTCATTGAGAATATTTTTGAGAATATTGTCTATTCTCCTTTGTATCTTCAACAACTTGGGCCTTGTCCCAATGAGGAAACCAAGGAACTTGAGTGAAGGGAACAAATTAGGTAAGTCGAAACCTCCAGCAACTTTAATAATATCATGCAGCAAATTTATAAATTCCTTTTCATATGTGCACTTATTCCTGAATACTGCCCTGCAAGTTATTCTCTGAGCAGATATTGATTAGATTGATTCATCAAGTTTATTACCCTCAAACATATATACATTTGCGCTACAAAGAAGAAGAAGATGCATGCGGCAGGGGCTTACCCAGGAAAAATAGAGGCATCGTGGGGGAAGTGATATGACTGAGCTGGGCTGCCCGATGGTGGCTAGACGACGGTGGACATCCCAGTAACTTCACGGATTTTTCCTCAACCCGTTATTCCCTGTTTTCCCACTCCCGAAACAGAGCAAACCATCAACTCAAATCTGTTAGAGATCGACCTTCGTTAATTTCAAACATGTTGGCCGCCGTTCTTAGCCGAGCTTGGAAGTACCATAAACTCAACCTCCGTCGCGCGGTGCCACTGCTTTTTCTTCCTTTATTGGGTAAGTTTCAGCCACCCAAAGCATTTCTCTCTCTCTCTCTCTATGCTCTCACTCATCACTCTCTTTCTCTCTGTTGTTCAGCTGCTTGCCACCGTCACTCATCTCCGTTGCACGCCTCTCACGGTCTCACGATGAGTTCCCTCTCTCCCTCACGCCGTGCTTTCTTTCCTCTCATAATCTCTCTTTTATTAGTTGGTCTCTCTCTCATCAGTATTCAGCTGCCACCTCGCCAACGTAATCTTCTCCACCTCCCAGTTCTTCGCGCCTCTCCTCCACTCTCTTTGAGTATATGCATCTCCATTGCATGGTTGATCTCAGTAATGGGTGCATTGGAAGGGTAAGTAACGGAGTTAATTACAATATAAACGGGAAAACAAGAAAACTAACGAAAAAATAACAAAAATTACTGTAGCAGTTAGATAGTCACTTATTATAATAGAGTAAATATATATAATATATAGTTGTATATATAGTTGTATTCTGTAGACTAGTATGATCGACGTTGAAGAAGAACTAATTTCATGCAAAACTCTTTGGCTTAAACATTTAAAAAGAAAAAAAAAAAGAATATGAAGAAAGTAGAATAATATACCATGAGTGTTGTCTTGTGCATAGACATTCGTGTGCACCAACACTTATTATAGCAGCAAAATAAATATTTTTGTCACAATTTTTTTTTATAAAATAAAATTTATAAATTGACGTGATTTGATAAGTATGATCATAAAACTAACAAATGTATCATATCATATAAAACGATACCAATATATAAATTTATTGTTATAAAATTATCTTGTGTACTCTACCATGGATTTTCCAGATACCCCTAATTTAACATGATATGACCTAACCACACGAACAGTCAAATCGAGTTTGCTGACAACTCTGGACGTCTCCAGCTGATTCTACTCTTCTTCTCTTTTTTCAGGACAATACTGAATAAGATTATCAATATAAAATAGAAAAGTCTTCTTGTCAAGCATTTTTGCACACCGAAGTGCACTGACAAGCTAACATGGAGTTTCTTTTAATGAAACGGTTCTTTTCGTGCTCTAAAAATTCACGTCAAGAACGAAAAAACAAAAATCAAAGTAAAGCAAATCAAAGCTCTTCCTCTGTGTTGTGGGCTTCTGTTGTGACACAAGCACCTAGACTTCCCTAATCGTAAACACCCCTATCAAAAACTACACGTTTGCGCAGAGCTTATGAGAAATGCAAAAATGCTAGTGACATGTCTCTTCCTTCTTGCACAACCTCAAATCTAATGTGTGGAAACCAAAAATAGTAAAAACCGTGTTTGGGTGGAAGGAAAATGAGCAAAACGAAAATATGTCAATTTTTTTTTAATTTCCTTCTCTCTCGAAAGACTTCGATTTTGACAATTGTTTGGGTGCTGGGAAACAAGAATGTTAGGCCACTAGTTGAATTTGCATTCTGTTAGAATTGCCAAACGAGGGAAACAGAGAGAGATAATGGCGCAATAAAATTTTTTACTTTAATTTTCTTTTCAAAGGTGCAACATACAACACGTACTAGCAATAATGGTTCAACAACAGTGAGAAGTCTAGATAGATGAATAATTATAGGGTTACTACCCTACTACTACTCTTTTTGTATTTGATTTTTTTTTAATTTTGAATTTTACTTAATGATTAAGGAAGTATTAGTAAAATTATATATTTTTTTAATTTTTTTTAATGATTAAGGATGTTAAAAAAAATACTTAAAGAAATGATAAAAAAAATAAAAAATAAAAAACTTGAAATACACTTTGGTAGTAGATGGGTAGTAATAGGGTAGTAACCCTATCACTACCCTAGATAGATATCTCCCAAAAATAAGGGAGAGTTTGGTTATCTATGTACAAAAACATAGCAACCATCATCGGCGAATCCGTTCAACAAGTCAGCTAGCTTTCTCCAAACTAACGAGATACGCTTTCTATCTCGATTAGAACCCAAAATAAAGGTAAAAAATTGAGAAATAAACTCGAATATTGAATCTAACATCCGGAAAACTCGAATCTTCACCTGCGATCAGGTAGAATTTGAATAAATCAGGCAACCTTCGGCAAAGGAAGATTGAGGTCAAGGTCGAGCAGTCTTTGGGTTGAAGAATGGTGGAAATCGAGGACAGAGGATGAATCAAAGTCATTGTGGGCGCCCCCACTGCCAACGTTTGGGAGATAAAAGGTGCAGGTAAGAGACCATTTCTTCTTTCGGAGATAAAAGGTGCAGCTCTAAAATTGAATTTGGAGGAAGGTGCAGGTGACAAATCTTTTCTTCATTTTTTCATTTCTTCTTTTGGTTTTTTTTTTAATTGAAAACACCAGGTCAGCTTGATACGCAATTTGGTGTGCCAAACCACTTGTACCTAGCAAAATTGGTATAAAATGACCATGAGTACTGGCCCTATAAGCAGGTACATGCATTAAATATATCACCGCCAACCATTCATTTGATCAAGCTTTCTCCTATAATTACTATCATTATTAATATCAAAGCATGAAAAGGACATTTCTATTATGTTTATGCTTGCAAGCAAGCACGTGACTATAAAAAAAAAATATTTGTGACGAGTTATTTGAGACGAAAATGATTATTTATGATAATAATAAACTTACTTTAGTAAGAAATAGTCATTTTGAAATAAAATAACTAACAGAAAATAAGCAATTTTCTTGTAAATGTACATAGCTTACAATTACCCCTAGGGGTGACCAAAAACCAGCCAGACCGATTGTTGCTAACGGAGACCGGCCACCAAATTCAGGAATTGGCCGAAACCGATGGAGAATCAGTTGGTCGGCAGGAGAAAATAACCAAAACCAATGTCGGTTGGTTCAACCCCCATTTGAGCCAGGTTCAAATCACTGAACAAGTCAATATAATATATATATTTTCTATATATTTATGATACAAAACAACGTCGTTTCATGTCCTTTTGTTCTAAACCATATGAAAAAAACAAATTAAAAGAAATGATGTCGTTTGGTCTAAACAACCTCGTTTTTGGGCTAGGTTTAAGAATATCATGATTCCCCTGCTTCTTCTTCTGCCGAACTCCAAGTCTCCACTCTTTATTTTTATTCTCAGACTCTCTCGCTCCTCTCTTAGCCTCCCATTCAATCCCAACCGCTGACGAACCCCCACGCCCCACAGCTGTTGTGTCACAGCCAACGCCTTTATCCTCTCTCAGACTCCCAATTCCTCTGTAGTCCATCTGGCATCTTGTGACCGATCGACGAACACTCTCATCTCTTTCCCTCTCCTCCTTCTCTCCGTCTAGTGGTCTATTTTTTTTTCCAAGGTTGATTTATAATTTTATCATTTAAGCATCTTTGTTTCTTTTCCGATCCTTGTGATTGTTGGTGGATCTAATCAAATTGTTGTACTCTCTTTGTTTGAGATTTATACAAAATATGGGAAAATCTGAGACTAATTTAAAATTATTTATTTGTGTATGACTATGTACAGAGCGACGATAGACATTAAATTTTTGGAGTGAATTATTGGGACTATGAAGTGTGAACAGTAATCCAAGAGCTATTCTCGAATTCCCACTGTGAGTGTTCTTAATATGTTCGATTTAATATTTATTTTGCACGAAAAAAAGTATTTGTTAATTTATGATATTCTAATTATGTTGTAAAAATATTTTGATATAAATTGAGAAAATATGAGTGAACTAAAACCTAGATTAGAGTTTTAGACTTGTGATGTTTGCCATGTTGCAAACTAGTTGCTCTGTAATTATAATTTGTGTTATACACCATGTATAACACACATTTAAGTTTGTAACATGTAAATTTTGTTTTATAAATTATATGGATTTTTCGTCGACTCTGATTGATGTTGATTCGAATGAACCAACCATTAACTTGGGAGATGATTTGAGGGAGATTCAAACATCAAAACCTCCTAATACCTCTACTAGTAATACTTGTCCATTACTTAAGAAACGGAAAAGGAAGTATCCATCGATTGTATGAGACCATTTTACTAAGGTGGAGGATTGTCTTATAGATGATCTGAAAGCTAAATGTAATTATTGTGACAAGGCGTACGTTTGCCACTCAAAGAGAAACAGAACTTTAACAATGCAAAACCATTTGCATTCATGTCCCAAATATAGGCCTTTAGATAAGTACCAAAAAATATTGACAAGTGAGGTAATACTTGAGAAGGGGATTGGAGAGAGTGATGGTAATATATTAAAGAGTCTTGTAACCCACAAATATAGTGAAGAGGCTGTGAGATTGGCAATTGCAGAGATGGTAATTATCGATAAAATGTCATTTAGAGTTGTTGAAGGACAGGGATTTAGGAAAGTGTATTTGTTTCTTGAACCTCGGTTTAAAGTGTCATATTGTGTCACAGTTGCAAAAAATTGTATGAGATTGTATGAATTAGAAAAGGGAAAATTAAAAATTGGTTAAGGCATCCGTCAACAACTATTGATATCCGGGAGGTTGTGGATAATGTGGAGAGCTTCATAGTATAATTGGGAAATATTTTCATTGTAATTTAATTTTAGTATTTTTCATAATTCAAATTCACTAAAATTTGATGTTTTATTCTTATTAATAATATTGATTAATGTTTGTATATAGAGTTGGGCGCACAATCAAACGTGACAACTATTGAAAATTGAAGGTTGAAGTAGCAAACATGAAGATCACTCCCAATTTGTTGTCATTTATCTTCTTCTTTTTTTATTGTTGCCATGTTTAAGATAATTTGTTTTCATTTATTTATGTTATGTTTTTTACTTGCGTTTTGCTATGCTTAAGACAATTTGTCTTTTTTTTGTAATATATATTTTGTAATATTAAACATTTAGTAAAGTTATTTTTATTCATTTTTAATTATGTAGTAAATAGTAAGTAATATAGTTAGTAATAGTAAAAAATTACAAATGACATTAAAATTAAAATGAAATTGACTATTTAAAATGGGTTTTAAAAATTCAGCAAATTTGAATTTCAAATCAACTAAAAAAAAGCTCAAAAAGATATTGGATAATGAATTGAGAAAAAAAAAATCCCAAAAAGAAGTTGAATTGGGCAAAAACAAAGGTCCAAAAAAAGGGCCCAAACCCGCCAAATCGATCAAACCAACTGGTAACCGGCCGGAACAGGTCCGGCCAATTTCACCCTTCTACACCGGTCAGTTTCAGCCTGTTTTTAAGAATAAAAGTAACTAGTCGGTCACAGTTTAGGACCAAACCGAGCTGACCGGGTCGGTTTTCAGCCTTAGTTACCACTAGATTAATAAATTATTACCCTCTGTCGATCGGAGCCTATTAGGAAGAAATGGATAGGTTACTAATTAAGATGGCGATTCTCAGTAATCACATCACCAGGAGCATTGCTGTTGTTTCATGGTGTCATTGGCATTGGTAGACATGAGAGGAGATTAGAGATCAGATTTTGCGATCGAGGTGGCTTCCAAAAACTGAGTCAAGAGTTATTTTCTTTGCTTTGTTTGGGTCAGAGTCGGCGGCCCTACTCGCTTTGATTTACCTATTTTTCGTCGACTGTGTCGGGAGACCGATACAGTAACACGGGAGGGTAGATGACAATATTCAAAGTAGTACTCCTTTAAAATTAGTCAGAGAAATATTTAACTATAAAGTAATTATATAAAAATAATTTTATAAATTATCATAATTTAATGCAATATATTAAATTATAATATTATTTTATTATAAAATAAATTTAACAAATCACATCAAACTATATCTTTTTGTAAATTTAAATTAATTTATATAATTAATTTATTTAAGTTTACTATATATTTGTTTAATAATCTTAGTGAATATTGGCAGTACCCAAGGTCCTGTGTTCGGTGTATATCGGACCGAATATTATTTGTAAATTCAGGCAAAGCTCGAAATATATATTCCTTATCCAAGAAAAATAAAATTAAGCCGAATCCTCTCTCTATTTTCACTTGAAATAGAGAGGATCATGTTATTCCCACCGAAATTTTTGACCTTTTTTTTTAAAAAACTTTTAGTCATTATCAATCAACTAATAACGTAGGAGAAATATTTTAGCTTAAAAAAAATTTATAAAATAAATTTATAAATTAATGTAGCTAAATATGATATATCATATTATATTATTTTTATTATAAATTTATAAAATAGATATAACGTATCTCATAAAATCATATCAATTTATTAGTTTATTTTTATAAAATCTCTTTATAGTTGTAGCATGTTTCATATAACACATATGTATATGTCTATATATATAGAAAAAATTTACCCATCATCCTCACACACCAAATATCATACTTATTTTTTTTTTCTTACTAAATATGTAGTGTATGGATGATAAGTAGAAGAATTCAATTAGTTTAAAAAAAATAAAATTATATTAAATTAAAAAAATAATAAGTGTAATATATAGTGTGTAGAGATATTGAGTAGCAAACTTATATATATATATATATATATATATATATATATATATATAAACATGCAGCTAATAACTCCTGAAATGCCACTTGTCACTGTCTGCCCGAAGCCGAGCGCATGAAACTTGCATGGTACTATTCGTTGCTTTTGCCAATTAACATTATAATCAGTCATAATCTAATCTTTTGGAAAGATTTCAAAAGTTCAAAACGGTTGTTAGAATATTTATATCTCTTTTTTATTTTTGGGAAAGTTGCATAAATACACTATAAATAAAGAAGGGGAGTTTTTTTTTTTTTAAAGCAAAAAAAGAAAGAAAGACAAGAAAAGTTTCTTCACGGCACTGGCTAGTACTACTTTCCTTCGAGAGTGATATATATATAAGAGGTCAGAAAAGAGGAACGGTTTGGGCACTCCATGAATAAATTAGCTTATTAAAAGCATGGCAAGAGAAGTACTGTTGGAGCTGGAGCTGGAGCTGGAGCAGGGAACCAGCAAGAGTGCTACCACTTCAAGCCAGTCTCCGAGGGCAAGGTGCCCGCCTCCATTCTTGTCAAAGACTTACGATTTGTTAGAAGGAGAAGATGATGATCGTGGAAAGCTGAGAACTGTGTCATGGAATGCGGAGGGAACTGGGTTTGTAGTATGGTCTCCGGCCGAGTTCTCGGAGCTCGTACTGCCTAAATATTTCAAACACAACAATTTTTCTAGCTTCATTCGCCAGCTGAATACCTATGTAAGCTAACTGTACCTCATGTACTCTCATCTGTCGTCTATGCCTCATGTCATGCTTTGAAATCCAAGAACATCGTGAATACTGTAATTAATCCTGATCTTCCATGTCAAGAGTAAATTAGCCATGCACCTCCTTAATTAATTTCTATGCGGAATCTAGGTAGCAAAGTCGCATGCATGCAGTTCTACGTACCCGTATTCATATGTAGCATTTGAATCATGAGCTCAGATGTTTGATATATCTATTATGCCCAGTTTTTTTCATTTTTCAAAGCAATCTAGGGTACTGAAAGCCGATGATGATGTTCATGTACCGAATCATATCATGTTCGACCCAATCAGTCATAATTAATAAAGCAGGGGGAAATTAAAAGAGTCAAAAAAGAATGGGATCTTTTTAAACGAGTCAAAATAATCAGGCAGGCCAGGAAAAGGGAGAAAGGCCGGAGATCGAGTTCACACGACAAATCTTAGTTCTCTGAATATTCCTTCCTAGCTAGCTAGCGTGGGACTGTACAACTCTATTACACAATGGAATCTGCGTATTGCGATCTATACATGTTTGGGTAATTTGCTAATTACCCTTTTCATACCAAAACGCAGGGATTCAAGAAGACATGCTCCAAAATATGGGAATTCAAGCACGAGAAGTTCAAGAAGGGGTGCAGGCATATGCTGGTGGAGATCACCAGGAAGAAGTGCGAGCCAAGTGTCTTTCCAGCGTACCTGAAGGCTTCTGAAGAGAGCACGATGAAAGCCATGGAGGAAAGCAATCGTCTGCAACTCCTCAAGGAGAACGAGGTCTTAAAGAGAGAGAAGTTGGAACTGCAGATGCAAATAGCACAGTTCAAAGCACTAGAAATAAAGTTGATGGATTACCTTGCACAATACATGATGGGAAACAAACAGAACAAAGTTAGGAGGCTATGTTAATTAGGGTCTAAGCTGAATAATTAAGAAACAAATGTTCGTTTCTATTATGGCCTTGGATCAGTTTCAATTCTCTGGTGGAAAATGAAAACGGAATCAAATATCACATATCCTTAAGCTCAATCATGATCAATCCCTTTTTTTTCCTGGAGCTAGGTTATCAGTTTGGTATATTAATGTGAAGCCAACTTGAAGAAAAATGTCTTCATTTTGTTTTTAGATGTATTATATGGTAATCTACAATGTCTGATTAACTGCGTCTGATCATCTTTCTTAGAGAAATATTATAAGGTCTATACACAAATTTCACACATGAAAATTTATACATTGACATGATTCAATATAAGTCGTCGTTAGATCTACTTTACAATAAAAATAATTTTATAATGTATTGATGAATCACATTAAACTACGTAAACCGCGTCTCTATTTTATTTGATAATTTGTTATTACCGATGGATCACTAATTTATAATTATTACCCATGCTTAAGACGGCTCTTGCAGGAGTCAACCAAAAGTGGATAAATCTTATTTTATAGAGATTTTGATTCTTTGTGCTGGGTAGTACTACCTAGGTAGTTATTTATCCTTTATTCCATAAAAGGTAATTATTTATCTTAATTTTTAGTCGTTTCCTTTTAAAATAAAGTGGGGGACAAAGGATCTCCTACAAAAATAAAGAAATACTAGATCTGGAAAGAGAATTACAAAAAAAAATAATAATAAGCTAATTATATGTCATATGTTTAAATTTATTTTATAATAAAAATAATTTTAGAATCATTTCAAACACTATTTGCTTGTAAATTAATTTTGTTGTGATTCGCTTTATAAATCTAATATTTCTCCAATAAACCATAAAACATCAATTTCTTTGGGAAAAAAAAAATGGAATTCTTCTTTCCTACAGTTTCTAGGACGCATGACAGAGCAGATCAGTTGGGCTCGTACTGTAGCACACAATGATGAAGTGAGGCCCATATCTTAGCCCAAACCCAAAACACCATTCGAGCCCATATTCGCAAATTATGGACTCAAGCCGCTGGTCTCCCATTTCCATCGCCCCTTTTCCTCTCTCTTATCTCTACCTTCATAACTGTGTCCCGTGAATTTTTTCTCATGCGGCTCACAAACTTGCATATAAAGATTTTGAAATCTTGATAAACGGGATGAGAGAGAGAGAGAGGGAGCTTCCAATCTGATAAGTTTGCACGTCGTTAACACCTCAATGAAAATTGGATTTACACGTCTTATTTTCGATTGTAAATTGATTACACCAAAGTAAATTATGTACCAATTACATGTAAACCTTGCCAGCTAATGACAAGAAAAAATCACTTGAATTACTCCAAAGATTACACCTGAAAGTTAGGATGTTTTGCACACAACCCTCATCCATCATAACTTGTATCTGTCAAAAATAATGCCCCAAACCCATATAAGGAGTAACAGGAAATTTATAAGAATTATACAAAAGGTCAAACTTTTACAACACGTATGATTTCGAAAACACGCTTCTGACAGATGAACATTGGTGTAAAAATGGCTGTCCTGCATTATTTGCTAAAACTGAACCGAACCTACTCAGATAGAGTAGATTTCAGCTCTCCGTTGTTTTGCAGCTCCATTACAACGTCACAACCTCCTATTAGTTCGCCTTCATGGTAAAGCTGAGGAAAAGTTGGCCAGTTGAAGAGGACCTTCAGCCCCTGCCTCACTTCATCATCGGTTAATATATCAAAGAACCCGAAATTTACGCCCACCTCCGTAGGGCATTCACAACTTTGGAACTGAATCCACATCTGCAGGGGTACCCTTCATAAAGAGCATTACTGGTGAACCACTTATCAACTTCCTCAGACGATCTTCAAGAGTTTCCTTCTGAACAATACCTTTCTCCACTAATACCTTCTTTAGTTCCCCGCTTTTCTGCATTTCCAGCACAATGTCCGATCCACCAACAAGTTCACCCTTAATATATAATTGAGGGTAACTGGACCAGTTTGAATAAATTTTGAGTCCTTGACGGACTTCTTCATCAGAAAGAATGTCAAAACGCTCAAACTCCACCTTTTCTTGTCTGAGGATTTCAACTACCTTCTGGCTAAAGCCACACTTGGGTTCGTTTTGTTTTCCCTTCATAAACAGCATAACTGGGCCTAAATTGATCAGGCTTTCAATTCAAGAGGTTAAGATAGAACTTAGACCAGAGGATTCAGAGATTCCACCCTTTCCGCTTTCAGGTTCATTCACTTTTACCTCATTAGAAGCATTTGTATTGATCCCGTAATCTCTGAAGACTTCTTGTAGTTCACCACTCTCATGCATTGCAATTGCTATATCACACCCACCAAGAAGCTCTTTGGCAGGGTTAACTGAACCAGCAACTTTGGCAACTTTATTGGCCAGCCAAACTAGATGGATCTGCACCCTCCAATGTATCGACAGTCTTACCATCCTGAAAATAAGTGAAGTTTAATAACCACCAAGATTTACCACGGGTGGTATTTGAAGAAGGCAGAGATAGAAACAATTATAAGAAGTCCCAACTTAAGATGCAGTGATTTCTAATGAGAGACTGAAAGAAAACTACCATAAAACCTTACACAACAATATGACAGTTGATACTTGGTAAATACATGACAAAAGCAACTGGACCATGTATTTGGGGGAAGGGGGTGAAAGAGTTTCTGTGCGTGCTATGAGTTTGAACAGCTTCATTATTCTTCGCATACAGATGGGGAGAACCATCACCCAAATCGGCCATTAGCAATGGTGGATGAATACTTGCGCATTTTTCTATAACTACCAAGTTTTGTAGTAGTGCATAATTTTACACATATCATTAATTTAAAATTATGCTCATGCTAATTAATGGAAAACAAACACCGTCTATTAACAAATGACCACTTGATTATGATTAAGGGCCCATTACAATTAAAAAATCAAAACATCAATAATTTTTCATAATAACTGACACAGCAGCGCACACCATACACACAGGAAAAAAGGCATTCTAAAAAATAGTAGCTGCAAAGATTAGGATGAGATAACGACATCGCGTTCTCGTCAATATTTCTATCCCTGATACCATTGCACCCCATTTTAAAAAACAGCCTAATGAACTAACAATGGGAATACAAACCAAAATCCACATATCAATTTTCAGAATAACTTTTTAAAAACTAAAAATCAGCACGATTATCCAAAATACCCTTCCAGCCATTCTAATGCACAGCCAACAAAAATAAACCTCGGAAAGAAAATTAAACAAAAAAAATGGAAATATGTATTAAACAAACCTTAAATAGAACAAAGAAAGGCACCGCGGAAACCGAATAAGCCTCCGATATCTCAGGTTGCTCTTCTGCTTCAACCTACAATGTTTTTTTTTTTCACGAAAATTCAAAAACAAAAAGAAGATAAAACAATGGGAAACGAATGAGAATGTGATAGAAAAAAAAAATATTGAAAGCGAAATAAGAGGATGAAAAAACATGAAAAAGAAAGCAACCCTGAAGAAGTGGGTTTGAGGAAAATCGGTGGCTTGATGGCAGATTCGGCTAGACCAGGTGGCACAGCTATATCAGAGCATCCTCGTTATCCATAAAATTCTTAATAATTTAATTTAAAAATACATTTTTTAAAATTTTTTTCTAAATTTTATTCATCTTTTAAAAATCTTCTACATCTCATTTTTCATCCTATTTCTATTCTATTAAATAATATTTCTCTATTCTTTTTTTATTATTTTTTTCTCTCACTTCTATTTACAATCTTAATTACTAACTCTTTTGTCTTATTATATTCTTCTCAAATATCACATTATACTAAATATTTATACGATTTTGAGTACCGAATACAGTATTATTTTTTAAATCGAAATACGTATTATAAAAATAATCTTTTTTTTTAATATGTGCATTTCTAACAGTAATATTTTTTTTTTCTCTAACGGATACTTTTTTTGTCTTTTCTCAAGCGGTAATATTTTTTGTCTTTTCCTCAACGGATACTTTTTTTGTCTTTTCTCAAACGGTAATATTTTTTATCTTTTCTCCAAAGGACATTTTTTTTTATCTTCTTTCAAACGGTAACATTTTTTGTCCTATATATAACGGTAACTTTTTTCTCTATAAATACGCATTTTTCTTACACTCACATTCTCACAAACTCAAGTCTCATTTGATCTAAAGAACCGAGATTCTCGTGTCTCCCCTGATAGCCCACTCCCTTTTTTGAAATGGCTCGTACATTCTTTCGCAAATTGCTCACATACTTATTCTCTGAAGATGAGGAGGAGGATGTTCTTAATGACGAGGCCGAAGGACAGTCATCGAGGCATAGTGGCAATCGTCAACGCCGTAAGTTCATTCGGCGTGATCATATTCAAGGGCACGAGCGCCTTTTTCGTGATTATTTCGCAGAAAATCCAGTATATCCCTCGGATCTATTTCGAAGGAGATTTCAGATGAACCGTCCTCTATTTCTCCGTATTCTAAATGAGGTAGAGTCTTACGAGTCGTATTTCGTCCAAAGAAGAGATAGTGCCGGAAAACTTGGTTTATCTTCTATGCAAAAAATAACCGCAGCCGTAAGAATGCTGGCGTATGGGGTTACTGGAGATTTTATGGATGAATATATACGTATTGGTGAAAGCACTGCAATGGAGAGCCTTAAAAATTCTCTAAGACAATAGTCAGTATTTTTTCAGATGAATACTTGCGGTCACCTAATGCCAATGATATTGCTCGATTGCTTGCGGTTGGTGAACAATGGGGATTCCCAAGAATGTTGGAAAGCATTGACTGCATACATTGGAAGTGGAAAAATTGTTCCGCAGCCTGGAAAGGTATGTACTCTGGCCACATTCGTGAACCAACTATTATTTTAGAAGCAGTTGCTTCATATGATCTCTGGATATGGCATGCATTTTTTGGTATGCCCGGTTCACATAACGATATTAATGTGTTAGATAGATCTTCTGTTTTCACGGAACTTGCTCAAGGGCGTGCTTCTCCAGTCAATTACACAATCAATGACAACAATTACACTATGGGATATTACCTTGCAGATGGTATTTATCCCAAGTGGCAAACTTTTGTGAAGACCATTCCATCACCACAAGGGAATAAGAAGAAATATTTTGCAAAAGCACAAGAATCCGCAAGAAAATATGTCAAGCGTGCTTTCGGGCTACTTCAACAACGATTTGAGATCATTCGTGGCCCTTCCAGAATGTGGAAAGTCAAGGAATTAAAAAATATAATGAAAGCATGTGTTATTCTACATAATATGATTATTGAAGATGAGCGTGATGAATCAGAGAGTCCAAACATTGAGTATGATCAATTGGATGGTGAAGTTCCAGAACTATCGCGCAATCATACAACTCAGCTTACGGACTTCATCCAACGCCATCATGATATTAGAGACACCTCGGCACACCATCAGCTCCAAGCAGATCTAATTGAACATCAATGGTTATTATTTTCCCAACATTAGAAATGTCGCATAATTATTTATATTTTTCGCCATTTATTTGAGTTGAGTTAGTTAAGATATTTTCATATTTCTTTCATGTTAGTAGTGGCTATATTTGAGCGTATTCTATGTAATGGTTTTTGCAAATTTTATGGCAAATGATAAGATGTTGAAAAATTAAATTATTTACAATCCAAATAAAGGGAACACATATTATCATACATCATTGTTTCAAACATAAAATGGATAAATAAACTATAAAAATATTATTACATTTTTATCAATCCGTATGTGGAGGAGCATTCTGTTTCGCAATGATTTCCCTTTGCAATCCCTCAAAATATAACCGCTGCAGTGACGACAAGCCACTAACGTCCATCATCATAATGCGCTGACCTGATTCCTTCTTGGCGATCTCTAATTTCTCATCCTCCAACCTCAGTTTCTCATCCTCCAACCTCAATCTTTCATCCTCTTGAAGGATTTTCTTTACCTCTCTTTCCTTGTCATATTCCATCTTCTCGAACTTGAGGTGATAAAACTCTTTCTCCTGAACACGGGACTCCTCCAGAAGTGTATACTTCAGCTTGCTGAGCACAGAAATCTCCTCTCTTGCCAGGCCTTTGGCCTTTCGTTTTCCTTTCTTAGCTTTCATTCCCAATGGTCGGTTCAATTCGATCAATTCATTATCCATCACATTATCCGACCCACCAAAAAAAATAGAATCAACCGCCTCAGCTCCCGAACATCGAGTCGAGGTTGGGGAAGGGGACATTGTCTTCCTTCGCTTTGGTTCCTCCTTTGTGGAACGCAAATTCCATTTGGGTTGGTCCTTCAAAAGGTGCCAACAATGCTCGAACTGGAAGGAGTATTTTTCTAACGCTTGGTACATAACCTTCGCCTTGTCAAACTAGCATGTAAACAAAATAAAAAAACTTGTTAAACGAACATTAAAGAAACCTAATTATGAATAACTTAAAGTATTCATGCGTAATTTACCTTGTCTTGTTCGGTCATGCCACTCTGATTCAACCCCTCGACCTGAGCTAGTTTCACACAAAATTTATTTGTCACCTTTTGAATAACTGACCACCGATGTATTAAAGACTTAATTGTTCGGTCATTTGTAATTTCTTTAAATTGCTCAAAATATTCAAAAAAAATTTCCTATAGTTGGGAGTGTTTTTGGTCTGTTCCCTGGACCACATCAAGGCTACAATTAAGCCATGCGGAGACAAGCAACTTGTCTTCTTCAGGGGTGAAATTCGCACCCCTAACTGATTTCCTAACTCCGATAGGCTCGTTATGGGGTAGGGGTGGAGAGTCATCAACAGTTATAGGAGAGTTTCCACTTTGCCCACCGTAAGTGAGATCTAGTTGTGGATCTTCATTTAGGAGGTTGGTGAAGTACATATGGCCAGCGTCGTGTGAATCCATATCTAAAAGTACACTTAATTGTTAGACACAATATTATGAAGTTTGGATATCTTCCAACCTTGGCTCAGGAACCGAATGGTGACATGTAGGAAATTTGGGCACCACCTCATGGCTGCACCTCCGGTTGCCACTACTTGTTGGCCATCCGAGTTACCTAGCCATTGAGGAAATGACCATAAATTTCATCTATCTCCACTACGGTTTGTCATCATCACAGCCGAGGGAGTTGAAGTTCACATTACTTTTCTATCACAAAAATAACAAAACCAAATAACAACCAAACAACATGCAAATCAAAATAATGCTAAATAAGAGCATTCCCATTGGATTCCCCATAAAATTCTGAAAATAAATACTTAAATGGGGCTCAGAATGGTGGAAATATTGACAGCATGCATAAGCAAGGATCCATTCACATCAAATGGCTGCAAAACCCCACTCGAACGTCCATTGCCTTTTGTGGAAAGTACCACAAACTGCAATATGACAATTCAGGGTGAGGATTACCCCGCCACATCAATGGGACCCTATTAACACTTGTGAATTTACCCGCACTACAACACCATCATCATAGCCTAATAACAGCCCCCCTCCCTCGAGAGATACGAAATACTGCCAAGAAACCCAACAACACAGAACAAATTACCCATGGAAAGAGCAATGCGACATAATAATTTTAACCAACCTAAATTTAAGGAAAGAGCAAATTATCCATGGAAAATGCTAACATCGACAGTCTTTTTGGTAATGGTGAAATTTACCAAAAAAATAAATGCAAGCTAATTAACTAGCTACTAACGAGAAAAGAGTGAGCATTCTCTTCTAAGGCAGAAAAAGCAATGACCAAATATTAATTATCCTTCATGCGACATGATCCTAGTTAATAAAAAATAAAATGGATGCATGGTATTGGTACCTCTAGCCAAAGATGATAGGTGTTGTTTCCCATCATAAAAAGGACAAGTCAATTGTAAACATCATAATACAAGGAAAACAAGGAAAATGGGTGCAGGTCATACGTGATTCCAAGGGGGAAGTGCAAGTGAGCATGCAGGTTGTCCACATACAAGATGAAGGAACTCAATGATGAACCAGCCAATTAGTTCAAGATATGCACAATTAACCCGCACTCAACACATGCAGGTTGTCAAAAGAATGGTGAAAAGTACCACAAACTGTGGGCAACCACAATAAAATGAGAGTTTAGAGCCCATCGAATATAGAATAAATAACGGTAGTTAGAATGAACCACAATTTTCTCCAAATTATTCATAAACATATTGCACATACAACCATCATAATTTAATTCTAAAAGCCATTCCTTCATGGGTTTTTTCATAACATCTATCTTCTTAAAAATCTATCCCAATTAAGCTGCGAAAAAATTGAAAAGAGAGTGACCCAAAAGAGAGATTTACAGGGTATTGGTTGGTGAATATTAGCTTCGAGGGCCTTAAACAGCAACATCAATGACAGTCCAAAAATAAGAGTAACAACCAGAGAGCTCCCATAAACAGCAACATCAATGACAGTATGATCAATGAGAACCAGTAACATAAACATCTAAAAATCAATTGAATGAGATGAAACATTATTTCCTTCAAGAAAATCCGAAAATGAGAGTAACAACCAGAGAGCTCCCATAAACAACAACATCAATAACAGTATGATCAATGAGAACCAGCAACATAAACATCTAAAAATCAATTGAATGAGATGAAACATTATTTCCTTCAAGACAGTCCGAAAATGAGAGTAACAACCAGAGAGTGACAAATAAACAGCAACATCAATGAATACATGATCAATGAAAACTGGCATCCTCAAATGTAAAAATCAATTGAATGAAATGAGAAAATATTTCCCTCAAGACAGTCCCAAAATGAGAATAACAACCAGAGAATGAAAAAAAATAGGATTAATTTAACCAATCGCAGGTAGGATTTTCTCGGCAACCAAACAATAGGCATCTAAGATTTTCTCGGTAGCCAAACAAATGGCATGTAACATATTCTCGGAACCCAAACAGTGAAGAACTCGCCCACGGTAATATCCATGGCTTACCTTGATCATGGTCTCGGGAGGAAGAACATTTTCAAGACAGAAACAGAGAAGATTCAGGGTATGCAAATCTAACAAATTTCGAAAATGAGGGAGAGGGGCTGTGAATCTTGGTGTTGCAAAATCAAAGCCTCAAAATCTTCAGCAAACCGAAAGCAAAACTTACAAATTTGTCGATGGATTCGGGGCTGCGTCTCGTTGGTTGTCGAGGGATGGGTTGTGCCGAGAGAGATGAACGCGGGACGGAAGAGTAACGAGAATGAGATGGGGAGCTACAGTGGTTCCCCATATATGGGGATTGACTGTAGCCCCGTATAAATTTACCGTAAAATGGGGAATCCAATGGGGAAGGATTTTTTATGAAAACCCTAAATTTATCCCTAAATTATAGGGAAATATGTCCTATAGGGACTCCGTTGGGGATGCTCTAATATGGAACTTGCTCGGGTCAACTAGATTTGGCACAGACCATTTTTTTTTTATTTTTTAAATCAATGCATATTAAAAAGAAAGGCCATAAACTATTAAGCTTACAAAAGTATGTATTAAATAGTGCTGGTAATATGTGACAAAATCTATTCATCTAATACAAATACGATACAATAATAATGAATTTAAATTTAATCTTAACGGTTTTGGGTCAAAATAGATTAATTCATTAAGACACAATTGCTTAACGGATTGATAACTGGTCAACCTGTTTTGACTTATTATTACCTGTTAAGAAAATTAAAGTTATAATTATATCTTTATACTTAAAAGTAAAATTGTTAAAATTTTAATTTTGATATTTATATTATTTGTATTATAATTTTAGACTTGTAGTTAGCTTTATATATTTTTTTATAGATATTCTAATTTTAATATTTATATAAAATTATGTTAAACTTAATCAGGTCAAACAGGTTAATTTTAAATTTCTCCAATCCATTTACGTAATCGGATAGAAACGAGTCAGGTCATATTAATTTATTTCGTAGCATTCACTAACGGATCAAAAAAGATTGACACGACATAATCCGTTATATTAATGGGTCGTATTAAAGTTTAAAATTTTGACATGATAAGCATAACATGTTGTGTTCAAGATAACCCATATAAAATAATATACACACTTTAGTACGACACGAACGCAACCGATTAACACATTTGACACCTACATTGAATAACCATGCATTGAACCAATTAACCGTTGCAGCTAACAGAAGAGTTTTTTTTTATTATTATTAAAAAAAAACTGAAATATTGATGTGTTTCTGCAAAGAGAATAAAGCATGACCAAAAGAATCATCATTACAAAATAGAGTCTAAAACCATCCAAAACCAATCGATCTGAGTCAATCGGCCAGTGTAAAATTAGAACCAGAATGGAACGAGCGATTAAATAAACAGATACATGTGTATTCTTATTCCAATCGAACCAAAATTCCGATGCAAGAACGAACACTGGCGCGTTTGGTTACGTTGGAAAAAAGGAGTAATCCTACCAACCGCAGTTTCCTTTTACAAAACTCTTTGCTTATACCAGTAGCACCGGTGACTGCTTCTCAATCTTTGAGCATCAACGAAAGAAAAAGGGAAAAAAATGCCAATATGAGCAATTCAGGGCATTGAGATTGGTCAAAATGGCAGCACCAAAGTGGGTTTACGGGGCTTTCGTTTTCCTGATCTTTGGACTCAACTGTGGTACTGGACAAGGTGGTCGTCCCTTTGGCTTTAGCAGCGGCCAGGTTTCTGGTTCTCGGCTGGAAGTCGGGCACTGTGATCCTGACTACAGCGCCAGTTGTGGTGGAGGTGATGAGGGTATTTTAGCTCAATGAACCAGATTTCTATTGTAAATCTATTGGCATTTTAGCACATGTATGTATAAAAATAAAAACTGGATTGAGGATGATAGTTCATTGGACCAAGCAATCGAGATTTTACTTGATATATGCAACTGTACAACCATAATTCAGTGGACTTTCCTGTGCAAACTTGGCTACGCGAGGATGGTTGTTTAATATCTCAAGTGCACGCTCCTTAACAGCACCAGTGCCCATCCCATGAACCACAAAGAGAACTGAATACGGCCCGCTCGCAGAGATGGCCATGTCAAGGTGGTAAGAAGCTTCTTCCACTCGCATACCACGTAAATCCACTGAGTTCTTTGATGTCTGCACCAATGGGCCATAAGAAGCCACCTCATCCTTTTCGACCTCTGGATGACCCTGTAACTCTTTGCTCCGGCGGCCCTTCAGTACAAGTAAAAGTTGATCAGATTCATGATTAATGTATTCAAGATTACCAATTCATCAAACAACTGCAACATACACTAGGGTTGCTTAAGATCTTTGTCTTAACTAGAAAGATCCACGATCAAGCATAATATTTGCACTTTGAAATATTGGGCGTTAAGAACTTGACAAAAGCTACGATAGTGATCTAAATCACTTCATACAAGGTCAACGGTCATCTGGGTTTAAAAAACTTTTCACACGGATTTTGGAAGGAAATTTTTGTCCAAGTTTCAGTGACAAAGTACAACAGTAGAAACAAATAGAAAACAGTTGTCTGCAAGAATTGCAATTGATATTGGACAGCAAAGAAAGAAACTTTATTCAAGTAGAAGGCATCAGAAAAACAAGAGAGATGCCCCAAAAAGATGTGATAGAAACAGCGACATTGTTTCCAAGCACCTAAAGGGGTATACTGCTCAAGAGAAAGGAGGATGCCATAGAAGACCAAATGCAGTTTTGATTAAAGTCAATGATACTGTAACGCCCCAATGGAAGGGCCAAACCACATGGCCTATACTCTAAATCATTGATACAATGGGAACTCCATTAAAACATTATAAAGAGTAAGAACTTCTCCTTCCCAAGCAATGTGAAATCCCATACATCATCTACCTTATCCTTTTATCATATGGGGGTATCACAGATACTACAAGAATGAAATTAATAGGTAGTGAGGTATACAAAATAAAATACCATTTGAATCCTATTTCCACCAACCTGATCACAAATCTTCCCAGAAACCAACAAGCACAACGACAAAGATATTGAACACAAACGGATCTGATATATATTACAGTTTCAAGAAAAAAGAAGACAAATACAGAGCTTCTCAGAAGCATGATTCTACCTAGGAGCAGAGGATGGTTGGGTGAAAAGAGAGCCAGGACCAAAAATGAATCAGGTTAAGCAAACATACAGAGAGAGAGAGAGAGAGAGAGAGAGAGTTAACTTCAATTGATGCAGAATATATCCATTATAGATAAGTGGAGATTATTCTAGCAGCAGGTGATGCAAGGATGGCATCTTAAGTGTAAAAGCACACATATGGAAACCCTTGATGTAAGGTCGAACTATGGAAGGCTTTGCATGCACATAAACGAGCCTAATGCCCTCAGGCAAAGTCAAATTGACCGAATTAATCAATCAGATTGTCCAACTGGGTGAAAGTTTGGTCGACGTCCCTCCTTGCTTAGGTGAATCCTTGTATGTGCAGAGAGAGATTAGGCACAATTGATGCTCAGTTTAACAACTCATCCAGTTAAAACAACAAAAAAGCATGACAGGTACTCTGTCAACAGAATATCTTAACTCCTGCAAAGCACTATTCATACCTGTTGTTTACTTGGGCCAGAACGACTTGTCACATTTCTTTTGCTACTTGCAATAGATCTGATGTTGCTTTTCTTTAGACGGACCTTTATTTTACCATGTTGTACTAGGATATTTTCATCATCCTTAGGTGCTTCAACTACAGTAACCAACTTACCACCTAGTCCCTTGACAAAGATTTGCTCTCCAATTTTTGGTGTATATGATTTGGTGTCCGTTTCACTAACAGATAAAACATCACGAGGACAGTGAGTTGCAACAACAGATGCAATTTCTGATTCTGATTTCCTAATCAGGGAATTAAATTGATCAGCACTGGTAGTTCTGAGTTGATTTTCAAATTCCTGCAACACAGTTTCCAGCTGAGATTTTGCAGTCTTTAAATCTTGTTGGACCCGCTGAGTTTCTCTTGCCCTGAGAGCTGTTTCACGCTTATCAAGATCTTCTGCCTCATTTTTTATCTTCAATCATAACATTTGACAGCAAGGGAATAAACAAAGTAAAAAGATAATTAAACAATTGCCACGGTAACTGATTTAAGAATAGCATATCATTACAACTCAAGTCACTGTGATTCAGCTTCATATAAATGATACATTATGTTTGAATTTTGATGTATGGTCTAACGTTGCAAAATGCCATTTAGTTTTCCACTCAAGGTTTAGAATGTCCTTTTCCAAATATTGAATAAGTTCTGGAACTTAATCTTTTCTGGGCACAAGAATCAGGAAGTAATGGTGGTAGAAACCATTTAAGGGATAAAAAATAATAGATTCTCCAAATCCCAAGAAAATTGTCAAGTATTAAAAAAAATTAATCAAATTATTACATCCAGGGTTTTCCTCAATTGTATTGAGCATCCTACTTCAAATAACTCTCTACCAATTACATGAGAGATTTCTACAACATAAGATATACCAAAACAAAACTTTAGTTACGAGTTCAATGCATGCACTCAAATATATGGCCGTGCACGGCAGCTGGCCCTATCATGGTCCAAGTATGGACGATTGGAGCTAATATTAGCAAAGCCAATAAGTTATATATCAATGGGAACAGTACAAGATTTGTTACATATTTGGATAAAGTGATAAGGCTCCCGGTCCGGATGGCTTTACTTTGGTTTCTTTCAAGTTTGTTGGGACGTGGTCAAGGAAGATATTATGCAAGTCTTTCATGAATTTCATTCTAATGCTAGATTTGAAAAAAGTCTCAATGCCACCTTTTTAGCCCTCATTCCTACAAAGGTGGGGTCTAGGGATGTGAGAGACTATCGCCCCATTAGTCTGGTGAATGGGGTGTACAAGATTCTATCCAAAGTATTAGCAAATAGACTAAGCTCGGTGGTGGAAAAACTAATCTCGAAGCTGCAGAATGCGTTTGTCAAAGGTAGACAAATTCTTGACTCGGTACTTATTGCAAATGAAGTCTTGGATGGTTGATTGAAGTCTAGAGAACCCGGGCTACTTTGCAAATTAGACATAGAGAAAGCTTATGACTATGTCAACTGAAATTTCCTCCTCTATTTACTTGGAAGATGTGGTTTTGGGGGAAAATGGCAGATATGCGTAGAATTTTGTATCTCTTCAACTCGTTTCTCTGTCTTGGTAAATGGCTCTCCGGTGGGTTTCTTCAACTCCTCTCGTGGCCTGAGTCAGGGAGATCTGCTTTCTCCTCTACTATTTTTATTTATCATGGAAGCTCTCAGTAAGATGATTGAGGGCTTGGTGGATGGTGGGTTACTTCATGGTTTTTTGGTGGGGAACGGCGACCTCCACATTTCTCACTTGTTATTTGCAGATGACACGCTTATCTTTTGTTGTGCACACCTTGGACAAGTCCAAGACTTGAAGGCGCTACTTCTTTATTTTGTTGTGGTGTTAGGTTTGAGCATCAATCTTGCAAAGTCAGAAATAGTGTCAATGGGGGCTGCCCCCGAGGTAGAGATTTTAGCTACTACCCTGGGATGCAAGATATCTTCGCTTCCTATGAAGTATCTTGGCTTACCGTTGGGTGCCTCTTTCAAATCTAAAAGGATTTGAAATGATGTAGTTGAAAGGGTTGAGTGCAGATTGGCTGCTTGGAAGACGTTATACTTGTCGAAAGGTGGTCGGTTGACTTTGATTAAAAGCACTATTTCTAACTTACCTGCTTATTTTCTGTCTTTGTTCCCACTTCCCTTAAAGGTGGCTAACCGCATCGAGAAGCTACAAAAGGATTTCCTATGAAGTGGGTTGGGGGAAGAGTTCAAATTCCACTTGGTTAATTGGTCAACTATTTGTATCCCAATTTCTGGGGGAGGGTTGGGGATTCGCCACTTGATGAAATTCAATCAATCTCTTCTGGGTAAGTGGTTGTGGAGGTACTGAAATGAAAAGGATGCCTTATGGAAGTCTGTTATAAATTCTCAGTTTGGGGAAGTTAGGGGAGGATAGTGCTTGAATGAGGTACAAGGTACTCATGGAGTGGGTTTATGGAAAAACATTAGGAGCCTTTGGGAGACTTTCCGAGGTCATGAACATTTTGTTGTAGGCAATGGTTGGCGTGTTCGGTTTTGGTTTGATATATGGTGTGGTAACCATTGCCTAATAGATACCTTTCCTACCATCTTTGCGCTTGCCAGAGTAAAGGAGGCCTCGACTGCCAACCTTTTGGTTTATTCAAATGGCACCCCTCAATGCAATATAGACTTCATTAGGGAAACTCATGATTGGGAGTTGGAGTCTATTACGGAGTTCTTAGAGGCTTTATATTCCACAAGTTTTCAGGGGATTCCGGAGACAAGATGCACTGGAATCACTATAAGAAATGTATCTTTTCTGTCAACTCTTTTTACCAAAAGCTCACGAACTTTGGATCGTCTATGTTTCCGTGGAAGAGCATTTGAAAGACGAAAGCTCCTTCTAGAGCAGCTTTCTTTGTCTGGACAGCATCTTTGGACAAGATTCTCACCACAGATAATTTGAGGAAACAGCGGGTTATTGTCCTAGATTGGTGTTGTATGTGTAAGAAGAATGGGGAGTCAGTTGATCATCTACTTTTACACTGCGAGGTAGCCAAGGCTATATGGGATGATTTTTTCTTAAGAGTCGGATTGTCTTGGTTTATACCTTGTAGATTGGTGGATTTCCTAACAAGCTGGAGAGGACTTCACTGAGATTCTCAGGTAGCAGCTATCTGGAGATTGGTCCCAATATGTATATTTTGGTGTATTTGGAGTGAAAGAAATGCTAGATGTTTTGATGATCAAGAGAGAACTATGGTTGAGCTTAAAGTGTTCTTTTTTAAGTCATTGTTCCTATGGGCGGGGGCGATAGTTTGTAACAGACTTAGTGTCCATGATCTTCTTCTTTCTATTGTAACCTCTAACTAGGCGTTCTTCATGTATACTTCCTGTGTACCTAGGCTTTGCCTATTTCTATGAATACAATATCTTTAATTACCTATCAAAAAAAAATATTTGGATAAACCTAAATATTGCAACACACTGGTACACCAAACAAAAAAATTGATCCCCACATTAAGTACTCAGAACCTCATCTAGGACTAGGTTGGACTTTCAAACATTAATCTTGACTCTATGATGCATGTTCAAAAGCAAATGGCAATGGAATTAAGCATTTTCTCTGACATATTAGAAATTTCAAAAATACCTCATGATATAAATCTATAATTTCTGCATTAAGAGATGCTGCTCTTCTGGCTTGAGCTTCCAATTTGTTTCTTTCCTGTACCAGCGACTGATATAACACACCTTTCCGCTCTTGTTGATTTTCCGGCTTTAACCTCTCCACCCACTGTTGAGCCCGCTGAATTATATTTAGATCAAAACCAATTGATTCAGCAATACTTAACGCATTTGAATCACCAGTACTTCCCCAAAGGATTTGATAAGTAGGTTGTAAGGTTTCTGGTGAAAATTCCATGGCTGCATTCTCGAACTGACTATCTTTTTCTTTCAGGATGCTCAAATCGGCATAATGAGTGGTCACAACAGCCAAGCTAACACGGTCTTTGAGATACTGCAAGATGCTAGTGGAAAGGGCCACACCTTCTGAAGGATCAGTTCCACTACCAATTTCGTCAATGAGGACAAGCGATTCTTTTGAGGCCACTTCTAAGATGTTACAAATCCGCATTATGTGGCCACTAAAAGTTGAGAGATTTTGTTCCAGAGACTATAAAAAAGAACCAGAGTCAGACTAAATAGAACAACTAAAACGATTTAAGCATTTATCTGCCATAAAAATGGTAAAAAACTACCTGGTGATCTCCAATATCGGCTAGAATTAGATTGAACCACGGAAGTCTTGGGCTGTTCTTAGCAGGTAAGAACATGCCTGCCTTTGACATAAGAGATGCCAGGCCCAAGGTTTTCATTGAAGCAGTTTTCCCTCCTGTATTTGGTCCAGATATCACAACCACCCTCTTTCCACCTTCAATTTTAATGTCTATTGGCACAGGGAAAGTAGATACACCTGACAAACTTCCAGAAGTCATTTTTCCATTTCCATCACCCAACTGAACTGCATTGCCAGAATAAGATTCAAGGGGATCTGAAGATTTTCTCAGAGAGAGCTCAAGAAGCAGAGGATGTTGTATACCATCAATATCTACTGACAAAGCATAATCTGCTTCACTAGAAATGGCCTCCCAATCCCCTGAAGTGACAATTGGACAGACCCCGTTCATCCACTGAGCATAGGCAGCTCTTGCAAAAGCAAGATCAACTTCTAAAATTCTATCCAACAAATACTTGATCTCTATTTCTGATTCTGCTATTTCAGATGTGAGCAAGCTCAAAATTGCTATCTCCTCGGCTTTCTCAGAGTTTGAAAGCCTCACTTCCATATTGTTCAACTCCACAGCCTCTTTGGGTTCCATAAAGTATGTTGCCCCAGAACTACTAACATCTAATACTACACCATCTGGAAGTAAAGATCGGTGGGAAGCCCTAACACCAACACACATCCTCGACCGACGCTTGGTTATCAGAGGTCTGTCAATTGCCCCAGCCTGAAAAATCCGAGATGACACTTCCTTCAACAGAGAATCCAAATTTCCCATATTCCTCTTCCTTTCTGACCTAATGATCTCCAAATCTTCACTAGCTCTATCAAGGATGATTAACAGATTGCAATCTATGCAAAACTGTATTTTATGCTCTAACTCCACTTGGAAATTGCAGTCCTTCAGTATTTCAAGCAGGGGCAAGTACCTGTTTGAATACATTCAGAGAGGTAAATTGTCATTCCTGGATTGAAACTTCGTGTGGACAGTTTCTGCATTCATTTATGAAAAATCGTAGGAAAAGTAAGCACAGCACTCAATATGTGAGTGAACCTTTGAAACAAATTTTATTGAGGCCCCTACTGTGAGAGGAGAATCCATTACCATATGATAAATGCTTCTTTCCAGACTGTGTAAGGCAAATAGGACAACCTATCCAGAGATGGATCAGAGAAAATTGATTGCACATAGAAGGAACCTTCAGAGCCCTGAGAAACCTACTTTTGGAAAATATTAAAAAATTGTCTATTGTCTTAAACCAGATCATAGAACAGAACCAAGAAGATCCAAAATTATGAAACATTTTGTTACATAATTATGAAACATTTTAAAAGAGAGCCCGGATCAAATTATGGTTTCTTGACTCTTATAAGAAAACGGAAAAATGCTTAACATCCCACTCAAAATATGCTTCTCCAATATCTATTTCCAGAAACTTTTCAAATTTCAGACGAACCAGTGCAGTTCTTAAGATATCCCCATTCTGCATCTATTTTATTATGATAATAAAAAAAATAAAAAATAAAAATGTCCTTTTCCTTCTGATGGTACTATCACTAGCTCAGGTAGTTCCTCGATTTAGTCGTAGCTTTAGTAAACTGATTCCTGGTAGTGGTATGCAAATGGGTTTAAAGTTTAAATGGGCGCAACCATTTAATAAAAATGCCAAAAACCAAAAACTAACTAATGAAGATGAACGAAACCAATATCTCCCACTTGATCAAAATAACTCCACTCAGTATATACCTACAGATTAACTCATCAGGAAAAGAAAGAATATACATATCGTGTAAACAATACGCATTATGCCCGCTATTAAATTGCAATAACACCAATCCCTCCCCCCATCATAATATCCAGTGAAAGCCCCCGCCATTTCTTAGGCATTCTATTTCTCTAAAAATTTATCCAAAATATCAATGATAATAGCAATGCAGTACCTCTCGGAGCAATCTCCGCTCGCAGCCAACTGCTCCAACTTCTCGGACAATCTCTTGGCCGCACGCAGCGTTCCCCGCATCGCGCAGAGCTCCAAAAGCGTGAGCAACTGACCCGAAACCGCTGAATCCACAATCCCAGAGACATCCTCAATCCCAGAGAAATCCAACGTCCAAGAATCCATCATTGCCGCCGCCGCTGCCGTCTGATCCAGGAGCTTCTGGCTCTCCTCCCAGGTTTGGCCGATGGGGATTTCGGCTTTTTGGACGACCGAGGATCCCATGCTGGTCGATGTGAAGGAGGAGAGCTGCTTGCATACCGAGGGCCATTCTAGGATTTTGAGGGTTTCGGATTGGAGGGTCTGGGAGAGGGCGAATCGGTCAGAGTTTGACTTGCGGGAGTTGGAAAGCGAGAGTGAGGGTTTGAGGGCTTTGGGGGATAGAATGGGGGGTTTTATGAAAGAGGTAGGGAGGTTGGTGATCAGTTGCATTAGAGGGTTTGAGCGAGGGAACGAGTTGACTCGGTAACGACGGTAAGTTGGAGTTGAGTTGGGTCATCTCTGTCTCGGTGAGAGATTGTTTTCAATCCTATCCATTTGAATTCTGGAGGCCGTAAAAGCCACTCCTGCTCACCTGCACTCTGGCTTTTCTAGTTTTCTAGGAACCGCTCATACAAACAGTGGTTTTTCTTTTTCTTTCGAATAAAGCTATAAATACTTTTTTTTTAAAATAAAGCTATAAATATCTTTTTAACATATATGAAACCTCTATGGAATGTAATTATAAAGATAAAAGATATTTGTAATTCTTAATTATGTTAATTATTTTGAAAAAATAAATAAAATATAAGACCTACATGAAAAAAATTAATTTTAATAATAGATAATATTCTTTTTCAAAACGATTATGCGGCGTTTACTCACTTCATGATTATATGTAAAATTATTCAATTATAAATTAATATAATTATTTGTGAGACGAAAGTCTCACATTCTTCATATTTCAAATTTTTTTTTTTTGTAAATACAATTTTAGATTTTTAGATCATGTTTGAACATCAGGAGAATTCTTAAAACTTCTCATAATTTTATTCTCAAATATCAATCAAACACAAAATATTTTTCAAATTCAAATTTTCAGAATTTCAACATTTTCATCTAATCATTATTTAAGTACAAAAATATAATTTTTACAAACTATGGATTGCCGCCTTCCCACACCCATCAACAACGTAGACAACTAGAAAACACCCAAAAAAATCGAAATCTATAAAAAAAAATCAACAAAAAAAAATCCTAAACTAAAGCTAGTAAAACATATATGACCAAACAAAGAACCTATGAACCACAACAATGACCACTCGTGGTCATGTTTTCCTTTGCAAACCCACGACTATGAATTATCGTAGGTTTCCACAACAGCACAATCACGAGAGTCGATTGCTTCAAAAAGGAGGAGAATAAAAAGTGGAGGAGGAACAAACGATGAGGAGGAGAAGAAAAGGACGTGGCGAGAGGGAGAGAAAGTTTGAGAGAAGAGCAAAAAAACCAGAGGGCAAAGAGGAAAGAGAGAGAGGGGAAAGAGATAATGGGGGAGAGGGAGGGTTAGGTTTACCCCAAAACGACGTCATTTCCTCGTTCAATTTTTTAAAATAAAAAGACAACAAATCAAACCGGAATACAGCATATAACAATTGTAAAATTTGACTGCATCGAGGCATTTGAAAAATAATGGAGCACAAACACAATACATGAACAGTGACATAACCATGTTAGTGATTTGGGGGCCATCCCCCCATTTTATTTAAAATTAAAAATTCCTCCTAAGATTTTTTCATAATTCTCTATATATATAGGAAATGGCCCCCAAAAAATTTATAATTCTCATATGCTTTTCAAAATTTTTTAAAATCTCTATATACATATAAATAATGCATTTTCAATTTTTTTTCCTATAGCCCCAAAATTTTGTATAATTTATATGTTATCTATTTTCTATGATGTGGTCCCTATAAAATTAAATTAAAGTTAGGTTTATGAGAAATAATAAATTTATTAATTTGTATCCCAAAGTCTTTTATTATACAATATTAGGCTTTTTAATATGATACCCAAAGTGAAATAAATTCAAGAAAATTATTTAAGTTTGATGATCTATAGAAAAATAATTGAGAAGTTTTATTCTCTAGACTTCAGCGAGCAAAAAAATATTTATTTAAGATCTCAATTGTAGTTTTATATGCTTAATGTGATACCAAAATATCTAGATTATACATTAAATTTGATAAACTAGTTTACATACTATAATGAAATATATGCTTCTAAAAGATTACTTGATAGTTTTTATGAAGAAAACAAATTATAAATATTTCATTACAAAAGTAATAATGGATGAATATCTATGAAACACTGTCATAAGAAATTTGAAACTGATGTTAAGTTATATTTTTAGAGTTTTAGAGTTTTATCTTTTTATGTATGTAACAAGTTATCAAGATCTGATTTTTATATATACTTATGTTTTTATAATTTTTTTTTCGTGAAATTAAGATTAAAATTTGTCTCTTTTTATTTTACATTAATATGTCTTACATTAGAAAAGTTCCCCCTCGAGGGAATCCCAAAAAATTTATGGTGCTGCCATTGTGCATGAATACGATCTTCATGTTGGAAATAACAAAGAGCACACAAACCATATTGGACAACACCCTTTCTCAGTAAATTCATCTTAGTTGGAAGGCTATTATTACAAACTCTTCAAACAAAATTCTTCACTTTGTTAGGTAGAGATCCAAATTCCATGGCTTCCACCAATGCTCTAGCTTCCTTCTTGACAGGGAACTTTCAATTTTTCCACCATTCTCAAACAATCCCAAAGCAAAATGATACCCTAATTTCACATAATATTGACCATTCCTATTGCCACCCAAACAAGCTTATCAATAGTCCAATAATGCAATGGAAGTTGAACAATCTTCTTGGCCACAAAAGGAGGGAAAACATTTGTAATCAAAGACGCTTCATTCCAAGATCTAGAAGAATGATGAAACAACATATTAACAGTCACCTCCAAAGGTAATAACTGAGAAGATTGAGATATAAAAGACTCTAAACTAGTTGAAACCCATTGATTTTTCCAAACATTAATGTTGTCACTATTGAAGATAATCCCAAAGATTAACAAGTCCCTCTATGGAAACTCAGACTCAAATCACCCTAACAGCTACAATTTCCTCTATGGAAACTAAGACCCATTTCACCCGAATGGTTCCAACTCCCTTTATGGAAACCGAGACTCAAGCCAACCAGATTCACATCAATGACACAATGGCTACACATGCTTTATATGGAAAAATTCAATACAGATCTTTTGTAAATGGCTAGTTAGTTTCCGTATTTTGTTGCTTTTAATTCATTGTACATACGATATATATATTGGAAGGCTCTCATGCATGGACTCACGGTTTGTGAGACTTTTTTACAAACTACTTGAATTCATTTGTCTTTATGGTATCTAGAGCCTTGTGAGAGTGCAAGAGAGTCTTCCTTTCGATTAAACATAGCCTCCATCTCACTGAGTGTAAGCAACTTTGTTACTCTCAAACTCAACCCAAGGAAATTATCCTTTGTGGAGAGAACAAATTTTAGCCTTGGCTAAGAGCCAAGACTTGGTCGAGCACCTCGCTGGTGACTCCCCCCCGCCACCCAAACACTCTGATGATTCCCCCAACCCAACCCAACCCAAGAATTAACCCATACATACCTTCAATGGCGCAAGGCATATCGACTCCTTCATGGGTGGATCATTGGTACCCTGTCCAAAGAAGCACTCGAATTAGTGGTTGGTCTTGCCACCTCTAACCATGTATGGGAAGCCCTCAAAGCCGCCTATGCCCAAGCATCTCAAGAGAGGGAATTTCTTATCTTATCCATCAAATGTCATACCTGAGGAAGGAGCCAACCACCTCTCTTGTTGATCATCTTCGGCAGTTCAAGACTCTATGTGACAATTTACAAGCAATCAGATGACCCATGGAGGATAAAATGAAGGTGTTCTCCCTCTTGAACAACCTTCAACCGAAGTACGAACCATTCATCACCTCCATGCTTAAACCATTGATGTCGACATATTCTGAAGTGGTGCCGCTCCTCCAAGGGTATGAGCTCCAATCTCACCTTCATGATTCTTTTCTCTAACAATCCTATGGTTTTTTATGGACAAAGAACAGGTCCTAATACTCGGCAACAAGGTGACCGATCCTTCTCCTCCAAGGGACACAGGTTCACCCAGTCGAATTTCAACTCAAGAGCCCCTCACAACTTTGCCCTGCCCGATGCACCACGTCCCTCAAATAACTTAGCTCCTATACGAGATTCTAAAAAACTTAACACTTGTCAAATTTGTGGCAAAAAGGGACATGCGGCACTTAAATGTTGGCAACGTTTTGATGATGTTCCACAAGCTTTGGCTGCGCTCACTCTTAATAACTCTATCTCCGAGATTGAATGGACAGCTGACATAGGTGCCACTGCCCACATTACAGGTAATTCAGGTATGCTTGAAAATCTTTGCCATTATTTTGGTCCTGACGCTGTTATTTGTTGGTGATGACACATTACATGAAATCACTCATATTGGTGATACTATTATTGGATCTGGTACTTCTCAAATTAAATTAAAAGATGTTTTATTAGTTCCCGATCTTGTTAAAAATATTTTATCTGTTAGTCAATTAACTTCTGATTATCCTTACCTGTGTGAATTTTGTGGTATTGGTTTTTCTATAAAAGACAAAGTGACCAACCGCACAATCTTGAACGGGCGACAGAAGGTAACTTGTATGTCTTATCCCAACCTGTTGAAGCTCATTTCTCCACCTGATTTCAATCGGTACCTGAAGAAACGTGGCATCAATGGTTGGGTCATCCCTAAGCCTCTACTCTTCAAGTTCTTCACTCCAAAGGTCTTATTCAACTCGTCGGCAAGCATACTGGTACCTCGATTTGTGAAAGTTGCTAACTAGGAAAAATGAGCAAATTACCTTTTTTGTCCTCCGACCATCCTCATCTTAATGTATTTGATAAAATCTATTATGACTTGTGGGGTCTTGTCCCTGTTTTATCTGTTGGAAAATTTCAATATTATGCATGTTTAGTTGATGGTTTTTCAAAATATATGTGGTTTATTCCCCTTCGCAAAAAAATTTATTTTTTAATGCCTTTCTTTTATTTGAAAAATACGTTGATCATCAATTTAACAAAAAAATCAAAAAATTTCAATCTGATGGCGGCGGTGAATTCGCTAACCATAAATTCAATTCTCACCTCTAGCAACAAGGAGTCTTGCATCAATATTCTTGTCCCCATACCTCCGGACAAAAAGGCTTGGTCAAACATCGACATCGCACCATTAGGGAATTAGGCACGACTATGATTTTCATAGTGGTGTCCCAAAACGTTTCTGGGTATAAGCTTTTCACTACTGCTGTTTTTTTAATTAATCGACTTCCTTCTACCGCCCTTGGCCTTGATTCTCCCTTTTCCATCCTCTATGATCATTTTCCTGACTATATCTCTCTTCGTGTTTTTGGTTCAAAATGCTATCCTTATATTTGGGACACCAAACATAACAAATTCAATCCCAAAACTCTACCTTGCATTTTGTTAGGCTATAGTGCACACCATCAAGGTTACAAATGCTACTACCCACCCTCTCGGCATACCTTCATCTCACGGCATGTTGTCTTTCATGAATCTAACTTCCCTTTTAAACAACCTAGTAACCTTCATGTCCCCTACTCCACTACCAAATATTGTCTGTGTTCCATGAGTGGCGCTATCCTATTTAAAATACTAACTCTTCAGATGCTGCTAGTTCTTCTACCTTGCAAGTCCCTCATCTTGATGCAGATATTCCCATTCCTCTAGTGATTGTGACAGAACCATCCATTGCACCTACCTCCTCTCATCAAGAAATGTCGAGTAATGCTCCCTACGAGACAAATGCCTTCGCTCCTTCATCGCTATCACTAGTGGCCGACTCCACTCAGTCTCCTTCTCGCCATCACATGGTTACACGCTCCAGGGTTGGTATTCACAAACCTAACCCTAAATATGTTAATCTTCATGCTCTTGTTGATCTTCCACAGGAACCAAAGACTATCCGCTCTGCTCTCAACCATCTTGGTTAGAACAAGGCTATGCAAGACGAAATACAGGCACTCCATGACAACCACACATGGACCCTCATGCCCCACACCCCGTCCATGGATTTCATTGGCTGCAAATGGGTCTTCAAGACCAAAATCAATGCCGATGGCTCCCTTGATCAAACCTGGCACCATTCACATTGTACTTAACTTATCTCTTTTTCATCGTTGGGACATTCGCCAATTTGACGTCAAGAATGCTTTTCTTCATAGTGATCTACAGGAAGATGTTTTTATGGATCAACTTCCAAGTTTTATCCATCTAACTCTTTCCTCACATTTTTGCAAATTAAACAAAGCTTTATATGATTTAAAACAAGCTCCTCGTGCATCGTTCGATAAATTTAGTATTTTTCTCGTTGCTTATGGGTTCTCTTGTATCACTGTTGACCCCTCTCTTTTTACTTATCACTCTTTTCACAGCATATAATTCTATTCTTATACGTTGATGATATTCTCTTAACTGGCTTTGATCCTAGTTATCTCAACACTTTCATTACTACTCTTGGCCAACAATTTGCCATGAAAGACCTTGGTCCGTTTCATTACTTTTTAGGGATTCAAGTCACTCGCACCTTTGATGGGTTCATCTTATCTCAGGCCAAATATGCTTCAAATATTTTAGAACGTGCCCAACTGTAAGACTACAAATCCATGGGTACCCCCATGATGCCCAAAACAAAGGTTCTCACTAGTGACATTCCCTACCCTGACCCTTGTCATTATCGTAGCATTGTTGGTGCCCTTCATATCTTACTCTCACTCGTCCCGACTTAGCTTTTTGTGTCAACTTTGTCTCACAATTTATACACTCACCCACCATTGCTCATTACAAAATGGTAAAACACATTCTTTGGTATTTACATGGTACAGTTGATCTTGGTATGCATTTTACTTCACAATCTACACTTGATCTTTATGCATTTTCTAATGCAGATTGGGCTGGTTATCCTCAAACTCGTCACTCTACAACCATCTATTGTGTGTTCTTGGGCAGCAACTACATCTCCTGGTCCGCTAAAAAACAACACACTATCTCTCGTTTTAACTCCAAAACTGAGTATCGTGCTATGGCCCACACCGCTGCGGAATTTACATGGATCTCCTTTTTGCTCTGTGATCTTGGTGTTCAACTCTCATCACCACCTGTCTTATTTTGCAATAATTTAAGTGCTCTTCATATGACTGTTGTAACATCCCAGATTTTAGTATATTTTTAAAGAAGGTTTATTTTAATTATTTATTGCGTAATTCTCTTGTTTTAATATTTTAGAGGTTTTATTTTATTATTTTATTGGATTTTCCTATTTTCATTAATTATTATTTTTGGAGTTTTAGAATATTATTTTAGAATATTTTAAATGGTGAAAATTATTTTTATTGGGCTTTCTTATTGTTAATTATTGTTTTGGATTTAAATTGATCTTTAATTTAAATTGGTTTGTTTGTGGGTTTTAAAATTATTATTATTTTAATTAAAGCATTTCACTGCGTTTGATTAATTTTAATTAAGGTTCTGCAATTTAATTCCTTTTTATTTTAAATGATGTTATTGTTGGAGTTTAATATTTTACTTTAACTAGTTTTGAGTTTATATTGATTTATTTATTTTACTGTTTTAAAAATAGTTATTTTGAGGATCAGTTGTGACCCAAAAGTTGTGAGGATTGGACCTAATTTCTTTTCCTTCATTTTTCTTTTCCCTTTTTTTCCTTTTTCTCTTTTTTCTTTTTCCCCATTTTCTTCTTCCTTCCCGCGCGACCTGGGCTTTCTCTCTCTCTCTCCTCTCTCTCACGCCGATCGGCCTTTCACCGTGCAGTGCCGCCGTCGGCTAGCCGTGGTCGACACCGGCGGCCTCACCGGACTCCCCGTGCGCCGGCGACCTTGCCCCACCAATCTCAGGCCGAGCCTCGCCGCCGTTTGCCTCCACGGCGCGCTCGAACCCGCGGCGGTTTCCTCCTTGCTGCGCCGCCGTCCGGCCACCAGCTCCTAGCCACTTGACCATCGGCCCATTTTCGTCCTAACCGACCCAACTCCAGCCCCGATCCGTCGCCGGAGCCGCCCCAACGAGCCTCAAACCCGATCTGAGATTTTCGGCCGTAAACCACCCTTTTTTGCCACTATTCACGGCCAACCATCACCACCATTAGATTCCCCACCTCCTATAGACCCTACCTTACCGTTCCCAAGTCTTCGTTTGAACCCGGGTGAAATTTGAGTTTCACTGCGTTTCGGCCACAATGTTTTTACACTGTGACAGTTGCTGTTTTGATGCTTCCAGTTCCTCCGTGATCCTCCATAAATTATTTTAAAGCACTGTAAGTATTTCTCCAAAAGACTTTTAAGATTTAAATATATTTTGCAATGACCTGTTTTATAAACTGTGAATTGGTTATCTGATAGATTGTGTTGGTTATTGGAAAATGGTTGGTAACTGTTGGTTATTGGTTTTTAGTCATTTTCATGGCATTGTGCACGCATGCGTGGGTGTGTATATTTTTGAAAACTGTGTTTTGTAAAAAGGGCTTTTCGGGTGTTGTGTATCACCCCCAAGCCGAGATGAGTTATTATCTCGGTGGAGCTCCTCTGGGCACTCGGGAGCGGAATATACTGAGTGTCGTCCCCTGTAGCTGTTGCTCGGGACTTGGACGGGATGGTAGCGCTCTCGATCCGACTCCGTGATCTCTCGTGCTGGCGGAGATCAGAGGATGCTTGGCTATGTACGCGGTGGGCGCGGAACTGGGCATCACTCGTGTTATATCACTCGCATAGTCGCTACCTGTGGAGTGACGAAGGGAGCCAGGGTATGTGGATGGTCCCTAGGGGAGGCCATGGTGCATACGGGTTAAAATTGGAATAAAAGTAACTATTCCTGGTTAATAATTGTGTCAAATGGTGATTTTTGGAGTGTGTGGGAAAAACTTGTGATTTTCGAGAAATTGTGTTCTTCTCGAGTTTTGCACTTGGGTCATCATGTGCATGCATAGTGGTTGTTGTATTTTTTATATTTGTTATTTTGGAGTACTTTTGGGTTTTACTTACCTGTGGTACCATTTATTGGTACTGCAGATTTTAATGCAGGCTTTGCAGAGGCTGAGCCCGAGGATGCGGCTCCGCCTGAGGAGTAGGGGCATTTGGCTATATTTTTATTTGGTATTTGTATTTTATTTGATGTCGTTTTTATAAACAAGAAAATTGTATTATGTTGACTTATGGATTTCTGTATTATTTTTTGTATTGTATTAAATTCTGGTACTAGTAGACTTTATTACCTTCCGCTGTGTTTTTATTTGTGCACTGTTTATTTGTTGCACACACTGACACTTGTCGTTGGGATGCGTGGCCGGTTGTCATCATCCCGGGTGTCTCGATTTTCGTGTTGGTCCGTACATGGAAGTCGGGGGCGCCACAACTGTCAATCCTATTTTCCATGCTCGTAGCAAACATATTGAGATTGACTACCACTATGTACAAGAACGCGTTGCTCTTGGTCTTCTTCAAACATGGCATGTCCCGACCTCTCTTCAACTTGTGGATATTTTTACCAAACCTCTTGGTTGTCCTGCCCTTTATTCTCTACGTTCCAAACTTGGCCTTCTACCTCGGCATAGTTTGCAGGGGTGTATTGAAGATAATCCCAAAGATCAGCAAGACCCAACGGCCACAAGTCCCTCTATGGAAACTCAAACTCAAATCACCCCAACGGCTACAATTTCCTCTATGGAAACTAAGACCCATTTCACCATAATGGCTCCAACTCCCTCTATGGAAACCGAGACTCAAGCCAACTAGATTCATGTTAGTGACACAACTGCTACACATGCTTTATATGGAAAAATTCAACACAAATCTTTTGTAAATGGCTAGTTAGTTTCCTTATTTTTTTGTTTTCAATTCATTGTACATATTATATATATATTGGACGGCTCTCATGCATGGACTCACGTTTTGTGAGACTTTTTTACGAACAATTTGAATTCATTTGTTTTTAGTCACCACTCCCACCTCGCCAAATACAATCCTTGATGAGAATATCATTTACTGCACAAATACTCCGCCACACATATGAATAATTACACCTAATATTAGATTACAAAAAATATGTATGCGGAAAGTATTTAGTTTTAAAAACCTCATACAAGAAAGAATCAGAGTTAGTCAACAATCTTCATCCTTGTTTAGCAAGCAAAGATAGATTAAAAATCTTCAAATTACAAAAACACTAATCCTCTATGCAATTTAGAATCACATATTTTAAACCAACTAACCCAATACAGTTTACGTTCATATTGATATTGTCCCCATCAAAATCTAGCAAACATGCACTCTAATTCCTTACAAAATGACTTGAGTAGTTGAAAATAGCTTATAATGTATGTAGGAAGAGCTTGGACTATTGTTTTAATTAAAATTTTCCGTTCTGCTTGTTATAAGAGATTTTCTTTCCAATCTTGTAATTAATTTCAAACACAAATTGACATAATTTGATGTAATATATTAGATTATAAAGTTATTTTTATTATAAAATAAATCTAACGTATCATATAAAGCTATATCAGTTTGTAGATTTATTTTTATGAGATATTTTTATGACTATAACACTTTTTAAATAGTATATCCATCTCTTAATATATTGATACAAAATAAATAATTAAAAACGATTATACAAAGTCAGTTTTGAGCTTTGTTACTTATCATTCACATACACTATATATTATACTTATTTTAATTTTTTTTTGATTTTATTCTTTCTAAACTAATTGAATTATTCTATTTATCATCAATGCATCACATATTTAGTAAGAAAAAAAAATTAAAAAAAAATAGTGTATAATGAAAAAATGACAAGTAGAATTTCAAAAAAAGTTATGGTGGAGAGGTTAGCAACGTGTGCAAACACGCACCAACGGTGTCGCATGCCTGCGGCCCTGCGTGCGTCTTTGACGACTGGCTATTGATAAGGGCGCCATTCGCAGGGAGAAAAAACGCAAAAACAACAAAAAAAATATAGAAAGTATTTCAGAGCGATGAGCATAAAAAGTAAGGAATATTGATACTAGGTTTTCAAATTTATCGTTTAAAGCTACTTTTTATTTTTTAATTTATTTTTTATTAATAATTAATAAAGAGATTATTAGTGAAGTTATATTCATTTATTTTTAATAATTAAGGATATTAAAAAATTATTTAAAAGAAAAAAAAATTGCACTAGTAATATGTCATAAACGCTGAACGGCCACTATCCAAAAAGTAATACCGGATATTATAGGTTTGGCAAATACTATCCATTTTTTTATAAAAAGAATATGGTTTATTATTAAAAATAATAATTTTTTAAATATAAATTTTATATTTATTATTTTAAAAAAATACTACATCCACACTTTATAGTTAAAAATATAATTTATGGTATAAAAATATCAAATATTTTTCTCATAGAAAAATCACCAATTAGAAAAGGACAGATGGGGCGCTACGTGAGTTCAAAGGTGTCCATGAAGAAGCGGAAGCATGTGAACCTCGAGCGTCATTGAAAACGAAAATTAAATGAAAATGTTGAGTATATTTAAGAAAAATTTATAAAAAATTTAGTTGAAATTTAAATTTTTAAAGGAAATTAATAAAATATAATAAAAAATGTAAACAATACTACTGACGGATAAATGAGGGTTGGGATTTTAATTAAGAAAAGACTGCACTTCTCATTGAGGGCTCTCAATTTTTTATTTTTTTATTTTATAATTAAAGAAGTATTTTTCAATAACGTTGATAAAAAATATAAAATAATACTAATAATAATTATTATTATTAAAAAAAAGTCCAAAATTCACTAGCGGGGCTAGCGGTGGGCTGTAGACCTACCCTTTTTAATATGGGGCTCGTGGGGTCGGAGATCGAACTGGGCCCAACTTCCCTCTCGCAACAAACCACGCCGTCTCCACCGCTGCTACATTTCTACCCCGCGCAGACGAGCGAGAGAGGGGGAGCAAGACCGAGAGCGTTTTACAAAAATGATACCGCAGCAGTGGGCGCCGCCTTGCGGAAAAGAGTGCACGAACAAGTATGCAATGCTGACGCAGATTCCATGTAATTCACTTTCTGAGTTCTACCTTCATAATTTCTTTTTGAGAATTGATCTGTAATTTTATAAATCTTTTTGGTTAATGTGTATTGTACTTGGCTTAATTTGTTTCTTTATTGACATTATAATTTTATTAAATATCTCTTTATTTAGTACCAGTCATGAATGTCTGAGCAGAAACTTGGTTGCCCCTTTCTTCCTTGTGGAGTTTCCATTCCATTTTTTTGTCATCAGATTGCTCTTTAGGCGAGAAACAGGGCGCGTAGTCCAATTTTGCTTTGGGTTAGGAATTGGCATACACAATTATAAGTAAACTTGCAAACAAAAAAAAAGGACGTGATATGCTAAGTTCTGAGTGTTGATTCATTAAGGGGCTGTTTGGATTCAGAGATGAGTTGAGATGATTTGTAAATAGTAGAATAAAATATTTTTAGAATATTATTTTAGAATATTATTATTGTTTTAGGGTTTGAAAAAGTTAAATTGTTTATTAATTTTGTGTAGGAATTTGGGAAAGTTGTTTTGGAATTTGAAAAAGTTAAATTGTTTATTATATTTTGTGTGGGAATTTGGGAAAGTTATTTTGAGATTTGAAAAAAAAAATTATTATATTTTGTGTGAGAATTTGAGAAAATTGTAATGATGAAGATGAGATGAATTGAGATGAGTTGAGAAGATTTTTGAATGCAAACGGCCCCTTGTCTATAGCGCAAAGCAATGTATGCTAACACAAAGGAGCACCCTCGGCGGCCATTAATGAACTCTTTCCCCTTTTTCATGGGAAATTCATGTTAGTGCATGCATTGGCTGATGTTAAATCCTCTCGCCTTCTTTGAACGATGCTATGCAATGAAATTTGAATTGTGAGCTTGTAGGTAGGATTCACTATAAACCCAATTGTATGAAATATAAACTTTAGTGCATATATGGTAAGTTTTCAGTGCTCAAAGACAAAATGTTAGTCGTATGAGAGACTTTATAGCGAGTAGGAGTTCTAATCATATAGGTTGTACAGGGGTCTTGCGTCAACCTTGAAGTGAGTTAATAAAGTTATCTATGTATTATTTTTCTTATAAAAAAGCAGTAGAAAGAGACTTATAAGCTAATTCTCAATATCTGAATACTAATCTCTATTGGTTAGGTATCAGAAGTAGAAAGAGATTCCATCGAAGAGAACATGGCTTTCAATCGGTTGCCTATGGAAGGAGTCAAGACAATGATGATCTGATTTAATTCTATTTTTTGCTTTCTTAGAATGTTTGCAACCTATTTGTAAAATTCACTGTGGTTAAAATTTCATTTTTCTTTGGGTGAATTCTAAAATGCTTTACCCATTTTGACCTTTTCCAATCCATCGTGTTGTCATTGCTTCGCCCTTGGCTAGTACTATTTGTTCATCGTTTTTGCATTTTTACTTGAATGGTAATAATTCATCCATACCAAAACAAGGAATATTCAATTGCTCCTTTACTCTTTTGTTTCCCTTTATCGATTGTTCTTCAATCAAACTGCAGTGAATCCGTACAACCTCAACCAGACAATTACTGCCAATGTCCCGTACCTTCCCCCCCCAAAAAAATCTTGTTTCCTGGTTTCCCAGATCATATCCCAGAGACGTAGCCTAAGCATTTTTTAATAGGTCAGTGTAGCCTATATACATTTTGGAGTTGGAAAGTAGTTTTTCTCTTATATCGATCTTTTCAGCGGTTCTGTCATAGATGGATAAGCGGTTCTGCCACAGTGGAGGCGCTCTTGGCTTGTTGGACAAATCTAGGAGGTATTCCACAAATCAAAGCCATGTGGAAGATGGTTCCTATTTGTATTTATGGTGCTTATGGCAGGAGCGAAATGACAGGACGTTCGAAGACAAGGAGAGATCTTTTGAGGATCATAGATCTTTTTTTATTAGAATGTTATTTCTATGGGCCATAGCTATAGATTTAATGGTTTAGACCTGCATGATTTTCTTGTTTCCTTTTCTTCATCCTAGATAGGTGTTTCTTTTTGTATACCATCTTGTGTACTTGGGCTATGCCTATTCTATTAATACAATCATTTACTTACAAAACGATGGATAAGTGGGTGTCATTTCTTATTAGCAGTGATTCACAGCCATCTATGTTATATTATTATGAAATCTAATCATGCATGAGCTGAGCAATTAATTCAAGCTGTTCTATCAGTGGGGCTATCCACCAGTTGTCTTGCTTCATGCATGATTCTTTGAAACTATCAAACCTTCAGTCTATCTTTAATTGCACCAATATCTGAACCTAATGCATAGGTTGGGTTGTTTTCAAGTTATAATCTTTTTTAAGCCTTTGTTCAATAATCATTGCTCTTTTAATATAAAAAATTACTGATTGTATCCTGCTTGGTTTTTATTGTAGGGCGAGTATTTTGCAAAAAGGGGTGTGATGCTGATGCAGAGACATGGGAAGAATGTAAGTTTTACTTTCTTCTTTGTGTCAGTATTGCTTGTGAATCAGCCCTTTTGTTTTGTCATTTCAAGTCAGATTTGAAAGTTTTCATCTCTGGAACTTATCAGCATATCATTGCTAGAAATTCCTTTTTATGTGGGCCCTAGATTTACCTACTTTTTAAAAAGGAGGTGAGCATGGTTTGCACATTCTAGGACTGCAAATATCATTTCTCATTAGGAAATAATGGTGAGCTACTGCCTACTGGTGTGCTAATGCCAAACTTGACAAGATATTTACATGAACCAAACTAACCCTGTAAAAAAGCATCCTAAGAACAAAAAAATATCAAGTCTATAAAAATCTCTGAATATATAAATAATAATATTCAAAGTCTTAACAAATACAAAGAGATAGAAAACTACAAACATAAGCATCTTGAAGGCAGCCTCAATGCACTAGTGTCGCATACTCACAACAAAGGAATCTAAAATACAAACTCAAGAGCACAACCCTACCAAAACAGAAAGCAAGGCTTGTCTAACCCAAACCACAAAGGTGACCAACAGGCTAGTCTCAAGTGGAGAAGGGGTGGCTTATGGGATTTTTGGTCTTTTTACCAAACTGCCAACTAATGTCTCCATAATATTTCACAAAGTCCAACCAAAACTGCCTATATGCCCTTATGTGCTTTAATGGTCACCGCAATATCTCTAGAGGGCCTTATAAAAACGAAATGTTGTACAAGCACCCCTCTAATAGAACAGAAATTAAATTACTTCCCCATCAATTACATATAGCTTGCTTGGGCTATTACAGCTACTACATGGGCTTAGTCCTTTAAATTCCAGAATTTTTCTATGTATTAGATGATATTGAGCCCTGGACTTTCCCCATTAAAGGGAAGAACCGCTGGGCTACAAATTCCATTAGTGCTTGACTTAACTGGTGTCTTGAAATTGATGCCTTTAAAAATCACTCTTGGTTAAGTTTTGCTTTACCGTTTTCTCAGTTGAGTGATTGAGCCATCTGTTGAACGTTGATTTTTAGTATGTAATTGGTTTGAAGAGTTATGTTACCAACACAAAAAGGAGCATATTATTACTTAGGGAGCCAGGAGTCCAATTTTTCTTATAGTTGTTTATAAGCTTCAAATGATAAGATCATTGCAGGCCTGGAGGAGTGCAATGAGTTATGCTATAAGGACCCTGTATTAAAGGACCGCCAGTGGAGTGCCTACATTGACCGTTCTCCTGGAGCTGTCAGCCACTCAGAGGCACTTTCTCTTTCACCTGTGGTTCTTTTGCATTTCCTTTCTATTTTTCAAGACCCTGAATGCTGCGATTTATTTTAGCGCGTATACTGCTTATATGGTTAAAACCTTCACAGTTCACATTAAGCTGCCTGGTGATTATCCTCTTTTGTTTTTTTCTTTGGTTGTTAGTGTGGACTTATTTGTGATTTTACCTTTCAATCAAATGGGAATTCAATTTTAAGTTATTTTTACAATTACTTGTCAAAAAATTAAAAATATTTTTATTAGTACTGTGGTAGGTAATGGCCAATGACATCTCCCTTTGGTTAAATTCGCAATTTCAAAGTAATCAATTGACTTTGGGGCAGGGTGCTAGCGGAGTATAATGTAGTATAGTAATGACTGACACTTAAAAATGAAGGTATGGTAATGAGAGACAGATTAGATAAAGGTTCAGTTGTTTGGTTATGGTACTGTGTATTCTTTCACTCCTATAATCTGAAGTTCAGAGCTTTTTTTAGGCATGAAAAATCCTTGGAAATCTTGGTCTTGAACTCTTGCGATTTCTAAATTAAAGTAATCTGTGGGCCTTAGAAGAGGACTTGTGTACTTGTCAAAAAAGAAGAAGAAGAAGAAGAAGAAGAAGAGGGTTTGAGTGACATCATGTAAATTGAACTGACATGGCAATTGATTATAGATTTGGAGTGTCCTGGTGGTGCCCAGATTTGGGAGATCGCTCAAAGGACAGTTGAATGAAGTTAATTGTGCATCTTAAAAAAAATGGATGACTTATATAGTACGTTGGGGGTGTTTTTTTGTTCTTTCTTTGGAAATGCATTGTTAACCCATCCCAACTTCTTGCAAGAAATGTTCCTTTGTCACCTTTACCCAAACAACCTGTCCACTCTGCATCTTGCTTCTACAACACCAGAAACTCAGATGCCTTCTATATTGTGGCTATCATTTTCTTGGAATTTGTAACTACTACACTTAATTAGAGCTCTTCAGCAGCCACACTATACATAAGTTTGTCAGATAAGATGGCTTTACGAACCTACCGTACTTGGTGCTCTGCTCAATAAAGCATACCTAACAGATCCAATGCTTTATTTTACAAGTTAAAGAAATTACATTTGATGCTGAATACGAAGGCTCTGGATTTTAGGAGAAAGCCAGTATTAAGATTGCACAATACAAAAGTACTTCGTATATAGAAATGCTTTACTTACTGTTGGAATTTAGCATTTCTATAACAATAATGTCATTCTTTAGGCAACTTGTTATTATCAAAATAGGATTTATCTTGTTAAAAACTTTGTAGTTGTACTTGATGTTCTTCAATCATTCTTTTAGTTTTCATATTGTGGAAATGCATGACATGGAAGCAAAGAACATTAGCATTGCTGAACACGCTTATCTTACCAAATTAGATTTTTTATCATTTCTCTATACAGGAGTGTTTTCGTGCTTGCGTATCTGGCTGTGGTTACAAGGTTAGTATGTTCTCGGTGATATGAGCTTTTGGTTTCACTGAAGAATTCTTTTGCAGAAGATTAATAGATGCGGCACTTCTATTAGATGGCTGGTTCTTTACTTGTACAAAATTGGCACTGGATCATTTGCATTTTTTTCTTAATGCCGGTCACCCATGAACTTTTGCGTGCACTTTGTGTTTTGCATGTTCAATGGGCTTTATGGTCTCACCAGTAATGATGTGAACTTTATGAATTTGATTAGATCTGACTTTTTAAATTGAAGAAGGACATGGGTATGTACCCCTAGTTTGATTCAGTGGTTTCTGTCTTGTAAGGATTTCGGTCACAATCGTTTGTGTGGCAGTTAAACAACTTTTCTACCCCCTCTTCCCCTGGACTTGTTCCATTTTCTCTTCCACTCACATCACCATCATTAAGAGTACTAGAGATGCACAATAAACTGGCAGTTTATATGATTCTAAATTTTAATTACACGCATATAGGGATGATGGATTGGGGTTTTTCTTGTTTAATTTCCCAATTTCTGGTCATTACTAGAGAATCAATTTATTTTGGTGCACTACTTTGCTAGTTTTTTCCTATAAATTCGATGCACGAATTCACTGGATTAAAGTATCTTTTTTTAACTGCAGTAACTCAATGATGTATATTTTACTTTGCAGTTTGATATTCTTTCAAAGGAAGTTGATAAAGTTCGTCCAAACAGGCCACCTAAGCCTCCCCCCGTCCCAAAGCCCATTCGACCACCTGTTGATCCCAATGTGACGGCTGAAGACGTACTTAACACTTCTGCATAACGAGAAACCAGGCATAGTGTTGCTGACGAAATATCAGGAACTAACAAATTGGTGAACATTGCAGGAACATCTTTTTTGCCACATAAGTTCAGATCAGTTCTACCTTAGGCTCTCTCTGTTAACTAACTACATCTTTTTTATTCCTCTTGTATTCCTCTTCGGGTTCCTCAATCTTCATATCACCTAGCAACTGGCACTCATTCCTTTTTTATAAGCATAACCTGGGCAACCAAAGTGCAGTTTGGGTCCCTGTTCAATATTGATGGAGACAGAGAAGTAACCGATAGATTTTGTACCAAGTTTCATGTTAGGAATATTTGGTCAATTAGGCTTCATCCAGGTAGAAATTTGGCATATCTATATTTTTCAGAAATAACCATCTGTATTATGATAAACTTTGGACTAGCCCCATCCTATATAAATTCCGTCCAACCTAGTTTAATGAGATTGTCTTTTTATATTTATATACGTCTTATGCTGTGTGCTTCATCGTTTTTATGTAGTCTTTGGCATGGTAAAATTTCATGCATGACAAAGGGAGATATGCCAGATGAAAGGAAAAATTAGTTGACAAAAAAAGGTTTGATTTTACCGACAAATATGAAATATCTCACCTACAAGTAGTCTTATCGACAAAACTTTTCTACGATTTAACAAAATCTTGCTTTATGTGCAAAGATACCTAAAACAACAAAACATTAATAGCTAGACTTACTTGAGAAAATCAAAGCCATTATGATTATGGGGTGCAAGGCAGATGTTGCTGCCTCTTTGGTAGATGTTGCAGATTAAAGTTTGTCTACAATACTTTTCAAAGCTCAGGGTGAATACAGACAAGCCACGTCTAGCGAAAGGCCCTTGGCTTTATTGCTGCTTTTACAGGTTTATAACATAAAGAAAACAGAAAAGAAAAGCGCAATATGTTGCAAACTAATTAATATCACCTCTACAGTGGTCTAATTTTGAATCGTTTCATGCACCTTTGCATAAATGTTAGGGTTTCATGCACCTTTGCATAAATGTTAGGGCTGATTTAGATAGTGAGATGAGATTATATGGTTTTAGATAAAATTGAATTTTTTATTATATTTTATATAGAAATTTGAAAAAATTGTAATAATGAAATAAGATGAGATGAGATTAAATACTCTCTGAATCTAAACGAGCCTTTTGCATCTTTCCTCACAATTTGAAGATGGGGACGTTGATTGAAAATCTAAGAAAATGGGTAATGCCAGAAGGGGAAAAACTTTTAATAGATTAAATTTAAAACTTTTCTAGGATTTAAGAAGGAAAAAAATAAAATAAAATTCAATTTGATCAGAATGTTGCTGCCCAGGATCGAACTGGGGACCTTTAGTGTGTAAGACTAACGTGATAACCACTACACCACAGCAACTTTTCCTTCTTATGTTGTCTATTAAAAATTGTTGCTAAAAATTACACACTGCCAACATCATTTGGGTTTTGCTTATTTCCGCCTCGACCGGTATTGAGAGGGGACGAAATTTCATCCCACCTCGCGACAAAATGAGATGAGATATCGATGGTCATGTCACCAGAATAAGAAGCCTCTAAGGCCCAAACATATAAAAGGACAGAGAGACCCTTGTTTCTAAGAAATTTCCCTACCTCCTCCCATCATGCCTCTCATGATTTCTACACTAGCTTTGTGGCACCCAAGTTCTTAAAGAAAGAACATTTCACCAGTTAACAAAACCCCCCAACTTTGTCCTACTATATGGGCAACAGTTGTGAGGGAGTTTAATTTTTGTCTCTACAAGTCCCCATATTTTAATCTCTTTAAGATACAGGTAACATCGTATAGAGTTCTGCTGCTTACAAGTCAGTATATTTTTCTTATCGTAAACGTCCAAGCTTAGATATTTTTTTATTAATTAATGCAATAGGCTTCTACATAAGTAAGATGGTATTAATATATGGGCTTGGAAATAGAATTTATGAATCAACACAGAAGTTAATAATATTGATCAACAAACCACGTTCTGTCTGTGTCTGCTTTTCGTATATAAACCAAGTTCGATCTTAATTTTGGTTGTAAATCTTGTAATACCGTGTTCGATCCTCACTTTCTCCAAGAGACTTGAGAAGTTGGCCCCGGGTTGTCTCAATGGGAAGTATTGCGAAGACTTGCCTAAGGTCATTGCTGAAAGTTGCGAATTCCGCTATGGGTATTGTGGGGATTATGCTGATTCTGTATAGTTGTTGGATGATTAGAGTTTGGCAGAGAGATTCATCCTATGTTGATTATAGTTCTACCGGTCCATGGTAAGGTAGTTCTTTGTCATTCTAATTCCTTGGAGAAATTCATTCTTCAAGTGAATTTAGTGCTCCAATGGCATTATAAGATTCTTGCTTGCTTCTGCACTGGTTTTTGGTTGATTTTATTTGCAGAAGCTTAACTTTCACCCCTATAAGATTGATATTACATAAGGTTCCCAATACTTCTTTTTCCCTTCATTCCGTGATTACATCAACAATGAATGCTGATCAATATTTTGGTAAACTAATGTTCAGAAGAATTTAATTGTTCAATATCTTTCGAGTATTGAAACTTAATCTGATTTACTTGTTATTGATGCTCAGTTAGCAGTATAATTTGTCTTGAAAATTGCAGGTTCATGTACACTTTTCTTGGAATTGGTGTTACCATGGGTGTGATAAGTTGCCTAGGCCATATTGCTGCCGATAGTGCGCACGGTTATTGCCTTTCTTGTGTATCCTTCTCAACTATTGCATATCCTTGTGCAGATAATAGGAGCATGTTTTGTGACTAAAAGTGGATCCCTAAATAAAATGTTTTCGAAAGTCACCATTTTTAAGGTGGTTTTCAACTGTCAATGGGTTCATGTTCCTGAAAACATGGTATATATGCTTTTTTTGAATTTTGTTTTTCATTGAAATTCGATTTAGAACACCATGTATAGTAGCTTCGTTTTCTGTTTAAGTTGTGTCCCCACTTTCAAGCTCATGCCTCTTTAATTTTGTTAGCCTTAAATCAACAAAGTATGTGGTGATTATCAGTTTTCTTCTACTATTGGAAACTGCAATGTCAGCAGATATACTCCTGAATTCTGACTGGGAGAAGGTGATTTTATCTTGATTGCTGTCATACTTTCTTCCCAAATTTTCTTTTCCACATTTGACATGTAAATTATTTGTTTCTCAACTTGAACTGCTATGACAATCTACATCAGGATTTGCCTGAGGATCCAACTGGGAGGTTCCATGACTTCAAAGATTTTGTGAAGTCAAACTTCGATTTTTGCAAATGGATAGGCTTTATGATCATCTTAGCTCAGGTAATACATTGACCTTAATGTGGTTGCGCAAAAAAAGATGAAGGGTCCCAGTTTTTTCTTAAACCGTGTGTGCAGTGAGCGTGTGTATATTTATGTTCATAAATGTTTCCAATTTATTTGTTAGAAAAGAAAAGAAATTAACGTGCTCATTCAATTTGCATACTAACAAAAATTGCCAGAAAATTTGCAGAAAAAGAGATTAGGATCAGAGTATACTGCACTAGTTGAACTAAATTTGCTTCCTTTTGCCTATCAACAAAAGAAAAGGCAGGACCTATTCAGCGAGGCTTTAATGCAGATGTTTACAGGGAAATGTGATGGTTCAGAATTACACAACCATAACCAACATGCAATTGGGGACTCATTTTTATGTGCCATTCATGCCAGCTTGTTCAAAGATATTTTCCTTAGACCTGAATGCACATGTCCTTCACCTGCAGGGATTTTCGATTCTGTTGGCAGTAGCTCTGAGAACTCTAGGGCCATCCTATTATAACTATGATTCTGATGGGGATTATGCTCCCGAGAGGCTTCCGCTCATAAACAATAAAGTTCAACCTCCATCTTACATTAAGGATCTGTCTGATCCTCGTTCTGCCATCAATTATAACACCTGGAATGTTAGTTTTCTGTTTTCATTCTCAGCTTCCGTAACCCATAGCTTAATCCTTTGTTTTTTCAATGGGCATTATGATTTCTTCTGTTTTTTTTATTAAATTTTTAATGGTTATATTGATGGCCTTCTCAGGCAAACAAGTGAACAGGCCAGTGTAAGTTTTTCTTGTAAGGAGCATACGAGAGAGGGAGTAATCATTTTGGCATTTGATGGCGAGTTTGATGTTTAGGTGGAGTTGAGGAAAGCTAGAGGACTCTGATATAAGCGAAGATGGTGAAAATTTGGTTGAATGTGCGCCCCTAGAGCTTTTATAGTGGATGTAAACAATGTAGAAGTAACACTTGCATGTTAATGTTTGTTTCTATTTTCCTTATGATGCAGTCTAGGAAGTTCATTGCAGAAAAATCTCCCTCTATACTTTTCTTGTAAATCAAATCTTGACAAGTGGTGTGGAATGTGTTTTCTATATGGGCTTGCAAGTAGAATTTTTCATCAATAGAAGGCAGAAAAAATATGCTCAATTTTACAAATAATCAAACCAGTCAAAGAAAGCACGGATTGGTAACATAAACCAAATAAACAAGACTTCTGCATTGTCAACGAATAAACAAACAACTAAATCATTTCAGCCTAAAACTACAGCACTCCACAGAGATGTTACACATAATAGCAAATTAGAGAGAAAATAAATATTGCCAATCCAGGGGAGGACAAAAAATATGGAACAAGTAGTATAGAATAAAAAGAACTATTCAGATTTTGTTGCCTTTCTCTTCATTCGGCTAAACGGACCGACTGCCCGGTCCATGATATACATGTAAATGACCTGACTCCAAGATTTATATGACTCTAAACCCTCATAATACTCTGGTGCAATCTCCTTCACCTTGTAGAGCTTGCTCCCAGGAATTCTGGGGAAATCATGGTGCTCATTGTGGTATCCCACACACCATGTCATAAGATTCAAGGGGCCATAGTAAGAATTTGTCTCCTGGTCAGGCTTGAAAACATAATGTTCTGAAATGAAGTGACCAGCCATTGGGTGCATCCCACCCCCAACGAATGTGGAAAGAATCAAATAGGCAAAAGATTTCCAGCCCCAAAAGTAAACCATGGCTGCATCAAGGGCTATCTGAACAAATAAATTGATGAACTCCCAATAACCAGGAGGTTTTGGTTTCAGAAATAGAGGCCGGAGAGCATAGAAGAAGAGTTGGAAGATGACCCATATGCTTTTAGAAACAACATTTGTCACAAGATTGGCTTCAGTACAGCTTGGGATGTCCATATCAATGCCATCTACTCCTTGGAAGCGATGATGTTCAAGGTGGTATTTTTGAAATGTGACAGACATCGGCACACCAATAGGGAGGTTAGCAAAAATCCCAAGCCAACGGTTGTAGACCGGAGTTGAGAAGGCAAGATTGTGGCTGAGCTCATGGATGGCTAAGAATAGGTTGTGGTTGAGAAAAGAGCCAAAGAAGTAGGCAATTGCCAGTATTTTCAGCCAGCCAGCATTATGAAGAAAAGTAGCAGTCCATAGCTGAAGCAAAACAGCAACCAAAACCTGCAGCACCTCAATTACAAGGAAATGAAACAGAAAGTTTGATATCAATAGCTGACATGTTCAAGTAGGTCACAATATACTACAAAGAATAACAAAAATCTTAAAGGAGAAACTATCAATGCAAAAATTGAGAAAGCTTTAGGAAACCAGTCACTTGAGAACTTCTTGGAACGCATAGATCTCAGATTTGCTCTTTTGTCTCTTACAAGATAGAGGATAAAATAGGGCATACGAGCACAGAAAGCACTTATACAATGAGGTCTCATTTAACCCCTCGAAAATTTTCATAATTTGGTGGATTCGGAAGTAGCATAGTTTTCATAATTTTTCAATCAGCAAATAGATCCAAAGTGAACTAAATTTTCAATGGGAGAAATTTAATAATGGCAATCCATGGCGTGACTTAGAACATATATTAGAGAAAACAGATCCAAAATTACAAGCATAATCAAATGCAGATTCTGAGATTCATCAAACATTATGAACACATGGATTAAAACTGCAACGTCAATTCATAATAATATATTCTCGCAGAAACCGTCAAATATAATTCTAAACAATCACAAGCCTGACGGATAAGACTGATATAATGGCATAAGAAACGAAACCCAGAAGTCCAATTTGAGTACGAACAAACATTAAGCATAAATCATCCCAATAAAACTCATGGCTTAACCCACATTGTATCAGATCCATACCCAACGGGAAAAAACACAACCGCGTAAGTAATAAATTCAAATTGTAGAGTGCTACAGAGACAGATAGACAGACAGCGAGAGAGATGATAGTAAGAGGACCTTGAGGAAAGCCCAGGGGTCGGGGCCGAAAAGGTCCTTGATCTGTGGGTACTGAGAGAGAATCTGGCGGCGCCTGGAAGCGTGGGGCTCGTCCGTGTACGACCAGAAGAAGTCCGTGGCCATTACTCCCTCCGCTTCTTTCTCTTCCCCTCTAACCCCCATATTTTTCTCTTCTCTTCCGGTCCTTTCCCTCCCGTTCTCAACGTGGGAGAAGATTTTCTCTCCCTCTCCTCACGCTGACTGTGAAGCTGATGAATCCGAATGATCTGGACTCTTTTAGGACTAAAAAATTAGAGCAGACCGTTTCGTCCGGATCTCTTGCCGTGGGACAGGGGCCAACGTCTTTCCAATTTTAGGATATAAGGATGGATCATCTTATCATCTAAAATACATTTTTTTTTTTTACCTATTAATTTTTACAATATATTATAAATCAACTTATCTATTAATTGGAAAAAGTTGAGACCCTCTCTCTCTAAAAACCCAGACTCTCTCTCTCTAAAAACCCTCTCGTCCGAATCCAGTTGGGGGAAGGGGAGCTTCGGCTCCCTCTTCCCCTTCCTCTCCTCCCTCTCCTCGCCGGCCCTTTGTCTCCGGTGGCTTGTTTTGGTTTTTTTTGTGTTTTTTTCAGATTTCGGCCGAATAAGGGAGAGTAGCCGGTCCGAGCTTCTCCGGTCATCAGCGTCCTACACGCGCTCCACCAGGAGCTCTACCTGTCGCCGATCTGCTTAACCTCCGAATGCGGCCTCCTCCGGTGCGGCGCATAGCCCGCACGCGCGTGTTGAAGATCTCGGAGCTCGTCGGCGAGTGGGCCTCACGCGCCACCAGGGAACTCTCTGTTGCGGAAACGCGTGGCAGTTCCCGAGCAGGCGTCTCTGGATCTTCATAGCTCGACCTTTGGTTTCTCCCCTCCTATGGTTTTTGTGCACTGGTTTTCCGTGTTCAGTGTTTTCACAATGTATTTCGCTTTATTTTGTTTTATTGTCTAGTTATTTATTTCCCTTTCCCATTCGGACGTGGTCCGGAATGGTGTTTCTCCCCCCTCCGCGTAGCGGAGTTGGCGGGGTGTTTAGTGGGTTTTCGGTTTCCTCTGTCTTGGACAGAGGTGTGCATTCTCTTAGACTTTGATCTAAAGAGATGTGCTGGACTAGACCATGTCAACCACGGTTGTGTGTTGGGAAGCTGTTAAAGTTTGTAATTGACTTGTTTAAGTCAATCTTGTATGTCCGATTATTGAATGGATGGTGTTCCTCTTTTCAAAAAAAAAAAAAAACTTATCTATTAATTGAGATCGAATCTAAATCAGTGTTCGAGAGATAGCTCTACATTTTTTTTTTTTTCTAAGCGAGAGATAGCTCTACATATTCAGATAAGAAATGTATGAATTCTCAAGAAAGAGAAAAGCCGTGGTGAACTTCCGAACCGCCCAATAAGTTTTTGATCTGTATTGTAAATATAATAATTATCACGTAGATAAATTATATATTAATCATGTAAATGTTATATCCCTGGCTTTCTCTTTAAAATGATATAGCATTGCCTTGATTAGAGGAAAATAATAACCACGCCTATCCAATAAAAATGAATTATGCGCACTTGTATTTTAAGGTTCCGTTTGGATGTAACACTGTTTTGAGTTCTTCATAAATAATAATGAATTGAAATTATGAAATGAGTTATGTGGGACTTATTTAAGATGAATTTAAATGTGTTTGAATGTTAAGATGAATTTAGATATATTTATAAAAAGTTAAAAAAGGTCATGAGTCCTGAATGTAAATAGATGTTCAGTTGAAAAAGATTGTGGGTCTTATGTGTAAAGATGTTTTGAGTTGAGATAAATTAATTTGAGAGTTATATATTTAGATGTTAAATTCAACTTAAAATTAAACTCAATTGAATTGGTCTTAATTCAGTCAAAATTCTAAAGAGGCCTAAATTTATCACACTGGATAAGTCCATATAGCCTTGGGTTTTAGAAACGAATAGACAAATAAAAGCCTATTTCTTGTTTGAGCCCAACGTCACTTTTGGGCAAAGCTTGATTTGAGTTTTTGCTTCTCCATATAGCTGGGTTTGATAATCGAGTAGGCACATAAAAGCCTATTTCTATTTAAAACATTCACTCAAATTCAGATAAATTCTTATCTGAGTTTAAGGTTTAGGATAGAGATAAATATATTAAGAAAAAATTTTGATATTTATTATTTATTTAATGATATTCTAAAAATCCAAATATTTATATGAACTGTAAGGCTCACTTTTTACGTGTCTCTCACACAGAACTTAATATTTAAATAAGAATTTGAAATATCTCAATTTTTTTATTAGTCTAATTTTGGGCATAAATTAGATTTAAGTCTGTTCCGTAGGTCTCTCTTTCACTCTAATTTTTTAATTTTAAATAAAAATTTTAAAGAATCTAAATTCGCTTAGCGGACGCCTCTAATTTTTTTTTTTTGGTTCTTTGTTTTTCGCTTAGGTCCGAACAAGATTTTTGCTTCGGTTGAGGTACATTCGTAAATACGTTGCAGAATAATAATAATAACAATTGGGAAAATGTCCAGTCCGAATTACTTGGGCTTTCGTTGGAAGCCCATCTCATTAATTTCCTGCTGCCTGAGCAAAACGTACACGCGATCGAGTTCCTCAGCTGTCTAGCTCAGAAGTTGCGTTTGCGAGGATTAGGGTTTCAATACTGAGCTACAATGTCCGATTACGCTTCACCTGAGAACGAAGGATCCGAGCCCGGAGGCCTAGATGCCCGCGACTCGCATCAGAAGGTCCTTCTCTTCCAACCGTCCAATGTTAATTTTTTTTTCGTTTTTTTTTTTCCTATCCTATTGCTTAACATCTGTGTAACGTTATAATTTTTTTCCCCCCCCGAGGTTCTAGCATAGCATATGATTCTAAGTACAATTTTTTTTGCACTGTTTTTCGATGGTACATGTTTCGTCTTGTGTTGTTATAATGTTTCAGCAGATGTTTGTGTGTATGATTTTGGTTTCTCTAATAATCTGGGAGGTGAGCGTAAACAGATGCTGATTTCGAATCTGATTCTATGGAAGGCAATTAACTAGCGTTTGAGGGTTGAACTTTTCTCAACTGAGCCAAAAATTAGGTCTAGATGGTGAATTGAGTTGCATATCTATGTGCGTGTGCCTGTGCACTTGTAAAGACTGCTTATGCCGTCATTGCTGCGTCCATATGGCAATGGTTACACATATAATACCTTCATATGCAAGTATAGACGGAAGCAGACATAGAGCACATATGACTTGCTGTGCAAAGCAATGGGGAATGGTTCATTTTCTTCGGGATGCCTGATCAGATTATTAAATTAATCACTTCTATGTATTTCTCATGGAAAGTGGTTTGTATCCAATCGGTGACTCCTCGTGATCTAAGATTTTTGCAACTTTTCTTGCTTTGTTGTGGTGGTCATTTGTGATGACAGTGTTCTAGCTGGACACATATTCTCCATATATTATATCCCTTGCTTAGTAATCTTTTATTACGATTGTTGGTCAAATGACTGACTAGTGTGAAATTATTTTCAGCACAATTCTCGTGGATCAGATCATGAGAGAGTGAGGATTAGAGATAAAAATCAGTATAGGGAAAAAGATGGAGATCGCCATCACAGGAACTACAAGGATAGAAGTACAAAAGATGATAACAGAGGTGGCAAGTATGATGATTATGACCGCCATCAAAGCGGCCATTATAACAGGTACGATATTCCCTCTAATTTTGTTCATTTAAGGCGTATCGCAAGTTTGCCATTGTTAGTTACACAACATATAAGTTATTGTATCTCATGGTCATTTCTCGACCAATGTTGCTGATCAGAACATATTGCTCATGAATTTTTTTTTGTCTCATTATAACTAGTTGCTCCTCTTGTATTCATCTTGTGTACTCGGTCTACACCCTTTGCGATGGTTAATAAAATCTTTGATGCCTTATTAAAACAAAGTTAAACTTGTTCTGAAATATGTATTCTTATTTGCAAATATCACACTTCCCTGTTGTAGACACCATTATTCTGATCGAGAAAGAGAAAGGAGACATAGACGTAGATCGCGTTCCCGTTCTAGGGATGGATCTAGGAATGAATCTAGATCGCACTCTCGTTCCCGATCTCATTCAGAAAGGTATGCAACATTGTTGAGTTTTTCAGATTATTTTCTTCTTCTGCTTCAGTTTTCTCCAAATAACTATTGATGTCGCTCTCCTTTCTGATTATTTTGTGAATCTTTCTCTCTCCCTTTTTTTTTTTTTTAAGGAATCTCTCTGTATCCTTAACAAACTGATGTATCTAATGCAGAACTACTTTTTTTTGGATTGATAAACAAAATTTTATTGAGAATAAAGTAGACAAAGGGCCGAGTATATGGGACAGATACAAGAGCGTCGCCTATATATGCGAGTTAAGCAATACAAGGAAGTCATGAAAAGACATTAACTACTTATCCCTTGCTTGGCCCCAGTTAGGAAGAATTCCTGTTCCTAAGCATCTCACTTATTTCCTTTTCAATTTGAATTCAAAGTACTAGTTTGATCTATCAAGCCTGTGGATGAAGGGAAAAGGGGATGAGTGTGGTTATTGCCTTTCATGCCAACTACCTCTGGAACTTCTTTGATTGAGGAAATGTTTTTTTAGAAGTTCAAAACTGAGCTACTTTTGTATGTTACACGTGAAAATATCCTACTGATTTGTTTATAATCTCTGAAGTTCTGGTTTATACTTTCGTCCCACCATACATAATTCTCAAGCCTTTATAATTTCTCTATTCTTTTATAAGATAAAATTTTATTAAAGGAAGTAAAGAGGCAAATAATTTCTCAATAACATCCCTAGAAGATTTTGCCCTCATATTGATCAAAAAAAAAAAAAGATTTTGCCCTCACAAGCTTCACCATGGAAATTCTCTCATCGGCACACCCTCAGAGTATGGAAAGTGCACTGGCTAATTTATTCGCTCTCACTCTTCTCCCCTCCTCGCTGTGCATGTGCATGCCCTTCCATGAATTATATTCCTGAGAATGTATATAAAATATGCTTTATTTTGTGAGTTTTCTTGACATCTCTGCCTCATTAATTGTCCATGTTTAATTTTGGAAAATGCTGTTGTTTAATTTGGGCCTATGACTGTATCACTTCCTGTTGTCTTGCTAACTTTCATTTATGTCTTCAGCAAAAGGACAAGTGGTTTTGACATGGCACCACCCACTGTTTCTGGGCTACCTGGTGCTGCTGTTCCAGGTTTGCATATAAACTCTTTAAGTACAAATACTGAATCCTATCAAATAGTTATGTATACCAGGTTTTTTTGTTAAGATACTCGTTGCATTTTCATTTTGCAGTATTCGCTGCACTTGTCTGTAGTTTAGACTTGTTTGTGGCCTTTTTATTAAATGATTTTCTAATAATTTACTATGGAAACTGAGAACCGTAATTGTGTTCTTTGGCTGTTGTGTGTGGTCTTTTGTTTGCGTTTCGTGATTGTGGTGTGGGTAAGAAGGCAATGTTGGACTCCATGTCCCACTGTGCTACCACACGACGTGACAGCTGTAGAGCTTATGTTCAATGGAGAACCAATGCACCAATTAGCTGGATGTTGTTCGCCTTCCACCGGCAACAGCTGCCATTTGGTAGACCACAAATATTTCCATATCATCGGCAATGAGGGATTTCATTTCTTACTTTGTTGTTTGATGGTATATTTAGGTATGGTAGGTTTCTTTTCTTGTCCTATTTATTATGAGATGCAGAGTATTGGCTTTTAGTTGTGTTACTTCTCAAAAATGTCTTGCAAGAAAATTTAATCTGTCACCTACATTAGTCATTCTTCAGTATTTACTTGCTTCTTTTCTGGCAATAATGTAGTTCAACCACCAGTTGTTTCTCAATCAATGCCAGGAATAATACAGAACATGTTACCTTTTGGGACACAGGTATGTTTTTTTGCAAGCATCCATCTTTTATTTCTTCTGCATGGTTTGTGATTATTTTTTTATCTCTAAATTATATATCATTTATATATTACAGCTGGGAGCTCTTCCTCTAATGCCAGCCCAAGCCATGACCCAGCAGGTAAATGTTTAAGGCCCTCTTCCCTCCTGTTATGCTACATCAGTGAGGATTTCTCATGTACTTTTTCTGGTGTATTTTGTTCTTACAGGCTACAAGACATGCTCGACGAGTATATGTTGGTGGGCTTCCCCCCCTGGCCAACGAGCAGGTTTTTTTTTTTTTTTTTTGCTTTGTGATCAACTTTCTCAAGCATTGTTGAGGCTTCTGTTTCCCAGTTTGTCATTTTTACATGTTTTCTGTTAAGCATGGTATCTTGGTTCTTTACATATCCTTCTTTATTCCCCTTTTTCTTCAATATTTTGTGACATTGAGTTTAAGCTTTGACCTGTGCTTCTAGTTTTGTTTTGCTCTTATCTGAGAAATTTTGTACGTATACATTGCATTCATATTTTAGCTCCTGCAGAACCATCAATTAACCCAAGATGTTACCATAAAAGATATTACCTAATTTTATTTCTGTCCTATCAGTCCACTTCAAAAAAAGCAAAGAAAAACAAACTGACAAAAAAATAAGTTGCTGAAAGAGAGAGAAATCGGAGCTTGGCCTAGTTGGTAATGTTTGTAACCACTGGTGGTTGGGCAACATTCTTGGATGCAAGGTCTCCTCACTTCCCATGAAATACCTTGGCCTTCCTTTGGGGGCCTCTTTTAGGGCTAAATCTATATGGGATGAAGTAATAGAAAAGATTGAACGCAGATTGGCAGGTTCCAAGCAATTGTATTTGTGAAAAGGTGGTAGGACCACCTTAATTAAGAGCACGCTGTCCAATTTACCAACTCACTTCTTATCTTTGTTCCCAATCCCGGCTAGTGTGGTGATCTGAATAAAGAACTCCAACATGATTTCCTTTGGAGTGGGTTGGGGGATAAGTTTAAGTTCCACCTGGTCAAATGGTATAAGGTTTGCTATCCAATTTCTACTGGTGGGTTGGGAATTAGAAATTTGAGGGTATTCAACTGGGCTCTTCTTGGAAAATGGTTGTGGCGATAAATGGAGAGGGAAGCTTTATGGAAGGTGGTGATTGATCTTAACTATGGGTATGTGGGGGGGGGGGGTAGATTACGAGGGAGGTACAAGGGGTGTATGGAGTGAGAGTTTGGAAGCACATATGAAGAGGTTGGGCGATGTTCGCTCGACACACTAGAATTGTGATGGGTGACGGATCTAGAATAAAATTCTGGCATGAACTATGGTGTGGAGATCGAGCTCTTAAGGACACATTTCCTACAATTTTCAGGATTGCATGTGAACAAGAAGCATCAGTTGTGGATCTCATGGAGAAGTCCGTGGGCTCAATTCAATGGAATGTGAATTTTATGAGGGTGGCTCATGATTGAGAACTTGACAGTTTTGCTGATTTTTTCAGAACCTTGTATGCCATGAGATTGAGCACTCAGGGAACTAATAAGTTGTCCCACTAGAAAAGGTAATTTCTCTGTCCGCTCCTTCTATAAGACCCTCACCAATGTGCAGTAATAGCTTTTCCATGGAGAAGTATTTGGAGAAACAAGGCGCCTCTAAAGGCGAACTTTTTGCTTGGACAGCTTCACTGGGTAAGATTTTGACTATGGATAATCTACAAAAACGTCGGGTGATTGTTGTGGACTGGTGTTGTATGTACAAAAAGAATGGTGAGACTGTAGGTCATCTTATACTGCATTGTGAGGTCGCTAGATCACTATGGGATGATGTCTTTAGAAGGTTGGAGTTAGCTTGGGTTATGCTTGCTACAGTGGCCGAGCTCTTGGCTAGTTGGAAGAATTTGGACGGAATTCCACAAATCTCAGCCATGTGGAAGATGGTTCCTATGTGTATTCTTTGGTTTCTATGAAAGGAACGAAATGATCGGACTTTTAAAGATAATGAGCGTACATTGGAGGAGATTAGATTGTTCCTTGTTAAAACTTTGTTCTTATATGGGCGAGTGTTGTAGATTGTAATGGCTTAAATTTTCATGATTTTCATGTTTCTATCTCTTCCACTTAGCTAGGTGTAAACTTGTGTATAGCCCCTATGTACGTGGGCTATGCCTATTCTCATTAATATAAATATTTTTTGATAATTAATAAATTTTATTCAAAGAAATAGGCATAAGCCCAAGTACACAGGACGTATACAAAGGAAATACCTACAACTTCTAGAACCAAAAAAGAAAACTACCACCATAAAGCTAAAACAGATTCAGAAAATTATCCATCATTACAAAAGCTTTTGCCCAAGAACTCAAAAGTACTCAAGAAAAAAACTCTTAAGATCTCCCATTAATATAAATATCTTTTACTTATAAAAAAGAAGATATTGCCATTATAGTTCTAAGAACCCAAAGATTATTCTTTTCTTTCCCCTCTTTTCTCTTGGACTCTTATTTACATGTATTTATTTACTACTTACAATCATTTATTTCCATCTACATGTTATGGTGAGAATAGTAATTCATCTATGTTTGCAGGATCGCTGATGTTGCTAATATATTAGATAGCTTGTTAGTTCACTGATCACATGGCTGCAGTTATTTCTTTCCCAATTTTTACCTCTTATGCATTGTACCCATCAAAATAATTGTTTGGGAGTTTCTCTTAAATTTGTTTTTTGAACAGACAATTGCAACTTTCTTTAGCCAAATCATGTCTGCAATTGGTGGAAATTCTGCTGGTCAAGGTAGTCATGTAACCAAAAACATTTCCCATCTTTTTTTTTGGGCAATGCATGATTCAGTATTCAACTTTCTAGCGTATAGTGGATATGTATTTTTCACTTGTTTTATTCAATTGTTGTGCATAATCCAAACTTGTAGGTGATGCAGTAGTCAATGTCTACATTAATCATGAAAAGAAGTTTGCGTTTGTGGAGATGAGAACTGTTGAAGAAGCAAGTAATGCAATGGCATTAGATGGGATTATATTTGAGGCATGCCAATCTGAAACTCGCTCTCGGTTTTTTTTTTTTCCTATTTATTTTCATAAGGGGAATGGTTACTTTAGTAGATGAAAATGAAAAAAATGAATGTGAGAATGTAATAAGAAGCATATGCAGTAAAAAAAAAGAGAAGATGTAGTTATTTGAACTGCACTGTGTATTGACTCAAATGACAGTGCAAGATGACATATTCCTCATTTGACGTGCTTCTTGTGATCATACAAGGGGGTTGCTGTGAGGGTGCGAAGGCCTACAGACTACAACCCTGCATTAGCTGCAGCACTTGGTCCTAGCCAACCAAGTCCTCACCTTAACTTAGCGGCTGCTGGGCTTACACCAGGGTATACTGGCTCTATTAGTGAACTCATTTTGGACACACGCACTTCATATTTTCTGTGTAAATGGATAAGTTGTAACATTGAGTTGAAGAGGTTACTTTTGGTGTGCTAATTCGGGATCTGATTACAGTGTAATTGGTGGAGCAGAGGGACCAGACCGTATTTTTGTTGGTGGGCTACCATACTACTTTACTGAAGTACAGATTAGGGAATTGCTGCAGACTTTTGGGTATGGGGCTTAAATTACTACCCGTATATGCAATTTTCTTGTTAAAACCTCATTTTTTCTTCCTATCTCTTTTCCACCCATAGGTTTAACCCTGTAATCAATTAATTTTTCATGTTCTAATGGTGCGCTTGGCCTGTCACAGACCTCTCCGTGGGTTTGATCTTGTTAAGGATAAAGACACAGGAAACTCTAAAGGATATGGTTTCTGCGTGTATCAGGTAAATGAGTTAACATTTGAAATCACCATATCTATGAATGCTTGTCTTTTGGATTAGTGTGTTTGGACTTGATGGCTAATCTTTGTTTTTCAGTTTCCTTAACATTGGGCTTGGGCTAGGGCTTTGTTAGGTTCATTTTCCTAGATGGGTTTGTTGTTGGGCTAGGGCTTTGTTGGGTTTATTGTGCTTTGTATCTTTTTTGCACTCCAACTAGGTGTTTTCTCTTGTATACATCCAGGGTACTTGGCTACGCCTATTGGTATTGATACATTTTTTACTTATAAAAAAAAAGTTTCCTTAACAACTAATATTGTTGATTTATGGCAATTTCCATCTCGTCTTTAGCATATATAAACCATATTATAATTCTGGAGGATTCTTCCTTCTGAAAACTGGTCAGCTAATGTACAAGAACTCCAGGATCCAGCTGTGACAGACATTGCTTGTGCTGCTCTTAGTGGCTTGAAAATGGGTGATAAAATCCTAACAGTCAGGCGTGCTACTGCAAGGTTTGATTTCTTCAATCAAATGTGTCTCAAAGTTATATGAAATTCCGGTCTTTACCAATATCATTTTTCTTTTTCTCTTTTATAGTTTTAATTTTATTGGAACTCCTTTGTTTTTGTTCCTCTATCGGTACAGGGAGTTTAGTAACAAATTCTTTTTGTAAAAGAGTGTATTGATTCAAATTGAATTGAGTAGGTAATGCATAAATTTTTGCATTCAGTTTATTCTGTGTGCATCTCATTTTCATGGTTGTAAATAGATAGCTTGGGTGCAAAAAACTAAAGTCCAATGAGATTCTTCTATTCCAACCATGGAGTAACATTGCATCTTGTAGAAGTTTCTTTGATGCTAGAAGAATTGGGCTCTCTCTTCTTTATTTATATAACATATTATTTAAGATTTACTGAAGATATGATAGATGTGTAAATCTTGCAATATGACTTCAAGGCTAGTATTTCTCTGTCAAATATTGACATGTTTAATTATAAAAAAAATATATTGACATGTTTAATTATGTACCCATTTCATTAGATGTCACTTTGTTGTGTTGGATTTTCACAGTGCGGGGCAGTCCAAAACAGAACAGGAAATGATCTTAGCGCAGGCACAACAGCATATAGCTATGCAAGTAAAGCTCACATCTGTGTGCCTCCTGATTATGTATTAAATCTCATTCATCTACCTTCTTGACTTAATCGTCATTTTGTCTGACAGAAAATGGCTTTGTTGACTAGTGATGTGAACCTTCCTGGAGTTGGGATAGCACCTATAACAAATGCAGAGACTCTGACTAAAGTCTTATGTTTGACTGAGGTTGTATCAGTTTTTAGTATAATATAACCACCGGTTTTATGGTTTTTTTCTTTTTCTGTTGGCTTTCAATATTCGTTGTTGCCAACAATAGAAGTAAAGGATGTAGACAATTGTTCTGCTTATATAGTTTGGTTAGACTGTTAATGTTTAGAGGTCCAAGTTTTGATTTCATCAGTTCTTTTCCCCTTTTATATCCTGGTTATTAATTGTGGTACCTAACTGATTGTAAGTAATTGATTTTTTCCTCCCCTAATGATAAAGGCGGTAACTGTGGATCAACTGAATGATGATCAAGAGTACGAAGAAATATCAGAAGACATGCGAGATGAATGTAGCAAATTTGGTATGCATGTCAATTATCTCCCAATAATTTATTTATGCTTGTAGTTAAAAATCTTGTGTCTAAAACACTCTAGAACGAAAAGTATAAAGGAAATTGAGTAAGTTGTGAATTGTTATCTCAAGACCAAAGATTAGAGTAACAATGCAAAGTGAAATTGAGAAATAAAGCATAATCGCATCGCATAGAAAAGGCCAGGCCCATGAGATACATGAAAGGTATAAAAAAATTAAAACCATGGCTTCTCTCTCTGTCTCCCTGTCTCCCCCTCAGACAGTCAAGCACGCACTCAAAATCTAATCACTTGCAATAAAGCTGGAATGTCTATGATTGTAACCCTGGATGACCTACATCACCCCTATTCTTGCATCTTGCTACCACAAAAGAAATTTACTTATGCCATATGCTGTTGCAAAGCAAACTGAACCTCTGAAGAGTGATGGATATATTTCTGGTTTGTGGTTTTTACTATCATTAAAGAGTAAATAGAAACTTTCTTTTTGTGGAATGATAGGAACTTTGGTGGACATAACTATTCCTCGTCCAAGTCAAAACGGAGAGGAGATCCCAGGTGTTGGAAAGGTATTCTGTTATGATTTTGCCTTAATGCTTGGGTTTTTGCCTGATGATATTGTGCTTAATGTTTAGAATAATGCTGCTCATCATCTCTTTTACTATCACCCTCCTCCATCCCATGATGTGGTATCAAATAATTAGAGACTATTTGTTATGTTCCACTTGAGGACTATGTCTATTAGATACACTATTGCTAATTATATGTTTGTACCTTAGTATCAAGAGTTTTGGTATGAGTGCTTGGACAGCAGGCTTAAGTCGGGAGTACCGGGTATTTTATGTAAACTGGACATGGAGAAGGCCTATTACTACGTCAACTGGAATTTTCTGTTTTATTTGTTAAGTAGATATGGATTTAGGGAAAGATGGAAGGGGTGGATGATGTATTGTGTGTCAACGGCTCATTTCTCGGTTTCGGTAAATGGTGATCTTGTGGGTTTCTTTAATAGTTCGCGGGGGCTACGACAAGGTAATCCACTATCACCACTCTTATTTGTCCTTGTGATGGAGACTCTTAGTAGAATGGTGGCTGCCGTAGAATTTGGGGGGGGGGGGGTGGTTGTTTCAGGATTTTCAGCAGGGGCCTTTAACCATGTGTCTATCACTATTTCTCACCTTTTGTTTCAGATGATACGTTGCTATTTTGTGAGGATAATGCAAGACATATTCAATCGTTGAAGGCTATCTTACTTTGTTTTGAAGTGGTATCCATGTTAAAGATAAATCTTGCTAAAACGGAGATGGTTGCGGTGGGTGAGGTAAGAAATATTAGAGGGTTGGCCAGCATATTGGGATGTGTGGTCTCCTTGCTGCCGTTGAAGTACCTTGGTCTCCCGTTGGGTGCAACTTTCAAAGCTAAGACAATTTGGGAGTAAGTGTTAGAGAACTTAGACTGTAGGCTGGCCGAGTGGAAAATGTTATACTTATCAAAAGGGGGACGATCACACTTATCAAGAGCACTCTATCTAACATTCCCACATATTTCTTGTCTTTATTTCCCCTTCCGGCAAGCATTGCATCTAGAATTGAAAAACTCCAACGTGATTTTCTGTGGAGTGGACCAGGTGATGAGTTTAAATTTCATTTAGTTGGATGGGATAAAGTGTGTACCCCTTTACGAGCTGGTGGGTTTTGGGTCCGTAATGTTAGGTTCTTTAATAAGGCTCTATTAGGGAAATGGTTGTGGCGTTATAATCATGAGAGGGAAGTCTTATGGAAAGGGGTAATTGATGCAAAGTATGGGAGTGCAAGGAGGGGCTGGTGTTCTAATTTTTTTTTTTTTTTGGGGGGGGGGGGACCTTAACCAACCATGGCTCTATCACTATTTCTTTTTTTTTTTTCATACGTTGCTGTTTTGTGAGGATAATGCAAGACATATTCAATCTTTGAAGGCTATCTTACTTTGTTTTGAAGTGGTATCCAGGTTAAAGATAAATCTTGCTAAAACGGAGATGGTTGCGGTGGGTGAGGTAAGAAATATTAGAGGGTTGGCCAGCATATTGGGATGTGTGGTCTCCTCGCTGTTGTTGAAGTACCTTGGTCTCCCGTTGGGTGCAACTTTCAAAACTAAGACAATTTGGGAGTAAGTGTTAGAGAACTTAGACTGTAGGCTGGCCGAGTGGAACATGTTATACTTATCGAAAGGGGGGAGGATCACACTTATCAAGAGCACTCTATCTAACATTCCCACATATTTCTCGTCTTTATTTCCCCTTCCGGCAAGCATTGCATCTAGAATTGAGAAACTCCAACGTGATTTTCTGTGGAGTGGACCAGGTGATGAGTTTAAATTTCATTTAGTTGGATGGGATAAAGTGTGTACCCCTTTGAGAGCTGGTGGTTTTGGGTCCGTAATGTTAGGTTCTTTAATAAGGCTCTATTAGGGCAATGGTTGTGGTGTTATAATCATGAGAGGGAAGCCTTATGGAAAGGGGTAATTGATGCAAAGTATGAGAGTGCAAGGAGGGGCTGGTGTTCTAATGAGGGGAGGGGGGCTTATGGTGTTGGGTTGTGGAAGTAAATAAGGCAAGGGTGGAGGGCTTTCTTGAGCATTACTAGGCTGTGTTTGGGGGAGGGCAACAGAATCAGCGTTTGGAATGATGTGTGGGTGGGAGATACAACTCTCAAGGATGCTTATCCTAATATTTTCAGAATTGCATGAGAAAATGAAGTTATGGTGGCTGATGTGAGGGCAGTAAGACATGGTTCACATGAGTGGAACATCAACCTCACTAGGGAGGCACAAGATTGGGAAGTGAGTGCTCTGGTGGCTTTTTTCAGCTTGCTGTATAACATCACTGTTGTGGTTCCAGCTGAAGACACGATAGAATGGAGACCTAAGTAAAGGAAATTCTTGGTACGTTCTTTCTATGACGTACTTACAGCTCAAGCTAGGCCCAATTTTCCTTGGAAGAACATATGGAGGAGTAAAGCACTTCCCAAGGCTGTGTTCTTTGTTTGGACAGCAACTTTAGGGAAGGTACTAACCATGGATAACCTAAGAAGGCGTGGACTTATAATTACGGACTGGTGCTGTATGTGCAGAAATAGTGAGGAAACGGTAGATCATTTACTCTTACATTGTGATTTTGCAAGGGACATATGGAACTATTTCTTCAGCAGAATGAGACTAGCATGGGTAATGCCGGGAAGGGTGGTGGAACTACTAGCTAGCTGGAGAGGGATCACAGGGACACCACATATTGCAGCTGTGTGGAAGATGGCTCCTATTTATATTTTCTGGTGTATTTGGAGAGAGAGAAGTGATAGATTTTTTGAAGATCATGAACGCTCCTCAGAGGAGTTTAAGAGTTTTTTTGGAAGACTTTATTTATGTGGGCCATTACATTAGAGTTAAATGGCCTCAGCTTCGATTTTCTTGTAACAGTTTTTAGTTCTTAATTTGGTGTACTTGGGTTATGTCTATCTTTATCAATACAATTACTTCTTACTTGTTATAAAAAAATCAAGAGTTTTGGTCGTGTTGATTAGTTAATCGATGGGTATTTCTGGTTAAAACTTTTTAAATCAGGCATCTTCGCATATTGGTTAGTACAGTACATTAGTTACGCCATGCTTTGTTAATTGCACGCTGAAAGCAATGTAAGTATCAACCAGCTTTGTTGATTGCGTGATGGAATACAGTAGATATTGGGGGTTCTTGTCAGTGTTGTGGAGATGCTGATGCATCATACACGTGTTGATCATGAGAAAAAGTGTGGCTGTATGGTGGCTTTCTTTTGAGTAGAAATGCATATTTGTTGTTTTTTTTTTTTTTTTAAATAGTGGTCTTCCTTGACTCCTATAAGTATAGATACGAGCAAATTTGTGGAAATTTGATGGTTCAACTTGCAGGTGTTCTTGGAATATTCTGATATTGCTGGCTGTGCCAATGCAAGGAATGCACTTAATGGGAGGAAATTTGGAGGCAACGTGGTGAATGCCTTCTATTATCCAGAAGACAAATATCATATCAGGGACTACGGGGCTTAAACTACGACAATGTGCGGTAATTTACTCCTTATGTATTGACAGCATGTAATATCTTTTTGTTTTTGTTTTTGTTTTTTTTTAATTTTTGGAGAGAGACAGCTTATAGTATTTGTCCTTTGCATTTGCTTTTGTTTTTTTGTTTTTGTTTTTCTTATTGGGCCCAGGCATCATTATCTGTAGTACTAGGGCTTTGCCCTCCCTTTTCTTTTCTGGTAATTGTACGTATACATTATATATATAACAAGTCAGAAGATTAGCTCCACGCTACTATGGCGTACCTTTCTGTTTTGGATTTATTTTTGAACACCAAAATGCACCGTATCATTGAAGTAAGCTTATTTTCTTTGTATTACTATTACGTGCAATTTCAGGCTAGTTTGGTTCCTTGAGCTGACTTCGGTTTAAATTTAAACATTTTCTAACATTCACACTCAACTCTCAAATCATTAAATTCATCTCAACTTAAAACTTCTTTACACGTGAGACTGATAACTTTTTTCAACTTAACACCTCTTTACACGTAAGACTTACAATCTTTTTTAACTTCTTATAAATATATCTAAATTCATCTTAACATTCAAACAAATTTAAATTTATTTTAAGTGAGTTTCACAGAACTCACTCTATCATCTTAATTCACTACTATTCATAGAGAACTTAACTCAGTTAAGTTTAACTCAACTCAATATCCAAACATAGCTTTAGGGCTCATTTGGTTTCTTGAATACACTCAGCTCAGCTGAGTTCGGTTCAGATTTAAATCTCTTCTAACATTCAAACACTTAACTTTCAAATCACTAAATTCATCTCAACTCAAAACCTCTTTTATGTGTAGAGCCTACAATCTTTTTCTACTCAACACATCTTTACACGCAGGACCTACAACCTTTTTCAACTTCTCATAAATATATTTAAACTTATCTTAACATCCAAATATTTTAAATTCATTTTAGGTGAGTCTCATAGAACTTACTTTACCATCTTAACTCACTAATATTCATAGAGAATTCAACTTAATTACACTCAACTTAACATCCAAACGCAATCTTAGAGCTCGTTTGGTTATTTGAATGCACTCAGTTCAGTTGAGTTCAGTTCAAATTCAGATCTCTTCTAACATCAAAGCACCAACTCTTAAATCACTAAATTTATCTCAATTCAAAACTTTTTTACGCGTGAGACCCATAACCTTTTTCAACTCTAACGTCTTTTTACACGTTGGACCCACAACATTTTTTTAACTTATATAAATACATTTAAACTCATTTTACATCTAAACTCATCTTATGTAAATTTCAAAGAACTCATTCTACCATTTCAATTTACTATTATTTATAAAGAACTCAACTTAACATCTAAATGCAGTTTAAGTATGCTTTTGAAAATTTGTCAAAACTTTGCAAGTACTGAGCACGTATAACGTATACAAAACCGGTCACGTTAGACACGTGGTGTGATGCCATGGAGTTTTAATAATGTTTTCGATCAATTTTATGTTTTAAAATTGGAAATGGGTGGCGATGGAAAACATTTTGTATGTATTTATCATATTTTATGCCACGAGCTTGGTAATGAATCTTGCTTCCTAGGAAAACTAAGTTGGGTTGTAAGTATTTGTTCAAATTGAGTATAGAGTGGGAGAAGTATATATAATTTTTTTTTTTATGATTGACCCAATAGATATGATTAACTTGATCTCGATAACATATTTTGTTATTCGTGCTAAGTACGAATTAAAAATTTTATTATGAGAAATGTTGTGGTCACAAATAAATTTTATTAAAGTTTATAAATTGATGTAATTAGATTTTTTACATTAGATTTTATAATAATTTTTGTTTTTATAATTAGATGTACTATAATAATTTTTATTATTTCTATTTTTATAAGATTTCTTTTAGACAACATTTATCTTTCATTGAACGGACCCCAATTACCTAGTCACTTGGTAAACATTGGGCAGTACTTTTTATATTCAAATGGAATTCATTAGAGCTATATAGAAACTAACGCCACCGGCTGCCACCGACGAGAACCGACCGGCCGAGTCAAGAACCAGCCAGAAACGATGGAGAACTTGTCGGCGTGCGGTGGAAATTTCAAAAAAACTGATGTTCATCGGTTCGGTTCTGATTTAAAGTTGGACTGAACCGCTGAACCGATCGATATAATAAAACTATTTTTTTTTAATATAACCTTATCAAAATGACGCCGTTCCACTTAAGTTTAAGTGGAACGGTGCCGTTTTATTAAGAACGTAAGAAAAAAAAATAAGTTTGAAATGACGCCATTTCAAAATGCTTCTTCTTCTTTCCGAATTCGAAATTCTGCAACTCTCTCTCTCTCTCTCTCTCTCTCTCTCTCTCCTCTGTAACTCTTTCTCTCTCTCATTATTCTCTCAATAGATAATCGCCGATAGGGGAACCGATGCCGATCGAGAACCGCTCTATCGGTTTCCTCCTCCCCATCGACCGGTTACGGTCGGTGGCTCCCTCACTTTTTCAGATGTCGGTCGGCGTTGATTTTGCCCAAAAACCGCACCGACGACATCGGTTTTCATCCCTAGAATTCACATATCAACCTAGAGGAGTGTGATGAGGGATATCCAACCAGCAGTCGTTACTCGTTAGAAAGTCAGTGAATGTTAGTTTGCTGACTTAGCACACCGTCAGTCACTCTCTCCC